>CM016563.1:26548708-27113708 GCA_003412495.2 Echium plantagineum | reverse complement strand
TGTATTGTTATTAGTAAAGTCATTATTATTCAATATTTATCACAATATTACAATTTGTATTATGATTGATTAACTTTTATGTCAAATGATATATATTCTTAACAAAAAGATATTTATCACTAAGTTATAAATTAGTTAGACTTTATATAAATTCTTTTAGTTATATTATAAAATTACGTTGTTTAATGTTATATTTTTTTTACAATATATTGTTTAATTTTAAGTATATTAAAAATGTCATTAAATATGTTTCAATATACTTCTCTTTAAACAATAAAGTCTTAAAATATTAAAATTTATTGAAAAATAATAATTAAAAGACTAAAATCTTTTTTTCAATTTATAATGTGTTCATAAGTACACAGTTTAATTTGATTTGAATCATAAGTGTTAGGACAGTAAGTTGGACAAATCTTTATTACGAGACCCGCAGTTGTACCATCCGGTCAGTAACCGTGTTTAGAGAGATTATATGATGAGATCAAGTACAAGTGTTAAAACAGATGACCAATCCAATCCACTTGCCTAATCGAAGTCAAGAATCAAAGCAACAAATGACGAGATATTTTATTACTGAAAGTGGATTTTGGAGATAATCAGTTGAAAGAAGACAAGATACACTCTTGGAGCTCAAAAAAACGGATTTGGTAACATAGGTTACCTCTAAAGTTGTGCATGAGTCGAGTTAAACCAAAATTCGGTTCATAACAAAATGAACCGAGCTGGGTGGTTACTCATCCCCCCTAATGACCGCTTTTCCCTAAAGAGCTCATAATTACCTTGCGTCTTCTTCTCAAATGCGACCAACTCCAACCTTTAATCCAAATACAAAGTGTAACTTCTCACAAACTCGGACTGATCCCACGAATTACAGTGAGCACTGTCCCGTAAAACCTGAAAGATGAAGTCTACAAGTGAGTCATGCTGAACTTTGGAGATGGCAAATCTGTGGCAGTGAAACTTACAGTAAAACTTCTATAAATTAATAATGTTGGGACCAACCAATTAAGAGAGTTATTAACTTATCGCTAAATTAATAATTTAATAATTTATTAATTTAAAGAGTTTTTGCATGAGATGAAGGTTTTTGCATAAGTATATGTAGAGTTTAATAACATGAAAAGTTTAATGATATTACTAGTATATATTTAACGTACTATACATAAGTTATTGATACATTGAATTTAAATAAGTATATTTGTGTACATCCATCCTACAAACTAATGGATGCAATAAAAAAATTATAGATGAACTCCAAAGTAATTTGATTTTTAAGAAAAAATTAACTACTATAAAGTCATATTTTAAATAAATTATAATAATATTATTTCAATTTCTAAGGATTATTAATTAATAATTTTCATGGGACTTTATATTATAAAGTGATTTTTTTTAAAAGGTATTATCTTACTATTTTTATCGATTTCGTTAAATTTTTTAACTAGCCCAAATTGGGACCAAACAAATTTATTATTATAGAGAGATTATTAATTTACAGAATATTAATTTATAGAAGTTTTACTATAGTTGTTTGCAAACTTATTCACTCATTTTTTGGTAAACCATCCTTCTGAAAAATAATAGAGGGAGCAAGGGAAATGAGTGCGGTGGTGGATGTGGGCAGGAGGATGTTTGGAGGGAAAATAACGAAGGTGAGGCTAATTTTTAACTATTAATTTTGTTAGGGTTAATGACACCAAAGATCACTGAAAGTATCTAATATTTTCAATTCGATCACTCTCATTTTAAATGGACCATGTTAAATCACTCAAATGCATTTTTTTTTGGAAAACTTGGCCACTAGACCGTTTTTTGAAAGATTTTGGGTGTATTTCATAAGTTTTTAACGATGTCAATTTTATCCGTTCACATTTATAGACATTTAATCATCATTTTTTTAACAAAAAATTAAATTAATTTATTTAAATTTTTTTCATTCTTTTGTTTTAAATTATCATTTTTAAATTTTTTTTCGTTTTTTTTAAATATCTTTTTTCTTAATTAAAAAAAAATGAAAAACTAATTAAATAATAAAGACACAAAGTTCAATTAAGAAAAAAGAAGAATAAATGTTTTATTTTAAGTTTAAAATGAAAGTGAAAAAAAATTAATTTTTTTTAAATAAGAAAAGTTAATTAATTTTTTATAAATAAAAAAAATTAGAAAAGTTAATTTTTACAAAAAAAAAAATCAAAAATATTAATTTAATTTTTTTTAAAAAAAACGATGATTAAATGTTTATGAATGTGAACGGACAAAATTACCCTTGTTAAGAACTTACAAATTGCACCTAAAACCTTTCAAAACAGCCCATTGACAAAGTTTTCCCAAAAATATGCAGTTAAGTGATCTAACATAGTTCATTTAAAATGAGGGTGATCGAACTGGAAATATTAAATAGTTTCAGTGATCTTTGATATCATTAACTTATTTTGTTATTATCAAAAGTGTTCAAAAATAAATAGATGTGTTATTTCAAGTAATTTGTTCTTTGGTTAAAATAACATTATATTAGTTCGGGGGAGCAATATCAAAATTTAGGGGGCAAAATAAATAATACTTCTATATAGTATAAAAAAGAAAGCTTAACAAAATATCAAGGCTTATTCTCATTTTGCCCCTTATAGTATTGTTTTCGTTTCAAATTGCCCCCTGTACTATTAATCGTTTCAGATTGCCCCTGGACCTGTTTTTTCAGTTTTAAAAGATAAAATGACTATAATACCCTGTCACTATTACAAAGTATAAGGGGCAATATTAATATATTTTAAATAATTAAAATTAAACTTCAACTCCTTCTTCTTCATCACACCACCCCCACTCCCAACAAATTAAGAACCGCATCAGATGATATCAACAAGAATTCACAAACATACCCAGTTAATTGCTCCAGCATTTTCCTGTTTGAATGGTTAATTACTTCTGAAATTCTTTTCAATACATCTAATAATAATAATGGACGCCATTTACTTTCAAGATTGTTGATTTGCTTAGTTTATCTAATGGTAGCTTTTCAGCATTCTATCCTGTGTAATAAACATAAGGTGTCAAATCACTAATTGTTTTAAAGCATGAGGTGCAAGACTGCTTATTTTATGCCAACGGCATTGCAAGTAGAAGTCAAAGGAAGCTGACCTATCTCCATCATTTGCTGTTTCATCATGCTAATATTGCATATTAGGGAGATGAATTTAGCGATATGTGAAGAAGAGATCTTTAATTTTTTGGAAGTGAGGGTTGGGGGTTGGGTGGCGGTGGGAGTGGGGTGTGTTGAAGAAGAAGAAGTTGGGGTTTAATTTTAATTATTTAAAATATATTAATATTGCCTCTTACACTTTGTAATAGTGACAGGGGTAGCATAGTCATTTTATCTTTTAAAACTGAGAAAAAGGGATTCAGGGGGCAATCTGAAACGATTAATATTATAGGGGGCAATCTGAAACGAAAACTATACTATAGGGGGCAAAATGTGAATAAGCCAAATATCAAGAAGCAATGGAAACTTTTGTCGTTAACAGGCAATACCAAAATAAGCTAAATATGTCGGTGAGACGGTGACAATTGACTGATAAACAAAGTGGACAATTATATTGGGACACATTGGAAGATTCACAAATTGGCGCGAAATGAAAAGAGAAGAATGGACCGGTTATGCCTGTTTTTTACCCCAATATTTCGGTTTTTCTTAAAATCAAAAACCGAAACTGGTCCGAAAATCGAAAAAACCAGTTTCGGTTAAAATCGCCGGTTTCGGTTTTTGATCGGTTTTGGGCCAATTTATGGGCCAACATAAAATGGGCCTGTTCACGTTTATTTTTGGTCCAATTTTTTTATGGTTCATCATATTTTAGCCCATTTTTGGCCTAGTTTGTAATAAACAACACACTACACCTAAAAAAGATTAGGCATGTTATTGATAAATTTGTAATTAATGCCACCTCTTATGTCTAATATGATTACTTGGACCACATCGTTAGTTTATGTCCAACTATTTCATCTATAATATTGCTTTATTTCTAGATTAAAAAAAAATGACTGCAATCGGACCGGTTCGGTTTTATAACCGACCGATTTTTTAACCCGCGGTTTTTTTTACAAAGAACCGCACCGATCCAATAGGTTTTTTTAATTTTAAAAACCGAAACCGATCCGATCGGTTAAAAATCGACAAAAAAACCGCCGGTTCGGTTCGGTTCGGTTAAAAATCCACATCCATTTTCAGCCCTAAGAATTAGGCAAATACGCCAAACACCGTACTGTTTTGAATCAATAATTGCAGAACAATATTATTTGAGTACTGTATTTAAAAACAAAAAAAATTGCTTGCTTACCTTGAAAAATATGAAGAAAATTGACAACGAAATCATCCTAGTATTAGAGGGTGAAAACTGATTGCAAGCACAGTGCAAGCCAACCTTTCCATATTTTTCCCCCTTCATATATAAGAATAAACCAAGCCATGTCGTGTGTTGATAACGCAGGTAACAAGGTCCATACACTTTTATCGTAGTTCTAACAAATTTAAATTATAGGCGATCGTTTCACACTGCCAAACATAGAATCCAACAACCGTAATAATAATATTACAGAATATTAAATTATTAGTATTATTTTCATAGTAAAATAACCACAATAGGAGACACACAATCAAGAAAATTTATATCGAATGAATGAACATGTTTTGTACATGTTGACATTATAAAATGAGAAAAAGTGACTACTTTTGTCTTTTAATCAAGTTTCAATGCACGGGATACCTAGAGCTTGCAACAAATACTAGCAACACCAGTGCAGCTTATGTCAATAATTTTATAGTTAACCAAGGGGCAAATCTAGAGGAGATGGGGTGGGCACCGCCCCCACCCCCCTTGATTTTTCGATATCATTACATTTAGTATATACGATTTCGTTCATGGGTTAATCAAGAGCAATGCAGAAATATCATCATTTGTCCGACTCACTTTTAAAGTTCTGGGACTAATTAATACCTCATTTGTCTGCACCTAACGAAACCGAATCCAAACTTACTGTACTGATCACATTAGATGATACTATTCCTAGATGTCGAGCATAATGTGAGTAAACATGGCAAAAAGTTGTCCAGATGAGAAAACAAGAACTTGAAAAATAACATCTCAAACGAATAAAACACTTCACACTCCTATTGTGGAACGAAAATGTAAGTCCTCAAAATATACGGTTTCTTTCATGTATCAAAAATCAAAATCAGAATTTGTTCAACATCAAATATCTACTATGCAAGTAATCACTGTGCCCAACGTACCATAACCAGAAGTCCACGAACACCTAAGGCACATTCATAAACATGAGCGACGCGCAGAACATTATGACACGTATGGTGGAAGCAAACATGAGCCATTGGCGAGCCCCATTCATGTTAATAACAACAATTAATAATCCATCACCTATATTACAAGCTTACACTATGAATCATCAAACATAGCAATCTTATAAGCTTAAATGTGTAGTAATCATCAGTAATTACTGGTATCATCTGAAAATCCAGTTTATAACGAAATGAACTAAGGTACTAATCAATTCACATCCAATTCAAAGCTTACCACAGCTTACAAACTAACAAAGACGATCACCATTGACTAATCATCCATTTACTTCACCTCTAGACATACTTGCGAAAATCTAATTAATCAAGAGCCCGAAACAAATATTACGCAGCTATCTTTATTATCTACTCGATAAATCAATCGAGTACCCATGAATAAATAACCAATCACACAACAAAGTCAAATACAAATAAGATAGAAACCAGATATAACAATTCATTCGATCCGTCATTAATCGAAACTATAGCATATTCAAATCGTTCATAACATAAAAGTAATAACAATTAATAATCCATCACCTATACTAACACTATGAATCATCAAGCATAGCTATCTTATAAGCTTGAGTTGATATCTCAAGTGAGTAATCATCACTCATAACTCACTAAGTATCATCTCAAAATCCAGTTATTAATGAAATGAACTAAAAAACTAACGAAGGCGATCACCATCGACTAATCATCCATCTCCTTCACCTCTAGACACACTTGCAAAAACCTAATTAATCAAGACCCGAAACGATTATTACCCAGCTATCTTAATTATCTACTCGATAAATTAATCGAGTACCCATGAATAAATAGACCATCAAACAACAAAGTCAAATAAACATAACGATGATAAACATATGATGGAAACCACATATAACAATTCATTCAATCGTCATTAGTCTGAAAACTGTAACATATTCAAATCGTTCAAAAACATAAAAGTAACGAAGTTTAAACAAAAAACAACCTAAGCAGTGAGCACAACAGCACCACCAGCTTGCTTAATCTTCTTCTCAGCAACCTTGGAAATAAGCTTGGCTTTCACAACAACACTCTTTCCTTCCGGCAAGAAGCCCTTCCCCAAAACCTTGAAGTAGCCAAATTGAGTCACATCGAGAACCGGAACATTATCTTTCGACGCCTTCGCCTTCACGTCCTCGGGGACCATTGACCAGAGGCTATCGACGTTGACTATAGGGCAGTGGAACTTGTTGCGGAGTTTGTGGAAGTAACGCATACCGACCTTGCCGAAGTAACCAGGGTGGTACTTGTCGAAGAGGATGCGGTGGTGGTGCATGCCTCCGGCGTTTCCTCTACCTCCGGGATGCTTGCGGTGCTTCCCGATACGGCCGTGACCGGCGCTGACGTGGCCCCTCTTCTTACGGTTTTTGCGGAGGCTGGTTGTCATTTTGGTGGTGGGGGTGGGGGGGGGGTAGGGTTTTGGGGTAAATGGTTGGGGGTGAGGTATTTATCTAAATGGAATCTAGGGTTGAGACTTGAGGTGATAGCTTTGGGCTCGTTTTAGATAATTGGGCCTAAATAATCTTTGTTTGCGAACTGGACATGCTAAAACTGTAAAGATTAAAAACCAATTGCGTTGTTAACGAGACTCGTCGATCTAACACTTTATCGAATTAAAAAACTATAACTTAATTATTTGTAGGCCAAGCATTTTGGCGATATTTTGATTTTGGCCAAATATCTAGCGTGATAAGTGTAACTCGCAATGGAGGAGTTAGGGATGATCGTGTATGCACAAAACCACCTCAAATAAAAAAAATACAAATGGGCTATGTTAAGAGAACAAATGTTTACTTGTCCCAATTGGTAAGCATTAGTCTGTTCATGGGAGCTCCCATAAGCCGTGAACTCAAGGAAAGGGCCAACTAGCATGAAAAGCTTCAAACTAGTGAGAGAAAACTTCTCTCTAACCTCTTTCCTTGCTAGCAAGAGAACTCGAACATGGGACCTCAACTAGTGGTGTCAGCAATTCAGCATGCTTATCACTGGGATAAATTATCTTGACACGATGGACTTTAATATTAAAAGAAAGAGATGGGTGGGCAAAATTGAAAAAATAAAAAACATTCGAACTATTAAAAAGGATCAAATTATGTTAAAAAATAAAGCCTAAATATGCTTGAGAACCTCTTCATGTATATTATATAATCACCTATATTTACAAAATTCACCTACAAATTCACTTGTTTTATTTACATGTATATTATATAATCACCAATATTTACAAAATATTTTCAGTCAATCACCTATGTTTCAAAACATTCTTGTCAATCACGTATGTTTGAAGATGTTAAAGTCAATCACCTATTTTGTCGATCCGTCTCATGGGAGGGCCACGTGACGTGTCAATGTGGTTATGTTAGTCATTTTATTTAATAAATTTTGGAGTAAAAAAAGTCAAAAGAAAATTTTGAAATAATCTACCATCAACTTCGAATATGAAATAACCGACCCCCGAAACGCACTTAACAAAAAGTTTAATGGACAAGATCAAGTAGGATATATCTTGAAACATATGTGATTGACAAAGACCTTTTAAAACATAGGTGATGAAGCGGAAACGTTTTGTAAATATAGGTGATTATTGCAGTCATTTATCCACTTCTCTTCGTTGAGGAATTAAAGTGCTACCTTGTCAATGTGCACTTTAAGACTACAAATAAGTTGTCTTTAAAAGTTTGTCGAAATACACTCGTTATTTTGTAAAGGTTATCCACAACCATTATTCGTCAAGTGTGTACTAGGTTCACCTTGGGCTAACGTAAGACAGTTAATCACATCAACCAAGTAAATTACACTAGACAAGATCCATGTGACAAGCTAGACCAAAAAAGTATTAGTAGAAAAAACTGAACGCATGATCTTACGACCATCAACTCAACTGCTCCTCCAACTTATCAACCCTTACAGACATTATACACATATTATTGAATCTAATAACTACTGGATGGCGAGTCCAACACATCCTTACCAACAATCGAGTTAATCGAATAACCTAGTAGAAAAGGCTCTTGCCAGTGACCGGAAGATCCTGGTTCGATACTTATCTCATCGCTAATTTACGAAAAAAGATAAAAAGAAAAACACCTCCTTGCCAATAGGGCTGTAAACGAGCCGAATAATACCGAACATCGGAAGATTCTAATTCGGCTCTACCGTCCTCGAGCCGAACTGTAAACGAGCCGAATAATGGTCGAACATCAAAATGCGAAGCTCGGCTCTAAGTTTGTCAGACGAATTCGAGCTTAACTCTTGCCGAATTGGCCGAATAATTTGGTTTGAAGGTGATGAAACAAAATTAAATTCGACTAAATATGCTAAATCTACCAAAGAAAATAAAAGTAAAACTAAAGTATATATCTTTACCTCAAAATTCAACCAAATATGCTAGATCTATCAAAGAAAGGGACGATTAATCGATCTTATACAAATCTATATTACAATATTATTACATAATTTCACATGGTGAGTCAAGCCGAGCTTTTTCGAACCGTTTGCGAATCGAGCAAAATATTGATTTTCAAGATTTGAGCCAAATACCCCAAACCGAGTCGAACTTCTGGGTTCATTTACAGCCCTACTTGCCAACAACCAACATTTATTAAGTGAGGTCAAAATTCTCACACATAATCACACATTTAAAACGACATGATATTACACCTATGTTTTGTTTGGTATGAATGGAATGGAGTATGAAATTAAACTTGATTATTAATTTGGTAATTAAATGCATTTTGATTACATTCCTTAAATAATCTAATTACTCATATGAGTTCTCATTACTCTAATTTGATAGTATTAGCTCATTACCTTCTACAAGTTAATGATATTTAAATAAATTAGTAACATTATAAATACAATATATTTTGTATATATATATATCTAATCAATATATTTATATGTTTTATATAAAATATTTTAAGATTCTATACTAATAAAATATATTGATGTGACTCAGATTTTATATGCTAAAATATTTCAAAAATATATTATATTAGTTACCTTATAAATAATTTAGTAAGTACTTTACTAGTAATTACTACAAAATATTTTGAAGAATGCCTTTGAATTAATAATAGTATTTAATAATTAAAAATTACTTAATTGTAGTGTTACTTTAGGATTTATATAATATTACAATATATTACTGAAACCATTTTATATAATTATTTTATAATATGAGTTATTAATATAATTAAATATGTAAGACAAAATTATTTAATTTCTATAACATACCAATAAAGACAGTTCTTTTAGGATATGCACCCTATCTGTCTATCAACTCTAAATTCATTCTTTCATACCAAATACAACTAACATCATGACATACCTTAATTAATATCATTATATATTATATTTTTATAATTTTGATATTATTGATACAATACATATAAATAAATTTGTTGAATAATTGTCCTTGGGCAAAGGTCAAGTGGTAAAGAATTTGGGGTGAGTAACATAACGCCTTGTCCCTTCTGCAGAGCGTGAGTACGGGTCTTCTATAAGGCAGAATCTGTTATGGAAGTGGTTAGCGGACAACCTCAAGCCCCCTAAACATCTGGTGCACATCCGTGATTTTCCTCCTCGTGACTCTTCGGGATATGAGGTGATGAGGCCGTTAAGGTTGCGGTTCAACCTTCTATAAATATGTTGAACAATTGATTACAAAGTCTGAGGGTGAACGAGGGGAAATGGGGGTAAATGTGGAACCTACATTAATCTAGATTCACCTACATTAACCTTAATGTCCGTTTGGATTGAGGTGAACCTAGGTGAATCTAATCATTCACTTGTTTGGAACAAAAAATAAATAAAAATCAAGGTTAATGTAGGTGAATCTAGGTTAATGTAGTTTAACACATTCACCCATTCCCCTTCAAATCATTCATCCCCAAATTGGTGGGTAATGCTAGGTTAACAAATTAATAGTTTTATTATTATTATTTTAGACTAAAAGACCACTAAAATTATTTTCCTCTATCAAAATTATCTCTCTTCAAAAAACACGCTTCTATTTAATAAAATCTCAAAAAAGAAACACACACAACACCAGCCACTCATAGTTGCCGTAATTTTTTTTCACATCTATTCTTTCTTTTTTCTTTAGTTATTTGTTTCCAATTGGCATTTGTAGAAATTTTCTTATTAAGTTCATTTTATCATCGCTCACAAGTCACAATCGAATATGTATTTGAATTACACATCTATTTTTCTTAATTTGTAATGAATACCGTGTTAGTGTTTGTTTCCACAATTATTAATAATTGTGATAAATACAGTCCATTATTAAAGTGTACTATTTTAGTGATGGACACTTTGGTATATATGTCGTTTATTAATACGTTATTTGTGCGTTGACAAATTATTAAACATATTTATATTTGTTTTGCTAAAGGTTATTTATATATTTCTTATATTTATTAATTGTTGAAAATGTTTATGTTTTGCTACTGGTTTTATTTTAATCAGATCTTACTTGCAAACAAAACATTAATTTAAACAAGATGTTTTATGTAAAAATAAGGAAAATGATATAAAAGTCACTTCAATCTTTTTATAATTTTAATGTAATATTTTTATATATGGTTTCACCTAGTGAATGGATGACATCCAAACAGAAATTATAATTTCACCTACGTTCACCTATTCGATTGACTCAATACATTTTTTTTATTGACTCAATACTTAGGCACAAATTGAAGCAACAATTATTCACATTAGTGCATCATGCTTCCTTACATAACAGATGTTTCTTCCTTCATGTTGTCCAAGCAACAAATGTATACCACAAATCACATATACTCAATCAACATTATATCTCTTTCATTCATTCTCCCAAAAACCAGTTCTATTTTCCATGGCCTCTCCCCTTCTATTAAACACCATCTCTCTCATCTCTCACAGGAAGATACCCATCAAGAACCATACCAAAACCTTAAATTTCACCAAAATAAAAACCCCCATTTTCCAGAATTGTAGTAAAACTAGATTTATCAACAATTTTTGTGTGAAATCTGCTTCATCCGTTAATGGGTATTCGTTACTTGATTATAAAGTGGAAGAAAATGCTGAGGAAAGTAGTCAAAGTAGTGAATTGGGGTTGAATGAGAAGATCAAGAAATGGGGTGAGTTGTTGAGGAGTTTGCTTCCTGGTGGGAGTTTTTGGGAGCTTGGGGATGATGGTGTTGATCTTGGTTTGGAGGCTAAGCCTGTTACTGTTGTTTATGCTTTGAGGAGGATGTGGGAGCTCATTTCTCATGATCGTTGGGTTATTTTCATGGCATTTTCTGCATTAGTTCTTACTGCTGTAAGTATATGTTTTTTCGCAATTGGAAATGTTCATATTTGAGAAGAAATAGGAATGATTAGAGACGTTTTGTTCATATAGCCGACCTCATTTAATGTGATGATGATTGGTATGGCGACGGTAGAGGCATCGTATTCATATGGGCAATCGTATTAGTGGGATAATGCTTGGTTTTGTTTGGTTAATCTTTGAGAAATATAGGATTCATTAGAAATGTATTCATAAAACCGACCCCGTTTAGTGCTATAAGATGTTCTGGTTTGGTTATTTGAGAATAAATATGAATGATTGGAGATGTATTCATCTAGACGACCTCAATTAGTGCGATAAGGCTTGGTTGGTTTAATAATTTTTTGAGAAGAAATGAGGAATTTATAGTTATCTACTTATCTAGCTTAGTGAAGGGTTATATTAGAATAAAGTTCATGTCACTGTAAGAATGTACTTCTTATATTTGGAGATGTCTCGCTTACTGATAGGCTATATAGGAATAAAGTTCCCGTCTTTCTTTTAAAATCAGTTCTCATTGCCATTTCTGCACTAATTCTCACTGCTGTAAGAATATACTTTGTGCAGTTGGCAATTTAAGCTTTGAGATGAAATGAGAAGTCTATAATTATATTGCTTACTGAAAGGTAGTTATCTATAAATACGCCACCGACATCTATTATGAAGCAGTTGATAGTGTTTGCACTTACTTTTGGGTCAATTCAGGAAGGGTAAAACTGCATACTATCCGACCCTCCCTTATCCCACTTAGGCTGGAACCTCTTCAAAAGGGTTGGGCCATGTTGATGGTGACTAAACGGTTAAAGAAGAATAAATTTCCCGTCTTTCTTTAATTATGTAGTGTAGTAGGAGTCTTTTGGCAATTCAGTTAATAGATTGTTGGTTGGGTAATTCAATGCGGGATTTAGACCCTATAACTTATATTTCTGAAAGGTTGGATACAATACAACCACTTTGTAAATGAATTGAAATGATTATAAGGGTGTCAGAGCTTAGTCAGATTGAATATGTATCGAAGGCTGACGAGATTATGTTTGCCAAGATAGAAGAACCAACTGGAAAAGCTTAAGTTCAGCTGTCAAGAGGGTGTTATGAGCAGCTTGGACATTTCATATAGATTTATAAATATAAAACAGGTCAAATGTTGATTGTCGGAAGATGAGAAGGGTGAAACAATTAGTTTTGTATGATGCCTAGAATAATTCCATAATTTCAAGAAACTCCACTCGGGTGACTAAATGAGATGAACGTGGTTTCAGCTTTGAACATAGGTTTATATTCTTATCATCAAAAGGACTCGGATTGCTATTATACTTGGAACATGAGGCACCTGGCTGAAACTAGTTAATTTCTATGCTAACTCCATTAAGAGTTCATGTACTCACTGCAGACAGTGCAATTGGATTTATTGTTTCTCGAACAACTACAATTATTGTGTTTCTTCACATTGTCTCCTTCTTGACTTTACAATATTCCCTTTTCTTTTGAATCCCTTCTGACTTTGTTTTGTATTATTCCTCAGCTTTCGGAAATATCCATTCCACATTTTCTTACAGCATCCATCTTTTCTGCGCAAAGTAGCAACATTAGCGTGTTCCATCAGAATGTCCGCATACTGTCTATACTATGCATAACTTCAGGAATTTGCAGGTCATGATCTTGTACGGTCAGAGTACCTTCCTCTTCTTTTTAAATACATATTATATGCATTTACGCATTTCATACAGGATGCATATTAAATTCTATTGCACTGAAATTTTAATTCCTTTTGTCGGCTTTCCTTCTTTCTCGTAGTATTGCACTACCTCATAATACCAGTTTCAAGTGTTGAAAATATCTCTGTCTGCTTGCAGTGGATTAAGAGGTTTCTGCTTTGGCATTGCAAACATGATCTTAGTAAGTGTTTCATATGAGACCTTAATTAGACAGACGTTTTACCCTTTCACCACGAGAGTGTTGGTCTTATTATTTTATTAGGTAAGCATGATGAAATTTCAATAGAAATGCTAACCTCCCATATTTGATTTGATATGCAGGTTCAAAGGATGAGGGAAAGATTATACTCTAATCTCCTTCTTCAGGTTTTTTGAAATATGGAAGACTCCTTTTCTCAGAATCAACGTAATTTGATCATCTCAACATCATTTTATCCATTTACCTTCTTTGTAGGACATATCCTTTTTTGACTCTGAAACAGTTGGTGATTTGACGAGTAGGCTTGGAGCAGATTGCCAACAAGTGTCCCGAGTTATTGGGAATGACCTTAACTTGATTATGCGTAATGCTCTGCAGGTTAGACTATCAAACAATATTTCCAACATTTCCTTATCAGCTCTGATAACTCATATCTATATAATTCAGGGAACAGGTGCACTGATATACTTGCTGATATTGTCTTGGCCACTTGGATTGGGTACATTGACCGTATGTTGCACCATATTACTCATAATGCTGATATATGGCCAGTAAGATATCACACTCTCTTTTCTGTTATCCACGGGTAGATAATTTTCATGTATGGGTAATCTGACAGAAGCATCAGAGACTATGAAATGTTAATGCTCAATCAATAATGTTTCACAAAAGATGACTTGTCTATCATACAGAGAGTTATAGTTGACCTGTATGCATGAGTGAAAGCCATTGATCCTCTTCTTGATTTTTAAATAGGTACCAAAAAAAAGCAGCCAAGTTAGTCCAAGAGTGCACGGCATCTGCAAATGAAGTAACAATGAAAATCATATTGAAGGCTTTCTGATAGTTTAGAACTGCTTTGTTCTTCATGTTAACATTCTTATTTTGCATTCTCAAGGTTGCACAAGAGACATTCTCACTTATGAGAACTGTTCGAGTTTATGGGACAGAGCATCATGAACTTGGAAGGTGTGTTTTGCTTCCTAGTAAAAATACTTTTATGGCCTGATATGCTGTCATGTTACATATCATGTTTCCATATAGATACAAGCATTGGCTGGACAGATTAGCAAACATAAGTTTCCGCCAAAGTGCTGCATATGGATTTTGGAACTTTAGCTTCAACACTCTATATCATGCTACACAGGTCAAGCACTTTAATTCTTTATAGCTAGATTCCTATTATGTCGGTCACGTTTTCAAAATGTTCTTGTTATTTCAAACTGGGCAATACATTACAAGCTTACGTTGCACAAGTGATGTCAACTTGTTTTTTACATACTATATGCCGATAGTGATGACTGGTATAAAAAAAATGGACCAATTGTGTAATGGAGACAGTATCATAATCATCTTTTTACCCTCCCCAACCAATTTAAGCATGAGTGATCATATTGAAGACAACAAATAATTACATTTTGACCCTCTCAAACAGACTGGCTTTTGAGATACTCTAATTGATTAACAACAAAATAATATAGAAAGGATCTAGCCCCTTTCTTCTACTACTTCTGGTGGTGGTTGTTCTGTGTCAAGAACTGAAAATGCATGTCGATTGATCAAAAACAAATTAGGATGTTCATCTGTGAATGTGACTTTTGTAAAGTAACTAGGACCTTGTGTAGTATAATTTAACTAATATACAGTGTTTCTATTTTTATGTTATAGGTTATGGCAGTTCTTGTTGGAGGAATGTATATTCTGTCTGGTAAAATAACTGCAGAACAGCTCACTAAGTTCATTCTATATAGTGAATGGCTGATCTATTCTGCATGGTGGGTCGGGGACAACTTGTCAACGCTCATGCAGTCTGTAGGGGCAAGTGAAAAAGTTTTCCAGTTGATGGATCTTTCACCTAGTAATCAATTCATTGCAAAAGGTATCCCATTATATTTAAGAACTGTGATATGATAATGATTGCAACAAAGAAACTCCAATAAGAATAATTGAGGATGATCTACAATATTAGTAATTGTTTATTGTTCTTAATTTTTTTTGTTGAGATTATTTTGTTACATTCATTATCATATCAAACTGGGTTAAATCTTTTTTCATGTAGAGACTGCAACATGTTAGTTGATATCTCTTTTATATCTGTTGACATTGAGCTCTTTCATAACGAAATTTCTGAAGTTTTAACCTGTCTTCAGGATGCTCCTTCATATGTTAAAAAGCATGAATAGAAACTTGCAGGAAGAATTTTTACTATGTAGTAAAAGTTGATTCCAACAATTCTTGTACACCACTCTGTTCTACTCGAGTGAATAAATTTAAAGACCAGTTTGTTCAAAAATAAGAATTGCTTCCTCGTTTGAATTCCATTTTCTTTTCCAATATTAAAACATGATCTTGCTGATAGGCCCTTACGGCAAATCATTAAACTTTAAACTCAATTATTTTATACTATTTTCTTACAATATTTGGTGAAAAATATACCAAAGGCTAGCTTTTGTAATGAACTTCTTAATCTGACTCTGAAGAAAACATTTATCTTTGCTATGCAGAGAATATATCATAGTATTCAGAAGTCAGTAACATGCTCATAGATACGCTATAATTGTTGCAGGATTAAAATTAGACAGAATAACAGGGCGTATTGAGTTTAAGAATCTAACTTTCAACTATCCTTCAAGGACAACGGTATGCATCAATCCCTAAAACTAAACTCTTACCATGTTCTCAAGTATATGGATTCCCAAAGATGTTATGGGAAGTGCTATTTGGAATCCTAGAGAGTGTTGGATGTTTTTATGCCATAAGCTTTTTGTTTCCACTAAGCTTTAGCAACTCTATTCCCCGCTCAGGTGGGAGTCTCTTTAGAGACATTGGGGCATGTTGTATCGTCTATTTCCTTCCCTCATAACAAACAAATGACAAATTTTTCTAAAGGATAATCGAAAATGTTTTAGTTCTCATCTATCCCCAAACCAAACAAAGGGGTTAGGCACCCCTTTATGACAAATATGAGAGTCACAGTAAAAAACTATGATCTGTATTTATTTTCAGCGATGAGTTCTTATGTAATATTGCGTAATAAAAAGGATTGATATTTTTGTGGACAACACAGGTGCCTGTACTTCAACATGTTAGCTTCGTGGTGCACCCAAATGAAGTAGTCGCTATTGTAAGTGCATGCTCCTCTTACCCTGTCATAGGACAGATACACTAGTAACATTTTAATTTTTCTAAACAATTGAATACCAGGGAGTAAAACCATGGAAAAGTGGATTAAGGTTTATGATAAGTTGCTAAAGTATTTACCTGATTTTGTTTATATGAATGGTGCATCATATATCCAACAATGCTATAAAGTATCAACTTTCAGAGAAGAGTATTAATAGGATAACGATCAAAACGTAGGTGAGTCAGACAAGACAATGCACCCAGGGGCCCCCCTCCCCTAGATTTTCAATTGTTATGTTACAGAATATATAGCATATGTAAGCTAGCTGAGTTGGTTAAAATAAAGACTCTCCATCATAGAAGTCGCCGGTTCAAGTCACTTAAGCTACATTTTGCCTTGTACTTTTAGTTATAATAGATACTTTTCAATTAGTTTAAGTTTTTCTTTTTTCAAAATTTGGCCCCCTATTTTATGTTTTTCAAATTGCCACCCCCCTTTTGTTTTCATCCTGGTTCCACCCCTAAATGCACCCTCTGAGTAATGTAACAAAGCTCTTTGTATTCGATAACTAAAGAACGGAATCTGTAGCATATTCATGGTTTCATTTTAAAAATTATCAAGTTTTACTTAATAAAAATCTGCCACTAGTTCTAGTATGATCCGTTAAAGTGAATAATTTACGTAATTAGTTGTTTCATAACTCTAATCCCATTTCTTGTTCAGGTTGGTCTGAGTGGAAGTGGAAAAAGTACTATAGTAAATCTACTTCTTAGGCTTTACGAGCCAACTGGTGGCCAGGTGAATTCTGTTTCTTCATTTATAAATGGTATGCTTGTTAAGTTTATCTGTAGTGTTTTGTATAGTCTTAACATTCTTTCGCATCCTGGGCAAGACGTAAAAGTCAATTTTGTACATGGAGGCATCTTTGGAAAGTGGCCTGATTGGTGATTGTCTATGAGCTACATGATAGAGCAAGTTTTAGAAGAAAAAACTTTACTATTTGTTATACTCAAACGTTTTACACTTTTGCTCAGATAAAGTAGAATTGTGGTTTTCAAAGGGTGAACACTGATACGATGTTCGTCTGATGTGCAGTTGACAATTGATGGTTACCCCATTCAGGATCTGGATATAAAGTGGTTGAGGGAAAGAATTGGATATGTGGGACAGGTTCACTTCGAAGTCTTCTAGGAGAATTTATTTAATGTTCTCTGTCCATATTTAAGAATATCTTACAATGCCTTTCACATAGGAACCTCGACTCTTCCGCATGGATATCAATTCAAATATAAAATATGGGTGTACACGGGACATCAGTCCTGAAGACATAGAATGGGCTGCAAAGCAGGCCTATGCGCATGAATTTATATCTGCTCTGCCCGACGGGTATCAGACACTTGTAGATGATGATTTGCTTAGTGGAGGACAGAAACAGAGAATAGCAATAGCAAGAGCCCTGTTGAGGGATCCAGATATTTTGATCCTTGACGAAGCCACTAGCGCTCTAGATGCTGAGAGTGAACACAATTTAAAGGTAGCTTAACCCAGACAATTTGCTTCTTGGGTAGAACATTTTGATCTATGCGTACTAACATTAGAGTTTGTGTAGGGAGTTTTGCACACGGTCAGAAGCGAGACAAACACGAGGAGAACAGTGGTAGTGATTGCTCATAGGTTAGTGTTTCATAATTCCTACACAGGTGAATTGCACCAATAAGATTCTAATAGACTCATGTATTCAGGCTTTCCACGATACAAGCTGCTGACAGAATCGTGGTAATGGAAAGCGGTGAGATTGTTGAGGTACATAAAACTGCACCATAATTTCTGTTTAGGCTCCAGAATATGATATTCTACTTTTATTCGTTACATAGTCATTCAGTGAACATGCATTCATGTTATTTGGAGATCGAGTGGCTGAATTATGAAAATTAGTTCATCCGAGTATCGATTTAATTGATTATCAATGGGCACAACATGACCGTTTGTGGTTTCATCCAGATGGGAAACCACAAAGAGCTTCTTCAGAAAGACGGTTTGTATGCACGGTTAATTAAGAGACAGGCCGACTCTATGGTGGGATCATGAAAGAAATCAGTCATTTTCTATGGATTTGAAATGACAGACACAACCGGTGGATTCAAGCCTTTTTATTCAACATTGGTTGTCGTCATCACCAGTGGTAGTTTTAAGAGATTTTCGAACGCCAAAATGGGAAGACATGATCAATGGCGATGCCGCCACAAGGCTTCCTCGCGGTCAATTTTACTGAACATAGATATTTATAGGATGATTGCATTGGATTGGAGTGGAACTTCTGGGAGTTTTCTTTATTACTGCTGCCAGAGAGTTTACACATCTCCAAGAGAAAAGGTCTTTGTTATTATCTCATACACAAATGGAAGTGATTATATTGTATTTTAGATGTGTTGTATCCTACCTTTCTACATTGTACTAGGATCTAGTACACTACTTACATCATTCAAGAAATTGAATACTATAATAGCCTTAGTTAAGATTATTAGTTTTGAAACTTGAATATCAACTCACATTACTTTTAGGCTTTAGCATATACATTTAGCTTATGTTGCTTTTTTATTAAGCATCCATCATACATACTATAAGTAGACATAAGTTAAATGCCTTTATTTATAGTTTAAGGTTAGGCATATATTTTTACTTTAATCCATTTTATATCCTCGTTCTGCAAAGTCTGCAGCTTCAAGGAAAGTTGTTTCATCCTTGAGTTTATGTTCGTTAAAATTTACTTCCTTTCCCTTTCCCTTTTTAGATGCCTTATACCTTAGGCAGAGATGGTTGGTGGTTTACAGGTCTTGGACCAATGTCCCTTTTTTCTACATTTATAGCAAGAATTTTCATGATTTTTGGAATAACTTTCTTGGACATGTTTACCTTTTTCATATCGATTATTTGTGGAAGACCTAGAATAGATCATGTTAATTCTATGAAGTCTAGAATAATTGATATATAACCTCAACCACGGCCTCGACCATGAAACTTAGTACGACCATCACTTCTTCCTCGACTCTGTCCTCGATCTACCAACCTATCATTACCACCACACCCTTTGTTAAATGCGTTGGCATTTATCTCAAGAAATGCTATTGTTCCCGCTGGGTGAAATTGGAGGGTTTTTAACAGAATGTCATTATTCTTTTCTGCCTATAAAAGAGAGTGAATTAATTCATAGTACCTTGTGTACCCTCACATTCTGTATTGTTGCGACAATAATATTTGTGAGGCATGAAATGTTCCATATGTTCTCTCCAATTTCTCACCTTCAGTTACCATTTTCTCACAATATTCCAATTGTGAGAAAATTTTAAACATAGTAGATTTATAATCAACACTAATCCTTTTTTTTCTTCTTTTTTTATAAATTAGCCATGAAAGTATGAGTGAAATAGTATTACAAATAACGAATACCGAAATTACTAACAAATAGAGAGTTCGAATGAAATATGAGACAATTGTCTCCAACGAAACTTGAAAGTTAGATGCCACCAGACTATTGAACTATCCTTATAATCAACAATGCTCTTAAAGTCTTGGATTTGTTCATTTCATCAACCGCAACGAGTAACTAGACATTATTTGGATGAGTACGGTTTCGGTGCATCAATAATTCGGTGCATCAGGTACCCATTTAAAGGTTTTATGTGGGTACTGTACCCACTTGAAACTTCATCATTGGTACTTGTACCCAAAGTGTACTATAACAATGGTACAATACCACATATTTATTTTGGATTGATAAATATGTGGTATTGTACCATTGTTATAGTACAATTTGGGTACAAGTACCAATGATGAAGTTTCAAGTGGGTACAATACCCACGTGAAACCTTTAAATGGGTACCTGATGCACCGAATTATTGATGCACCCAATCTTTTCACTATTTGGATAACCAAATCTTTCTTTAAGATTATCCCGCAGTACCTTGGGATCTTTCACATTGTAATCCATCATCAAAATGATCCCTCATTAATCGTATTTCTTTAGCCTTTTTTATGGAAAGTTCTATCTCGAACTTTTCATTTTTTTTCTGGCTTCTTTATTATGTGGATCAGATGTTCCCACTTCATGCAAAATTTTCTCAAACCCTTTAAACTGAGATATCTCAATACCTTATTTGCCCAAGACATGTAATTTTCTCCATCAGGTTTAGAGGGACAAAATTGAGCTTAAAGTTGGACATTGACATAATTAAATTTCAAGAACATATAAGCAAGTTTTAGTTATAACAAATCATCTATGTTATTGTACAAAATAAGATCTTAAGGGAAGATTTGTTCATATTATAAGGTTTTATACCATTTATTAAAAGATAGTGTATTAGTCTTAGTATATGAGTTATCTAATCTTCAATTTTGATAAGGTAATAATTTTCATAATAATGGGTAACAAAGTGATTATTATTAGAAAACACTTGGTCCTTTTGAAAATATAAATATATCAAGCAATATTTTCTTGTCAATTAAAGTATATTTTCTTTAAAAAAAATTAAGTAAAATAGAAGACATGTTATGGACGATTAATTGATTGAAGTATGCATATGGAAACATTTTCTACTTAATAAACATATTAGTTATGCCATGTAAAATTATTAAAGAAGTTGTTAGCCTCATACATTTAGGTGGAATTCAGAGTATAATTCATTTTACATTTTTCTATCGAGTTAAACTAGTTAGTATTTTATGATTGGTTCCTTATGAAATACAAATAGATATTAACTTAGTGATCGCCTAACTTTACGAAATAATTGTATTATCATTTTTCATATTTAAAAATGTAAACATAGATTACAGTTATGTTGGTAATATAACATGTGATAATGATGCTATACATATGAAATAATGATGAATACTTTTCATGAATTTAAGTTAAATTTTTTTTAATAAGGTAAAGATAAATAAGTTAAGTTAAAATAAAATTGAGCTTACTTCATACATAAGAATGGAACGTTATAGTAGATGATGATTGCATGAAACATGTTTGACTATGCTAACAACGATGCTCCATATTCAATTGATATAAATTTTACAGTAGATGTTAAGAGACAAGAACGTACCTTAATTTGAAGAAGGATACTCCGATCCCTCCAATCCAAAAAGAGTGTAATTTTAGAGATTTTCGGTCCCTCCAATCCAAAAAGAGTGTAGTTTTAGAGATTTCACATAAATTAAGAAACATTTAATGCACTCAAAATTTCTATCTCTACCCCTATAAAAGCAATCATTAGTGCTCCATTTATCCAATTAAATATGAGGCAATCATTATTTGATTTGAGTCTTTTCATGCAAATAAGGGTATTAAGAGAAAAGGTGGTATATTTTACATTGATTTATGTAAAACTACACTATTTTTGGATATTTTAGAGATATCTAAAATTACACTCTTTTTGGATTGGAGGGAGTATTATAAATACTTTGTTTGTACTTACAAGATTGAAGCGATTTCGTTAGAGTCTCGTGCTGATAACGTATTGTAAAAGTTGAAGATTTATGAATGTAAAACTACTAACTACACGTTGGAACTTTGAAGAACAAGTTATTAGAATTATTATGGAGAGAATAAATCTTATATTGCTTAAATGCTTTGGATGATTGAAATGATATAAATGTCCATATATATAGTAGTCAATCCTTAGTCAAATTTAATAGGTGTCATTGTAAAAGAGTATATAAGTGTCTTAGCGAAATTTGGTAGGTGTCATCCTTAGAGAGTTATATAAGTGTCTTTGTCGAATTTGCTATGTGTTATCTTAAGAGAGTATATATATAAGTGTCCATGAAAGGTGACATTCATTCATAAAGGATATAAGATGTCTTGATAGGTGTCTTGTAGGAAGCATATTTAAGTGTCTTTCATGGAGCATAGCTAAATGTCTTTGTTTTAAAATTCCAGTCCATGATAATAATAATAATAATAATAATAACTATAATAACAATAATAGAAAAATATTATTGGGAGCTTACGGTTTCATGTTCTATTTAACTTTCCAATGGGGTTCTTTTCACCCTTCCCTCACGGTACTATTTCGCTATCGGTCACAGGTGGTCAAAGAATCGTCGTATGCCCCCGAGGATAGATTGTTATGAGCCATATTTGGCATTCAGGTATCTACTTCAAAAGAAACTTATCTAAAACTACCTATAAGTGCTCGGGGTCGGGTTATTGATGTGAGGTGGATTCAGAAAAAGGGGTTCTAGTTATAATCCAGAAATGATTCGTGTATATATGTGCATGTGAACAAAAATTATAGTAGGAAAAATTTTTAAAATTGAAATTCATTACTTCTGATTTGGCTAAAAACAGAGAATTAAATCAAAAATTTTGACTTAAAATTCTATTATATATTTTGATAAGATCTTAATTTATTCATCACTTAATACAATTCGTTAACAAACAAACTTAATAAAATAAGTTATGGATTAATGAATTTTAAGTGTTTAATAAATTTAACAAACAAGTCCTTACCCTTATAAAAAGAACAGAAAAATACTCCTCCCCCATCCCCACACCGCCCTTCAACCATCCCCTCTCTTTTCGAATACCACTGCAACCCAACCCCGGAGACTATCCTCCTCACCGCCACTACAACTTTCCCCTTCCTCCGGTAACCATCCCCTACCACAACGACTGCTCCCACCCAGTAACTACCCCTTTCCCACTCTCTTCAAACACCCCATGGTTAGCAGCTAAGGTGGAAGGGGGTGGGGTGAAAGGGGTGGCTCTCAAGTGTGAAGGGGTAAAAAGCAGAAGGTATTGAACGAATGTGGGAATAGCAGTGTAGTGTAAGGCTGTTAAGGAGCAGGTCCGAGCCGGTTTTGGACCAAACCGATTCGGACCGTAAATCAAACCGGTTGCACTCGCAAATTGGTTCGTGAATAAACTGGTTTGAATTTTCAATTCATAATCGGTTCGAAATAAAATCGAATAAAACCAGTTCGTTAATCGAACCGTTTAAAATCGCAAAAATCGACTCGCTAATCGGTTCGAAATAAGAATCGTTCGCTCGGATCACTAATCGTTTCGATCGTAATTCGTTTTCTACTCGCAAATCGCGCCTAGTTAGGCTATGTTTGGTATATTTTCTTTATATAAAAATGAATATGATAAACGCTTTTATCGAGCGAGCGAACGATTAACGAGCGATTTGAAACGAGTTACGAACGAATCGTAACCGGTTCGAACTAAAATTATATTTTAATAAAATTAATTTTATAAACGGTTTTAACGAGCGATTAGTGAGCGAGTGAAAACGATTTACGATTTGCAAAAACGAATCATAATCGGTTCGAAATTAGAAACGAGCAAGCAAACGAGCCGGTTTTAACGAACCGGTTTGCGAACGATTTGCGAGCGGACCGTTCGATAACAGGCCTAGTGGGCAAAGGGGAAAATACGGTTGCAATGGTAAAATAGTGATCATCTGGAAAAACATAACCAAAAGTTCAATGATGGTGCTTTAATAAACTAATTAAACAAATTGAAAGTTGTATAATGGACTGAAATCGAACATATAGAATATCAGGTGGTCGAAAGATAATACCAATACAAGGATGGGTAAAGATCGATTAACAAACCAACTGGTCAGTAACTTCATCAAGATGCAATAAAAAACAAAAAACCAGCCAACAGTTCTCATGTAGAAATATAACGAAATTTATCCAAGTTTTGTCAGCGGGAACCACAATCAAGTTGCGTAACAAGCATTGTCTGAGTTTCTTGATCCCCCATGAGCAATAGGTTCCACATATTTAGTCGAAACTATTCGACTTGCTCTAGTTGTAACGGTTTGAAACCCCACCACGACCACGGCCCCGAGCCCGACAATCATTACCATATGCATATACTCTTTCTACTCTAATGTTTGGTACGCGGGAATGGAATGAGATATGAATGAATGAAATTAAATTAGTTTTTGTTACTTAGTTTGGTAGATAACAATGAATTTTGATTGCATTCCCTAGTTAATTGAATCACCTCATTTGAGGTAATAACCATTCCGCCCAAATTGGGGGTAATGGATGATTACCTCCTACTAGGTAATCAAATTAGAAAAATTGGGGATAATGTGATCATTCAATCACATTACTACTCACATACCAAACAAAGTAATAAAATTCATTAATTCATTCATTTCCTTTGTCTATTCCATTACTTTGTCTATTTCATTCGTACACTATTCCATTCCATTATACCAGACGCAATAAGACAATTCAGAATTAATTATAGTGAGATTACTTTCATAATTTTAGAATAGGAAGTAATTCAATATTATTATCAAGTCATATTTTTACCCTATTTATTCAATTTATCATTTGACCCATAGGAGATAGTCAATACCCCACTCATGAATATTTTGCAAATCTCTACTTAGCCTATTTTTAATATTTTTATATTTGAAGGCCTATAAATCTCTACTTAGCCTATTTTTATTTACTTTTTTCAAATTAATATATTTGTTCTTTAAGAGAAAAGTAAAATAAGGGTATACAATTATCATTTTTTGTGGAGTATAAAACTAATGATTGGTGATAAATAAGTGTATTTGATTCACCTAAAGTAGTCTAACAAGTGAACCTCCGACCTCCACCGTGCCACCGCCACCGCCACCGCCACCGCCACCGCCACCGCCACCCAACCCAAATTTTCTGAACTCCATTAACACCCCAAATCCTAAAAGTAGCAACACCGAAATGTACACCCCTCAGAGGAAAACGCACTCCACCCTCCCGATAACCCCCCGAACCGAACGGACAAAACCCTCCACCCCATCTTCCACCACTGCTTCGCATTCGCCTTCGGCGTATAAAGTTAGCCCCCAAGTGCTGCCCCCTCCGCCAGTTGGGTTGTTGGATGAGGGAAAAGGGGCCATGGAAATTGATGAGTTGAATGAGAATGCCGATGATTGGCAGAGGTTTAAGGAAGTTGGGTTCTTAGATGAAGATGGATTGGCGAGGAGAGATAGGCAAGCTGTGATTGCTCGTGTGGAACAGCTCCAGAAAGAGGTTAGGTGTTTGTCCAATATGATTGTCCAGTTTTGAATTTAGAGCTTGTCCAGTTTCTTGTTTTGTTTGTTTGTAAATTAGCGATAAGGTGAGTTTCGAATAGGATCTTTTGGTCACTAGCGAGAGTATTTTCCACTAGGCTATTCAGTTGATGCAAACTATTCAGTTGATGCAAAGAGCTTGTCCAGTTATGGAAAAATTGTTCAATTTCTTAGTTGTTTATTTTTTGTTCGTTTTTAAATTAATCTTTTGTCCAGTTTTGAATAGAAAGATTGAACATTTTTGAGTTTTTAACGTTACTGGTTTGGCGTTAAAAGATTGTCCAGATTCTTATGGAAAGACTAGACTTTTTCTTTTTTGCAATTTTGAATTAAAAGATTCCCAGTTTTGAATTTCTTACTTCAGGCTTTGTCCCAAAAGACATTTTTGTCCAGTTTCTAATGCAAAGATTATCATTTTTCTAAATTAATTTTGTTTCCAGATTTGAATTTTAAGAGTACCCAGTTTTGATTTTTTTGAGGTTAGTTATTTGTAGGAAAGGATTGTCCTTATTTGTGAAGGTTGAAATAAATTAACTTTGGGAGCTTAATTGATTTGCATAATTTTATTTTGGATCGAAATGATTGTATTAATGGTAAAAAAGGTTGATGTCCACCAAGAAAATCTAGTTCTGGAGCTCCAGAAGGAGCTTAGAGGGTTGTGTTAATACTTCTGTCCAAAAAAAAATTGTCCAGATTTAAAGTAAACAGATTGTCCAGTTATCGAGCAAAAAGATTGTCCAGTGTTGAATTAAAGTATTTTCGAGTTTTGAATTATATAAGATCCCCTACTTTTTAATTAGAAGATTGCCCCGTTTTAGATTTTGAAAGTTTCTACTTTGAAATCAAGTATTTTTATGTGTTGTATGATGTTTTGGGTGTAAAATATATCAAATGGTAGTAACTTCAATGTATTTTAGTATTGTCTTTGACAATTTTGATTAATAGTGAAGGGGTATGGGTGTCGATTAAAGTCATATCGTCGATTTTGAAATCATGGGTTTGTTTTGAAATTTGTCAAAACTTGGTTGTTGCAGTTGTCTTGTGTAGCATCAAAATTAAAGTCTCTGTTGGTTTAGTTTTGCTTTAATTCATGTTGTGTACGACCTAGAATTTTGTTTATTTCTTGGTATATCCTGCTTATCGGAACATTAGTGTTGTGTTCTAATTATGAGTTTAATCTCTTGTTAAGCAGCTTCATGATTATCAGTATGCTATGGGTCTACTATTACTTGAGAAGAATGAGTACAATGCAAAATGTGATAAACTAAGTGAAGCTGTAAAGGAGACCCAAGAAATTATAAAGCGCGAGCAGGGAGCTCATCGGATTGGTATAGATGAAGGGGAGAAGCGGGAGAAGAATTTGAAGGAAGCATTAGATGCTGAGAAACAGAGTGTGGCTAGTGTGAGATATCTTATAGTTACTTTGTTTGATATATTTTGTTACTTACATGAAAACTAGTACTATATACATTATATTTGATGTAATCTTCTGTTTTAGTTGCATTTGCTTTTGTTGGTCCCTGCGCTTCTTGGGGAAAATACATGATGCATGAGCAATATCCCCCTCTTCATATTATGCAGTTGGCTTCCTAATGTCAACCTAATTTAAGTTGCTAATCTATCAGTCAATATACATGAATCTCTGTGAATGTGGTTTGCATTTTAACTGCTTGTAATTATTATTGAGGCAAACAAGAATGTGCCTATTGTTTTCTTAATATGCATAAAGTTGCGAAGTCAATTGACATTCTAGTTTGATAAGTATCTGAAGGAGGGATTAACCGCTATGCATAAAATGTATGTTGTGCACATTATAGAACTCATGCTATAGACTTTAGTTAGAGTTGCAAATTGTTTTATAGTATGCCTTCTTATTAGTATAATCTCTAGTAGTTGGATCTTGGGGTACTGGGAATGCCTGGTTTGTCAATATTATTTTTCTTATAGGAGGTTTTCCAGGATAAGCAACATTCTTCGTCATTGTCTTTTAGTGGAGGTTGATGATGTTCTTCTAGGAATTCTAGGTTTTCTCAGTCATTTTGTTTATTATAAGTCCTACCTTACTTTTGAGTCTGTTTATTTTTCAATCATATTTTCATATATGCAACTCTATATATCCTGATTGCAGCTTGAGAGGACGTTACGTGAAACATGTTTTGAGTATGAGCAAGTCAAGGTTACATGTGACAATAAATTGTCTGATGCAACTGCATTGATCAAAGTAATGCGGGATAAATCTAATGATATTGATGAAAAGTTATATACTGCGGATGCAAATCTTGCTGAGGCTAATAGTAAGAGTTTGGAATTGGAGAGGAAATCGGAAGAAATCGAGTATCGTGAAAGTTGTCTTAAGAGGGAGACGATTTCAGTCGACGTGGAGTATGTCTGAAACTATTATGTTGTAGTTATGTTGTAGTTATGTTGGTCTATCTAATTAGATCTTACAAAACTACTCCCATCTCTTTTCCTTTCGAATTTTATTAGGAGAGAAGCCCATGAAACGAGTATTCTGAGGAACAGAGAAGGTCTTCAGCGGTGGGAAAGAAAGCTACAAGATGGGGAAGAAAGATTATGCGAGGGTCGGAGGTTGATCAATCAGAGGGAAGAGAAGGTAAAAGATAGTGAAAAAATTCTCAAAGGGAAAGAAATAGAGCTTGAAGAAAAGAGAAAAGCAGCAGATTCCGTTCGTTTGATTTTAAAAGAGAAAGAAGATAAATTAAATGATCAGCTGGTAGAAGTAACTTTGCAGGAAGAAGTAAGTTTCCTTCATCCTGTCCAGGATTGTTTGTATCATTGGTTCTCTACTACTAACATTTTCCTGATTATATTTGCAGAAAATTGCATCAACCAGAAGAAATTTGGAAGCAAAAGAGAGGGAACTGAATCGGCGGACAGAAAAACTCAGATCCAGAGAGATAGTGAGTAACATTATCTAATCATGTGCTGCAAAATATGATTTTTTTTTTTGCCCCATTATTTTATTATATAAGTCTGTTAGTGCTATAACTCTCCATTTGGTAAAAAAATTTCCACTACTTCCCATAAATCTGCTTAACCCTGTTAATGCCATACCTCCGTACTGTTCTGTTTTAATTTTGCAATTTTGCTTGACCTATGACCTAAATAATTTTTAATAATGGCGTTTTATATTTATGCTGGAATTGAAGACCTCTTAGTGGAAAACTTCACTGATTTTCTTTCTTATAGTTGTTGTAGGCCATAAAACAATTGTTTCAGTAACCAAAACACTATTGTTCCCCCCTCCCCCTTTGTATCCTACATGGGTGTTTGATTTTACAAGAGGGCAGTAGGAGTTGCTTCCAATTTCTTTTTCCATATCCACGAAACATCGTGCACACTATTATTGTTGTTTGATTGGTCTTATGTAGTTCGAACTATCAAATGAAGTGGCTATTTTGTGCTGTGAAGTATAAATATTTACTTTTGTTTGTTCCTTAAGTGAGAATATTCCATAAAAGTAGTATATATCATAACATGGATAATATATTGAAGGAATTAGCTGAATTTTCACGAGTACCTTGATGATGCTTTTCAGAAGCATACAATTTCTGTTAGTTGATATATGGTCCTATTGCTGCTGTATTATTGTTGGATGTTATTTTCATTTGAACAGTTGTCCTCAAGGCCAAATATCTATCGGAATTCTAAAACAAGTGATTTGGTAACATTTAGACATTTTTGATGTATCATAAACCCTAGAGGCCTCGCCTGCATGCATAGCAGAGTTGTTTGATTGATATCGTTCTTCCCCTGTAATTAAAATTTGCAGCTAACATATCATACATGAATAGGACCCATTACTTTATCGGTCTATTTATTTTTTACTTGCTCTTTTGCATGAGTTTTTATATGGATCAATAGCTAAATTAATGTTTCATAGGTGATCCAAAATAATATTGATGAATACAAGATGGATCTGGATTCAAAAAAGCGTGACTTTGAGTCGGAACTGGGGATAAAAAGAAAAACGTTTGATAATGAGATCAGGCAAAAAGTACACGATTTGGAGCACAGGGAAACTGAATTCAGTCATATAGAGGAGAAACTTCAAAAGCGAGAGCAAGCATCAGAAAATAAGTCTAGAAAATTGAGGGCAAAAGAGAATGAGATTGATGATCAGGCAGAACTTCTTAAGGAGAGGGAGAAGTCATTTAAAACTGAAGAGAAGAGGCTAGAATCAACGAACAAAGAAATTACTCATGAAAAGGATTGTTTGGAAACCTGTAAATATGAGATTGAAAAACTGCAGGCTGACATCAGTCACAAGAAGCAATTAATTTGTGAAGAAACTAAAAAGCTTGAAGTTACAAGGGATGAAAAGGCTGAGCATTGCCGTCTACTGATGGAGTTGAAGCAAGAAATAGGGAGAATCCGAAATCAGCGGCAGTTACAGTTTAAGGAAGGTGAAATTCTCAAAAATGATAGACAAAAGTCTAAGGAAGAGTGGAAAGAACTGGACGAGAAAATAGCTGATATTTCTGGGGAGATGCAAAAACTTAATAATGAGAAAGAGATGTTTGAAAAATGGCGTCACGCTGTAGAAGAAAAACTCAAAAATGAGAAACTTGCAACTCAGGATCTTAAGAAGAGAGAAAATGAAGCTATCAGACTTGAGAAAGAAACTTTAGCAGCCACAATGAGGCATGAACAATTAGTATATTCTGAGAGAGCCGCGAACAGCCACCAACAGTTAAAGCATGACTATGAGACTCTAAAAAGGAAGCTTGAGACTGATATGCTAAAGAAGAACGACGAAATGGAAAGAGCTATGCAGGAGAGACAGAAGGCCTTCAGAAAGGAGGAAAAGACATACTTTAATGATATTGAGAAGTTGAAGATATCCATTGAGAATGAAGGGGAGGAGATAAAGTCTCGAAAACAAAGATTGAGGAAGGAGGAGGAGGAAGTTTCCTCAAGGAAGAAAATACTAGAAGAGCGCCAGAGTGGAATGCAGACCGACATTGGCGAGCTTCTCGGTCTTAGCAATATGGTAAAGAATCAGAGGGAAGAGTTCATATCCGAGAGAAGTGAGTTTCTTTCTTTTGTTGAGAGACTCAAGAGTTGCCAAAGTTGTAGTGGAGCAGTAAGCAATCATGCACTCTTGGACCATTATGTTAACGAGACTAATGAGGTAAAGGGGTCTCTTTTTCCCATCATTGAAGATGAACTTGTTGATCAAGATACCAGTAACAGAAGTGTTTCTCAGATTGATCAGACACAACTTCATAAGAAGGAATCAAGATCTTCAGGTTCTAAAAGTGGCGCATCCACACTGGTGAGATGTGTCTCAAGATTGTCCCCTATCAACAAGTTTCAGAGTTCCGAATCTAGTAAGCTACTGAGTGAAGAACTCAAACCTAGCACCAGTTTGGAGATGAAGTGTGATGTTGTGATAGAGGATGGTGAACCGTCACACCAGATGAGAGACGATTCCCTCGCTCATAGCAGGATGGGAGAAATTCCAGAACCTTCTGAGCAATCTGAACATGGGAGATCTCAGGGGAAAGGTACAAGTAAATTCAAGAAGATGACGAGTTCAAGATCTTCTCATAAAGATGAAATTGAGATCAAAGAGGGAAGTTGCAAGGGAAAAGTCACTGCTGAAAAGCCAGCTGGAACGAGTACAAGAAAGCGGAGTCGTGCACGAACTTCGAACACTACTGAGCCTGAGGACAGTGAGGAGCATTCTGAAAGTGTAACCGTAGGTGGGCAAAGGAAAAGGCGAAACACTGGTACTCCCACTCATCATACTCCAGAAAACAAACGCTACAATCTTAGGAGAAAGAAACCGTATGTACTCTCTCTTCTATTATTGACTTTTTTTTTATCCATCTATAATACCAAGTAAGTTACATCGACATCCCTATGTATTTATGGGCTGAGGCTTCTTGTTAAAAGAAGTTCATATTGATGGTGGAAGTTCTCTTTGGCTAGTATAAGAGTACCATTTAAAAATGACTTCTCACTGCCAGCTGCAGTTTTAGTTAGTTTCCATGCATCAAGTTTACAATTAATCACCTCATTCTGTCTAGGACTCGTATCTGGTGATTGCTTGTTAAACAAATTTTATAAATATACAGTGTAGGGACAATTTCAGAAGCTGATGTGGTACGTGAAGGTAGAAAGACAATAAGTGAACAAGTTTCTGTTGATGAAGGTTCTAAAGTGATGACCCCCAATACTGAAGTTGCTTCTGTTCGATCAATGGAAACTTCCTCTGAACATTATAACCGGACACTAGTCACGCAAGTTAGAACTTACAGAAAGTTAGAAACTCAAGAGATCTCATCACACAAAGTCGTTGAAGTAAGTGTTTCAAAATATAGTACTCTGTAATATTATTTGTGGCGGGGTCATTTGGCATCTTTGACCCTTGCATGTTTTCCAAAATGCAGTCTACAGCTATATCAGATACTATCGATGAAGAAGCTCCACCAAAATCTCTGGTTCTGGGGATGAGGGTGGACGTACCTAGTACAACTGTTCACGGTGTTGAAGATGAGCAGGATAACACTATTAACGATAATGACGACTCTGATGATGATGCCAGTGATGAAGATGACATGCCAGGTGAGGTTTCAGTAGGTAGCAAGATATGGACATTCTTTACGTCGTAATTGTACGCCCAAATTTTTGAAGTTTTGAATCTTAATGAGGTTTTGCCAACCAAACATCAAATTACTCTCCTGGGATTTTCTTCTACCAGTATTCCACCGAAGCTTATAGCTTTTCCTCTTTGTAAAACCGCAATAACTTTTAGATAAATCGTTCTTGATGAACTTTTAGATCATCGTTCTTGTTACGCAACAGCTAGTATTTCAAAAAACAAATACTTCATGCCACATAACATTATTCTATTACCACATCATTAAATATCACTAATTACTTTTACACTTCAGACGATGCATTACTTTTTTGACCTCTATAGTACCTCACTATATACTAAATTTGAATAACATAAATTTTTTTTTTTAAATAATTAGCGATGTAAATAACACAAACATATAAGTTGTAAAAAAGTGAGTTAAGATAGGCAAAGTGGATCTATATTTGTAGGCCTTCAAAAAATAAACATATGCGAAGGAAAAGAAAATTAATTTTGCAATTTCTTTAGCCTATTAATAACAGTTAAGTGACAGCAAAAAAAATCATTTCATTAGTGAGATGTATGTCAGTTCCAGATTGATTATTTCTTTTCGTGCGTTATTTGTGTCATTGAATACATCCTATTAATGAAATAAATAAGGTGAAAACGTGACTTGACAATCCTCTTGAATTACTCATGCCATGAAAAATTATGAGAGTATCCTCACTCTAGTTAGTACCAGAGTTTCTTGGGACTGAAACTCATGTCATCGCTTATTTGAACTTGTTGTGGATAATCTTACATATCAGTTGCCTCTTCTCCTTTGACTCGAACAACTGTTTTGTTTGAGGTAACAAAGTTGTAGAAGATATTTTATTGATGATAATTCTTGTTCTTGTTGTCCATACAATATAGAAATCGCCTATATTTATAGGTGAATATACCTAACCCTAATGTACTCTATGGGCTTATGGGCTAAGGTTGCCCATTAGCCTAACAAAAGTCTATAACTCGATAGAATACTCATTCCATCTCGATTCAATTTATTGGTACAAGGGAAGAACATGTAAAATGTGTACTTTTAAATTTCGCGTCATCAAGACACAACTGTTTAATTAGTGATTTTCCATGAAAATGTGCTATAACATGGATTTTTAAATGTAGTTTCTCTTGTTGATGGTGATGAATTCTGAGGATTTGAATGAAATAAAGCATAATATAGTAATCAGTTTTAGAATCAGCCGATTTGTTTAGAGGTCTTATGTTGATGGTATTATACTATGTTAATGTAATACAATGCCTATTCATTTTAATTGGATCTTGTTTTATATTTTATTATTTACCAATACGTAAATGTCATATGTAATATATAAATTGAATTATTGATTACGAAATGGTATCCCATTGTATTGAAAGCCACGGTATTCAGTTTAATTTTATGTGAATGTTGCAGTTTTTTTTTACTGTCCAAGGAATCCTAATTCACATAAAGATTTAGTATTTCACGACAAGTATGAGGCGAAGGAGTTTTACATTAAAAATGGGAAAAGCAAAATTTTATTGTTAGATTGGGATATTCGGTTAAGAAAAAAATGAAGACAACTAATATTGTCTATTGCGTACATGTTCAGCATTTCGGCCCCGTCATCCCGACCAGCCAATGATGGCGTTTGAAATTGCCAGAAAGGAGTCTGCATTTTCTTTTCCCATTCTCTCTAGGTAATTGGTTTGTAATCCCGTAATAAAATTTGTTAGTAGTATTTATTAAATAATACTCCCTCCAATCCAAAAGTAATGTCTTTTTAGACATTTCAAGAATATCCAAAAATATTGTCTTTTTACATAAATCAATGCACAATGTATCACTTTTTCCCTTAATATCCCTAAAATGTAATGATTGCATCATATAGTTAATTGAAAAGTGGGTTATTAATGATTGCTTTATAGGGGTATAAATGAAAAGTGTGAATGTAATGATTGTTTCTTAATTTGTGTGAAATGTCTAGAAAGACATTACTTTTGGATTGGAGGGAGTATTGAATACCATTAACTAAGTTCTGTATGGTATACCAGTAGAACATATTTATACTATTAGATTAAAACTAAACATACCAAAAGAAAATGGAAGTCCACAATCGGATTTAATTTGCTATTTTGATTAATATATTTAGTTGTATGCTCTAAAACGTGTATGCACCAATTATATCTTGGAATTTGTTTAACGCCTTCCAAATTAATGTTGTTCACTAAGCATACCAAACAATATGTTGTATACAATATTGCAAATTTGACCTAAGTTGTTATATTGATTTGATGGACTGGCCTCACAAATCACCACGGGTCTTTCCAGCACGTTTTGTCCTCACTCATGTGCTCACCGAGAAACTTCCCAGGGGTCACCCATCCCAGAATTACCCCAGGTCAAGCATGCTTAACTTTGGAGTTCTTGTGAGTTGGGCTATACCGAAAAAAGATGTATTTTGATGATATGAGTAGTACCAATCAGACCATATCAAACATATCACATCGCCCGCTTTGGGCCGGGTATTATAGTGTATGCTTTTCAGTTTGGCCTCAAGCACATTAAAATGAACAAACCTTGAAGATTCTTCTTTTTTCAAGTCTAATTCGTCTTTTATTAAGTCTAAATCTTTTTTGAAATCCTCAGTGCATTGTAAGAGGTCAATTCTTTTATCACCTCGTGGTAGATGATAAACTCTTTGATCATCCTCTTCTGTTATCTTGATCATTTTTTTTAGTTGACGAATTTGGGGACCGTTGTTAACTTCCTAGTTATCAATGATCCATTTGACAAATATTATGCTTAAGGCATGCTAATTGTATATTTGTAATACTCATCCGAATCCGCACAACCTCATCTTTTCTGCTCTCCATTCAAATGTATCTATGTCCGCTCTTAACTGCGAAATCATTGTGTAGAAGTTTGATATTTTTGACTTTGGGCGTATACGTCATTTGTCAGTCTTCTTTGAGAATCCTCAAGGTTTGTGCATTTCAAGCCGGGATCATCAAAGAAGACTGACAAATGGCGTATACGCCAAAGTAAAAAACATCAAAATTCTACACAATGATTTCACAGTTAAGAGCAGATATAGATACATTTGAAACGAGAGCAGAAAAGATGAGATTTTGCAGATTCGGAGGAGTATTGCAAATATGCAATTGGAATGCCTTAAGTATAGTGTTTGTCAAATGAGTCATTGATAACTGAGAAGTTAACAACAGTCCCCAAATTCGTCTATCCAAAACAAAAGTGTTCAAGATAACAGAAGAGGATGTTAACACGGTGTATCATCAACCAAAAGGTGAAAAAAGAATAGACTTCTTACAATGTTTCGATGAATGTATTGAAGACTTCAGAAAAGAACTAGACTTAAAAAAAGACAAATTAGGCTTGAGAATAAGAGAATCCTCAAGGTTTGTTCATTTCAATGTGCTTGAGGCCAAAGGATTCCAGTTTCACAATGTGAAGAGCTTGAACCTCTTGATTTGAACAGAGGAGCTAACTCCGTTCGTGCCCGACGCAGAGCTGGTCACTCTACTGAAGAGCATAGACCATATAATAACTTACGTCAAAAGTGCAATATTTTATACAACATATTGCTTGTTATGTCTAGTGAACAACAATAAGGTGGATCTAAGGTATACCATTATTGTTTGATGTAATGGAATTATTTCAGATGCATTTTATACCTTTATATAGTGTTCTGATGCTACTATTCTCATTGTTATATTTTAAGGGATGCTGCAGTTTTGGAAGACGTTAAACAAATTCCAAGATACAATTGGTGCAGACACGTCCTAGAGCATACAATAAAGACATTAATCAAAACGACAAGTTAAATCCGATTGCGGACTTCCATTTTCTCTTGGTATCTTTATTTTTAATCTAATAGTAAAAATATGTTCTACTAGTATACAATGCAAAATTTAGTTAATGGTATTGAATATTATTTAATATATCACTAACAAATTTTATCATGGGATTACGAATCAATTACCTAGAGAGAACGAGAAAAAAGTGCAGAATCCCTTCCAGCAATTCCAAGCCCTATCGTTGGCTGGTTGGGATGAAGGGGCCAAAATGCTGAACCTGCACGCAATAGACAAAATTAGTTGTCTTCATTTTTTCTTAACCGAAGGTCCTAATCTAACACCAAATCCTTGCTTTTTTCCATATCTAACATAAAACTCTTTCCCGTCATGCTTGCCATGAAATACTAAATTTTATATGAATTAGGATTCATTGGATAGTAAGGAAAATCTGCATTTGCAACATCCACATAAAACTAAATTGAATACAATGTGACAAAAACACACTGTAAAACGAACAAAATCGGCAAAATTTACCAACTTGGGACAAATTTTAAGGGAAGGAAGTATGTCGTGTTGTTGAAGTGATGAAAGAAATATGGAGAGAAAACTAAAAACAAAAAGTACAGAACATCGTTTGAGAAAAAAAAAAGGGGTTTCCAATTAATGCAAATTAAAACAATTTGGACAAATTTAAAGCGGGTGTAGTTGAAATGCCCATTAAGCCCACTTTCGTTTAAAACATAAATGATCATTTTGTCCCTATTTAATTTTAGCTACAAGATCTAAAAACTAGAAGTAAGGTAATCCAATGGCTCAGATTGAGTTAAGATCAAAGTTAACATTATATAGTTAACACCTACGAAATAACTCAAAGGACATCAAAGCTAGAGTTACTATAAAAAGAATTAAAAAAAGCAAGAGTTATTAGATATATTTAGATATTTTTCTTATTTACATTTTAGCCGTTATAAAAGATAAAGACTATTCCATTTGCCGATGAAATTAGGCTGAGGAAAGCATCCAATGATGCTCATTATCCATTCATCACATACTATGACAGACCTATAAGCCATTAATAAGCCTAATCAGATAAATGAGATTTTTTAATATAAAATATATTGATTAGAATTCAATAATTAGAATAATATTCTATGTTACCAGTTGTATTGAATAGTTTTGAGAATGTATAGCTCTGTAGAGCATCAGATCCTCACTGGGAGGTTAATGACTAACCATGTCTCGGCAATAGCAGTTTCACAAACACCCCCAGTTTTTAATCAGACGGATAAATAGGGCGACCAATGAAAAAATTCGAGTACCTAATATTTCATTCATGATAATCTTCTACAGGCAAAAGTGACCCCTATTCCACATGGTTGTTCGTTGTTAGAGATGTAAAAATAGAGGCCACATTGTCCTACAGACATACAAAGTATAAACTACGAAATTTGCAGTTTTGATCACTATTCAACGTTCTGGAAACAGATAGAAATTTGGAAATCATTTCATATTGGTTATAGTATCGGGATGGTGGTTACAGTTGACTGTTACAATAGCAACAAAACCCTTGCATCGCATTTCCACAGGGTTACTAATTTGCACCTTCGATATCCTTGGACAACATATAGTTAAGCCTTCACTTCATATTACCTAATGTATCTAATCGATGCTCAACCTAGTTTCCTTTCAATTCATCGGACACATATTCCTTAAACGTTTTACCTGAAAGCAAGGAGGTCTTGGTTGAATAATTACAACTACATATATATTATATACAATAACAAATATCCTCACAATGAACTTATATAATATCTCAGTTCTTTTTTTTCCACATCTGTTACAAATTCCGCAAGTTCAACATTCAAAGATAATAAGAGCAAAAGAAAAATCCCAATGTTTTTTCTAGCCTTCCGAGATTCCTAGACGCATACCATCAGAAAAACTTCCTTGACCAATTGGATAAATCAAGAAAAAACAGTGGTAACGGTAGCAAATGACTGAAAGTGATCTCAATATGCGGGAATTACTCGAAGGTGAACACATCACATATAATTCAGTTTAACTCCCTGGTTGAGGAAGGAGCCTTAAGATATGAGCAAGATTGAAAATAATTTTGGGAATAAAATAAGGGAACCAATTGTTAAAGAATGTTTTTAAGTTCCGAATAAGCAAAAATGATGTTTCTAGTTCTCTAATCTCTACACCTATGTTGAACAAGAGGGTATAAATATAAGGCAGTTGCGTCCAGCGAAGTGTCAATTTGATTCAACATCAAGATCAACATACCCTAATGCCTCTATAGAAGCTCCCGTCTAAGCTAGGTAAGGGGGAGGGGTCGGAACGTCAGACAAGACACACTGTACACAACCTTACCCCTGCAATGAAGGGAGGCTATTTCCGATTTGGCCCAAGAGTGTCAATAAAAAATTTCATGGGAACAACATAACAGAAAAAGACAATACAATAAGAAACTAAAGGTAAAGAAGCTTCCGGACTACTTTAGCATAAACAGCCATACTCGTTAAATAGATGCAGTAACATACCCGAACAATCAAGTGAGATTGAAAGTGCGCTTTGCAGATTCAAGAGTGTTGAGCAGCAACATTGCTACGGTCATTGGTCCAACACCTCCGGGAACAGGACTAATTGCTGAAGCTATTGATGTGGCTTCTTCAAAGCACACATCTCCTATTAGTCTGTATCCAAATTCCGCACTGGGGTCCTGCAAGGCCAGTTAATATACTTATATTCACCTCAATGGGGTATGATAAAATCTTAACAGACTGAGTTCTATATCTACACGGATCTCCAAAATTTTTCATAAAAACCTTAATTTAAAGTACTTAATCCACTCTCAAAACATATAGTATTGTAGATGTACCTCAATAGGATTTGTACCAACATCGACAACCACCACCCCTGGCTTAAGCCAACTTGAACGAACCAAATTGGGTATTCCAGCAGCCACAACCAAGATATCGGCCTCGCGGGCTATTTTCTCAGGGTTACTTGAGTAAGCGTGTAAAATGCTTACTGTAGCATGGTGCCTCTACAAAATAATACACTAAATAAGATGATCAACATGAAACAGATAAATGTGGTTCATAAATTATCTATAAAAGCTTAAGGGCACCTGCAATATCAATGACAATGGTAGACCAACAATATTACTGCGTCCAATCACTACAACATGTTTTCCCATAAGTTCCACATTATACCTCAGCAGCAACTCAATACAACCTTTTGGAGTACAAGGGATAAACAAAGGTTCCTTTCCGCACAATGCCAAATTACCAATGTTCAATGGATGAAATCCATCTACATCTTTATCCAGGCAAACTTGATCAAGTATTCTCACTTCATCCAAATGCTGAGAAAAAATTTGTTAGTAAGTCTAATACAGCTCTCTGCCTAAATATGTGTCTATTTTTAATTGCAGGCACACTCTACAAGAGATTACTACTTCAACCTACATATTCATGTAATGATAAAATCTCAGCTGACGATAACTATTTTTATTGGTATCCTTGAATAGAACATGATGGGAATCATAGTAACGGAATAGAAAAAGGTGAGTCAATTTGATTAATTTAACTGAGTACTCAGATCTGCAGCATTACTTACAGCTCTCCTCTTGTGCATGCAACAGCACCATCCACTATTTGGTGCGAGTTTAAGGTGAACAATTTCTTTATTTCAGGGTCATGTAGATTTGCAAATGTTGTTTCAGAATGGATTAAGGACCTATGGGTTTTCCTAAGTTCGCTAGAAGCCGCAATCGTGTCACAAGGCTCACCTTCGGTAAAGGAAGTTGCACCAGAACACCATGAATAGATGGGTCCTTATTGAAATAAGACACAGCATTGCAAACTTGTTCAGTTGTGCAATGCTCTGGCAGTTCGGTGAGTTCAAACTTTAATCCAACGTCTTCACAGGCAATACTTTTATTGCGAACATAGGTTTGAGAATCACGTCGCTGACCGACCAAGATTACAGCTAAACCAGGTACTTGTCCAACAGATTCTTTCATCCTTTTTACTTCATTAGCTACCTTTGATCTTATTTCCTCAGCAATCACATTCCCATACAGAACGGTTGCACCAGCTGAACCTGAAAACGATAAGCATAAACCTATTACCCAGCGGCACTATTTTTAACTCAATTAGATATGTACCACTTGAATTAGTACAGACATATATTGCAGCACGATTTTCCAACTCAAGTATCTAAGCATTCCTGTTAGGAACCTACAAATTAGCTACCTATAAACAGCGATAACCCACCCCCTATTTGATTTGACTAAGGCTGGAAAGAATGCCCACCAAAGTTAAGATTGCTTTGAACATTCCTAAATTTTGATGCGTATTAAAATTTTTAACTCAAATATTTTTAACAACTGGCACTATATTTGGAGACAAACACATCAAAATATAGTATTTTCGATCTATTGTACCATTAACATAATAATTTTGATTCAAATCGAAGTTGTGTGCCAATTAATAAAATAAAGATTCTTAATATTAACCATTTGGAAAAAGCAAGACGATCTTTTAAGGATGGAGTGAGTATTTGATAATTATTAATCTGTAAGGTTCACACTAAAACTAATTGGTCTGTAGATAGATAAAGTCCGACACTATTGACACACTCCGAAGTTATTAATCAACCAGTATGAGACATATTTCTCAATAGTGAACTTTAAAAACAGGCATTCATTCAAAAAATGTCCCACTCCAAAAGGAGTTTAACCTATGTTAACAATTTCAGTACACATGAGAGTAATCTACTCCAAAATAGAAAACGAAGAAAAGACGTGTAGAAAACGAATACTGAAGCCATTTTCAGTGAAACACGAGAATTAAATGATTACACGATCTAAACATATATATTATGGTCCTAGAGAAAGTAACAGTATCTTCTCCACTCTCCCACTGAGTTACATCCTTCCCTGCCCCCATCGTGACAACCATCAATCCTAAGTCAAAGGGTCGAGAAACTCAACGCCACGATTTTTTAGTTATCATATATCAAAGCTACTAGTAATAACAGCATCAACAGATAAAGGGTGACAGGAAAAGCAAACCAACATACAAAAACTCAAGCAGCATTATAACAACAACATCAACATGCCCCAATGCCTTGGCTCCCGGCTAAACATGGTACAGCCTTAGCCCTCACCGGTAGGCTGTTTACCAATTGATTCAAAGAGAAGGATTCAAAGAGAAGCGTAAACACAATATATTACTTCCAAACAGATAACAAGCATAGGTAGGGTAATAAACCATTTCAAGAAATATAGAAACTTTAACTCCATAAAATTGTCAAAAAGCAATACGAATATGGAAAAATCAGAAAACCCAAACCATTAGAATAATCGGAGCCAATTTGGGTCCTCTGGAAATTGGAGGAGGTGGCCATATCTGCAGAAGACGAAGACCATTGCTCATCATGAAGGTCTAGGGACGAGAGAAATGGAGATTTAATTATGTTACTAAAATCAGTATTATTACTATAACTACTAACGTTTCTTGAAATGTTTTTAATTTGGTTTGAATTTGAATTTGATGAAAGTGAGGGTGTGTTATGAAACCGTATCTGCTTTGCTTTTCGCAACCAGGTGATTTTCAGACACGCTCTCATGTTGTTGTTGTCGTTCACTTAGGTTGTTGGAACTTGGATGATGATGTTTGGTTTTGTGGACTTTATTTTTAAACTCCCTATTTGGGCCAACAGTTTGTGATGCAAGCGAATTCTGGAGACCAATTCTAAGATGCGACTTTTACAATTTCATGAAGATATATATGTTATATATACATCCAAACACAGGTCAAGCGGTAAAAAAATTGGGGTGAGTAGTATCAAGCCTTGCTTTTTCTGTTGCACGTGAGTTCGAGTTTCTTATAAGGCAGAATCTGTTGTGAAAGTGGTTAACGGACAACCTCAAGTCCCCTGATTATCTAATGCACATCCCGCGAGATTTACCTCCTCCCGATTCACCAGAACAACGGGCGACAGCACCGTTATGATTACCGTTTAATATTTGTTCCATAACCTTATCAAAGTCAAGTAACGTTTAATCTTTTTTGGTCAACTAATGACAGGAATTGGAGGAATATGCGACGATTTTTTCCAGGAAAATCCCCAGCGAAAATAAGAATATAATAACATGAATATAATAAATACTAACTAATACACAATTAAAGTGAAATATATAAAACAGATTATCTCCATCAGGATTAAATTCACTACGTCCAGAGCTATAGTTTAGATTAAATGTCATTAAATTATATATTGAGCCATCAACACATTATCTTTGACCTTTTGATTACTCCCTCAAAAATATATTTGTGCTACTATATATGGTGATGAAAAGAGCATATTGGCAGTGGAAATATTTATGATTAAATTTGAGCCAATTTTTGTATAATGCTTTCATGGACTAAAATAAATTATTCATTCACAGAAAATAAAAGCAAAATAACTATGAGATGACATATTAAGAAAATACTTAATGCGACATGAAAATCATGCCTTTAATCGATTAAATCAACTCTTAAGTAAGATATTATTAGGAGTTAATCAAATATCCTACTGAAAAAGGCTCTTGTTAGTGACCAAAATGGTCTTAGGTTCGAAACTCACATATATCGCTAATTTACAAAAAAAAAAAAAAAGTAAGATATTATTAGAAAATAAAATACTAGTTATTTCTGAATTACGTATCAACTATCTCACTTATTATTCTACATAGGTCAGTGCTTTGCTGGCTATGTCTTTGTCTTCGTATCTAAATCTGAACAAATCCATTACATATGTGATGATGTGATGATAAATTTGATTTATAAGTGCGTACATAATTTAATTGATTACATGGATCGCTAATGACGAGTCTTGTTTTTTTAAGACGTGGATTCGAATTTCATAAAAAGAACAAAATATTATGACAAGCAACCTATATCTTATGCTGAGATAGCCTACAATTTACCTCATAAAAAATTTCAAAATATAAAATACGATAGGGCCTTAAGATGAGGTATCATTTTTTTATAGAAATTTGATTTTTGTATTAAGTTTAATAATTAACCTACTAAAGGTTAGACATATTCGTACGCCATATGGAAACAAGCTGCCATCAATTAATTAGATAATCTGACAGATTGCAACATCTAAATTTTTATATGGTACTCTATGTCATCAAACTAAATGAATACGGGTTTATTAAACTGACGAGATGCAACTAAACTAAACACACAATATCGAGAAGGATAAGAAGGAAGTGTCCACAATTTCATGTAACTTTTTTTTTTTTTTGTAAATTAATTAGCGATAAGATGAGTTTCGAACCCAGGACTTTCTGGTCACTAGCAAGACCTTTTTTACTAGGCTATCCGATTAACTCCACAATTTCCTAACTTTAGTACTATTTTAGAACAAGAAACGAGTGATGAGTGTATGAATATAATAATATTATAAATATCGAATACTGCGATTCTTAATTAATAGTCCCTTCAATTCAAAATTTATCATGTTTTTTGTTTTCCCGTGCCAACGTTAACTACCAATTACTTATTATTCTTTAGTGCAAAAAATATATAACTAATATCAATGAATTTATAATTAAGAGTATTTTCATAAAATAAATTTTTATAATTTTTTCTAATATAACTAATTAGTTATTGCTAATCAAAGTTCGAAACGAAAAAATAAAAAAGTTATATAATTTGTATTAGAAGGAATAGATAATTACAAAAAGTATGAGATAATTTGTCTCCAATAATAAGATTTGAACCTACACCTCTTACTTCGCAGTTTGAATCAAATATTACTAAACAGAAATTCTTAGGTCCTAAAAACCGACAATTAGAGTAAATAATAATATCATTTTTGAAAAAAACTTTAGTCACTGTTATTTTGCGTGCATATAATACTTTCACTTCCATTCACCTCCTTAAGATAGATGATATACTTATATGTATAGCATTTTCTTTTTAATTATTTAAATTAGAAATAAAAGAGCTATTTTTGAATTGAAAGAGTACTACTTTGCAGATAAAATTTACAATTACTTATTAATTTAGATTGGATTGAATTTAAGTAAAGATAAAATTTAAATATTAAGTTAGGTTAGATATGAACAAACATATATGTCTTTTTTTTGTCTTCTTACAACATACCATCTAATCAAAGGAGTGAAGATAGATATGGGGAAAAGCGCGATGTACGTGGCTGTTGTAAAGGGATCGATATAGTTTTTGATTTACTAAATACTCATAAAATAAAAAATATATTTTTTTTGTGATATTCATCTCCATTGCACCATGATTTGAGGGTGAATTAAGGACTTTGATGGTAATGGAGGTAAATCTATGTACCTCATGTTGAGAAAAAATAATTCTACTTTCATGCTTTAAGAATGTGGGTTCATGGGTAGGGTAGGGGTAGGGGTTAGGGGTGGACCTTGTTGTATATTAGAGATCAAAGCTCACAAATTTGTGTGACAAAGAAGTAATCATTGAATGATTGTGTTTCCATGCAAGAACTAATTATTATACATAAATTAGAAAATATTTAAAAAAAAAAATTAAAACTACAGAGTGATAATTAATTAAAGTTAGATTGTCAAAGGGTTGACAATTAAAAAAATCAAAATATATATTAAAAATATAGCTGGAAATCATCAAATAAGTAAAAACAGAAACATAACTTATTAGATGGTCTTTTCAAAGAATATGACTCAATATTATCGAAACTCTGTAATGCAAAGTTTAAAGCATTAATCAATTTAAAGCATGACATTAATGGTAGAGCAAACATATATATTCATCGTAATTATTGTCACGATATCAATACATGTTTCTTAAACTTGGTGTATAATACCGAACCCACCTCATTAATAACGAACGTGAGCCGTGTATAGTGGATACAGCTTTTTTCGCTAATTGACTGTGGGGTAATAACTCACTTGGTTGACAGTTTGAGTAATAAGTTTCATCTCTTGGTACATCGTGGGTTCAAATCCGTAAAGAACAGAATATCGTGTCGAAGTAATAAATAGACAACCCAAAATCCCCTCACCCTCTAAAACACATCCCGTATTCACCTTTTTATGAAGACCTAGGACAAGATACAACGAAACCAATATATCATTTTGTTTTTCACTTTTTGCCTTAATTGTATGATGAGTAATAGATTCAGTATCTGTCCCAAACGAAAACATTTAACAATCACTTTGTTGACTTGTATAGTTGTATTTCATCCACAAGTAATTTAGAGTTAGGCCCCATATAGCAAGAAAATATGAACTTGCTATTTACATAGCCCTATAGGAAAGATAGCTTTATCAAAGAAAAAGAATGTGCGTTTTCTTTTTTTATGAACAAAGAGTTTACACCTTACCTTTATCACCAAAAGATGTAAAGATAGATCAATTATTACATTAGTTAACAAAAAACCAATATCAACGTTACGTCTCACCTTAGTTAAATTTCATGTCGAAGTCAATTTTATTACCTTTTCCAAGGTTGATGACTTGATGTCAAATTAATTAGTAGAATTAATTGTTAATTTCTGTAGTATAGTCTTCACTATTGGTGGCAATTTAAGTAGTAGATTAGAGCTCTGGGGTAGAGATCCAATTAATACTTCAGGGCTCTTAATTTTTTCTTTCTTTCATCGAATATGATTCATTATTTTTTTTTGTTATTGGGCAATTAACCAATTCCTTAAAATGTCAAATAGAAAAAAGGATTCCAACAAATAAACTGGTTTGACAACTATAAAAAGGAAATTTCTGGATCTCGTATGTACTTAAATTGGGGAACATTAAGGTACGAAGGTTTCTTATTCCACAACAACGAAAGCACTTTTTCACTCTTTCATATACTAGGGGATTTCACTTGGAAAAGAAAATGTTCCATACTACCAGATTCGGGTCCATAACCATGGGTTCCAATGCACGAAATCTTGTAGCACTTACCAATGAGGCCCTATCGATTAGTATTACACAGAAGAAATCAATTATAGAGACTAATACAATTAGATCCGCTTTTTGGATTTGCGATCCCAGGTAATATCGGTTCAGGATCATGGGATCCTTTTCTATCAGATAGGAAGGGTTGTAGCGCAAAATGTACTTCTAAGTAATTGTCCCATAGATATGGTCAGAGGCGAATTGAAAGCTAAGCAGTGGTAATTCTAAAGATTCCCGGGGGGAAAATAGAGATGTCTCCTACTACCATTGATCCCTTAGTGCCTTACTGCACGGTGAAAAAGATCCTGAAAGGGGAAGGCCCCCGTCCCAAACTGAAGGTGATAGTATCAATGATATTGCAATTTGATCTATATATAGTCGTATTTACTGGACCTAAATCTTTTTTTAAGAAGTTTCGAGTTCGATTATTGTTCTATGCTTTAGCTTGTGGCTGTTTTTGGAGCGATTTTCGGGTCACCTTTGCAGCGTTTCAGCACCCACTAAGTGGGATTTCTTGGCATTTCGAGATTTTCAGCATCCACGTTGTGGGATTTGCGGGCGATTCAAGTCAATTTCGGCGATCGGATTTATATCCAGGAATGCAAAAGTTCATTGGAGCAGTGTTTCATATCGCATGATTATTTGTAACACTAACACCACCATAGGCAAAAATTGTGATATTTCGACCAATAAAATTAAATTGTAAATCAATCATATTTATTATTTATTATGACCAAATTAATAATTGACTCACTATAGATAATATTTCAAATGATTTAAAAACACGCACTTTTGTTTATCCTCTCCCACATGTTAAATATTAACCCACTTAACACTTAAGAGTACTCGTATCAGCTTTCCTAAACTTTTCCTAAAATACACTCTCAACAATCACTTTTTCTATTCTTGGGGTTCACTTTTTATATGGATACTTTAGCAGCTTCCTTATTATTCACTTCAAACTTAAAAAATAAATATTTCATATATCGTATAAAATATTTAGGATAAAGCTAAATTTTTAAAAGCATAAAATTATATATTATATATGGATGTTGAATGATAGATATTTTTAATTTATATTTATATATGATGAAAAATATTTAATTATTTTTTATATAAATGTGAAAAACTGAAGAAAAAAAAAACGGACGAAGAAAACAAAATAACTTCAGAATAGGGAGAGTACAAATTTGAGGATTGAACAGCTTGTGTGAATACTTTTTGGGGATCCAACCTATTATAGGGAAGCTGAAAAAGCAATATTTAGTACTTTTTTAGTTCACTGAAATCCATATTTATTTTTGAAGCAAATCATTGTCTTTTTTGTGTGTTACCACTAAGATGTTACTATGTTTATTGCACATGACTAAAAAATTTAATAAAATCTTTATTTTCGATTATTTTATTTAATAAGTATGTACTTATCGGTTTAACATAGTCTGAAGTGATAGACTGCTAATTTTATATAGTAATACTGTTTCCAATTTAATAGAAAATATTTACTTCAATATTTTAAGAATTTAGTTCCAATTCTTGTTATTTTCAAAAAATGTGAAAATAATTTTTATAACATATATGAAATTAAAAATACAATAATATATATATATATATTAATATAAATACAAATTATGTTTATAAAAAGAATTTGAAAAATATGTTTTTAATGTACGGTATTCAACATTTTTTAAGTAATTTTGTCGATGATCATAATGGTTGAAGAAGTTCTCAATTTTAAGGGTAAATGGTTATTTTTGTTTTAATTTATATTTTTTATTTTTCATCTTGATTTCGTCCTTGAAATTAAGATGATGGGAAATATTGTCCCAAAAGATGTTCAATTGGATTATGGGAAGTACTTCTGTGCTACACATAATAAATCGATCGATTAACGTGACATCTTAATTGTTTTGGCTATTACTATATGTCGTCATTGAATTCAGACTTGGATTGAATGATCAGTGGTAGCATTTTATTAAGATTGATTTTTCTTGTGAAGTAATGTAATGTAATAATACTCGTAATGATTATGACATGTTTATACATTTATGTATCTTAGGTGACGTTATAAAGTATTATTGGAGTTACAACTTATCCAAAATCTTTTGACATAAAAAATAGGGATTTCAATTTTAGATGCTTATGTATAATAATAGATAATAAAAACTTCTAGAAACATAAGATGTTCCATATATTTCTTTTGAGAATGTTGATGATTGTGTTTTTCCTTTTTTTGCAAAGATCAAACAACCTCTTTCACATGAATCTAATTATGATGCAAATAAATTATTTATGGAGTTACATTTTATAAAATTAATTTTAAATAAAGTTATATCATTAATTATAAGAATAATGATACTTAATTGATAACTAAAATAATTAAAAATAACTATAGGAAAAGTAATAATTGTCAAGCACATGTTAATTACCTAATTCATAATTATTGAGATCTAAAAACAATATTTAGCTCTAACATATTCTATTATCTTCGTTCTTTTATTTGCCATGATAGTTAACAACATAGTGATAGTTGATACATATAATAATAAAAGTTAATCTAAATATTATTTATACACAACATCTTTGCATAAAATAATAAAAATGAATCAAATAAAGAGGACGCTCAAACAAGCGTCTTCCAAGTGGAACTTAAAGGTCACTTTACGGGAGTGTTGTTCAAGTGTCTCTTGGATGACGTTTTTTATGAAGTGATGTTCAAATGTCTTTTAGTCGAAGTGACTCCTTTAGACACATTTGAAGCAATATACTGTGAAATATGAAAAAATAAAAATAGGAATGGTTAATTATATTCGGTTATGTCGTGCTCGATCATTTATGTTTCAAAGGGTCCTAGTTGATCACCTATGTTTTTAAATATGTCTTTATTGGTAATTAGGATTCTTCTTAATTTCTTTTTTTGTATCCATTAACTCTTTCAATAAAATGTCTAATGATTCTCAAAGTATGTTCTCTAGGCATGAAACCCTTATGGTGCATTTGAATTAGGATAAATCTAGGTGAGAGTAAAACTCTTACAATTAATCTAGGTTAGGTGAATGAAGGTGAAACCATTATCATTGATTTTGTGTATTTTAGGTGAATCAATATAAATAATAATTTGAGCAATATTATTCTAAAATTAGAAACGATTGACTGACATTAATATATTTCTCTCGTTACTCTACACAAAACGTCCTTATTTCTACACAAATAATTCTGTAGTATAAACGACTGAATAACTTGAATAATATTATTCTAAAATTATAAACGACTGATTTTGGGTCTAATGATTCTCAAAGTATAAACGACTGAACTGACATTAATATAGTCATGTGAGACCTTATTAGATTCTCCTCAGTATATATTATTGAAATATCAACTTTTTATAATTTTTTTGCATGTAGAATAAGAGATATTTACGTTTTAAATTGTGTTTTGTTGACCATGAAAGTTAAAATGTACCAATCATTTAAGGATAGAGGGAGTAATAAATAAAAGCATGAATTATATTGATAATAATGACATATATTAAAAATTCATGGCAAAATCTAAAGCAACATGACTACATGTGAGTGTAAAATGGAAAATAGAACATATAAACCACAAAAAGATCCAAGTCAATGTTCAATGCTAATATTTTTCCCATATTATATACAGTCACACGTACACTTATTACTCGATAAAAACACATATTACTATTACCTATTTGTCCAAAAATAAATTCTTAACTTCATATTCTATTTCAACTAAATTTGATGTATTTAAGTACATGGGCATGAATATTTTGTCCAGAAAATTGAAGTTTTGTAAATTTGTCTACATGGTACTTTCAGACAGAGAGTTATACTCAATATCTTTGTCTGAATCTAGGAAAACTTTGTGTATATATATATGGTAAAACAACTGATGACAGCATTAGTTTGCCTGTTGTCTTTCTTGTTTCCTCAACCAATGTTCAACTGATTCCTCAGCTTGTACTTTGATCCTCAATAAAAAACTAATTTCTTGATAATTTTATATGCATTTTAGCCGGCTGGGATTTTGGAGGTTTTGAGTTGAGCCTTTTCTTGGGTTCTTCACTTTTGTACATATTAGTACTATTTTGATACATTGGTTGTGTACAAAAGTTCTGATTTTTAAGCTATTCAAGAAACATTTCTTTACAAACTGCATAATATTTGCTTGTCTGAAAAACCAAAGTAGACAAATTTCTGCTGTCTTGGTAATTTCTTGTACAAATTTCCACTAGTTTGGTACAATTTTTGTCCAAATTTCTACTGTGTTGTTACTCTTTTTGGTAAATTAGCGGTAAGGTGAGACCATCTGGTCATGGCAAAAGCCTTTTTCACTAGGCTATTCGATTAACTCCCTGTTTTGTTACTCTTTTGAGCTTGGAAACTGATAAGATGGGGAGTGGTAGAAAAAGGAAGGTACATTTGAGCAAGATCTATACATTTAACTGTTTAAGAGGAGGTTTTAAAGAAGAGCACTCACAGATAGGGAGACCAGGTTTTTCAAGAGTGGTATTTTGTAATGAAACAAATAGTTTAGAGGGTGGTCTGAAAAGTTATGGAGATAATTATGTTAGTACTACTAAATATTCTTTAGCTTCTTTTTTACCTAAATCTTTGTATGAACAGTTTAGAAGAGTGGCAAATTTCTTTTTTCTTGTAACTGGTATATTGGCATTCACACCTGTCGCTCCTTATAGTGCTTATAGTGCTATTTTACCTCTGATTGTTGTTATTGGTGCTTCTATGTTGAAAGAGGGCATTGAAGATTGGAAGAGAAAACAACAGGTAATTTAATGGAAGTTTGACTAGTTTATTTATTTTTCGCGATATTTTTCCATTTTGGATGTCGAGTAGTGTCGAAGATTTTGTGTTGTATGACTATTGAATATTATGTAATAAATCAAAATGTCTGGTAGTATTCCCTATGCTTACTCGTGGGTCAATTCGGACTGTTATGTAATGAGTAAGTTTCTGTAGTATCTGAACTACCATGCCTCTTCGAGGTATAGGGGCATGTCGATGTTATGTTTTATCCTGTTAAAGATAAGAAGGCTGCTAGATTACCTGGGTGTTTTTCAGCCCTTTCTCAAAATTTTACATTTGTTGTTACTGAACTTTCTGAAGGTAAATATTTTTTACTGCCTGAAATCTTGAAATAGAGGGAGTTCGCATTTTTCGTAAATTTATTTGTTTTTTAAAAATAAATATGGATATATGCACCAGTTTTCTTGAGGTAAAACACAATTATTGGGAGTGTGAAATGGTGAAATTGTAATTTCTAACAGAACTAGTTTTTTTTATACAGTATATGTTTTATGTATTATTGTTGACCTAAATCTGAAGTTGTTCCGTCATTTCTGAAAAACAATCGAGATTACAAGCATCATTTAGTTGCTTTTAACATTTGTTGCAGGACATTGAGATAAATAATAGAAGAGTTAAAGTACACCGATGTGGTGGAAGTTTTGAGGAAACTGAATGGAAAAATCTAAGAGTAGGTCACATAATTAAAGTCAATAAGGACGATTTCTTTCCTGCAGATCTTCTTCTGCTTTCATCTAGTTATGAAGATGCTATTTGTTATGTTGAGACGATGAATCTTGATGGAGAGACGAATCTGAAACTAAAACAAGCTGTGGATGTAACATCGTCGTTGCATGAAGATGTTGAAGTTAAGGACTTCAAGGCCACTGTTAAGTGTGAAGACCCAAATGCAAATTTGTACAGTTTCATCGGAAGCATGGAAATTGAAGGGAAACAGTACCCTCTCTCACCCCAGCAGTTACTCTTGAGGGACTCTAAGCTTCGGAACACAGACTATATTTATGGTGCCGTTATTTTCACTGGTCATGACACAAAGGTCATTCAGAATTCAACAGACCCCCCTTCAAAGAGGAGCAATATTGAGAAGAAGATGGATAGAATCATTTACTTCTTATTTGGAGTATTATTCATGATGTCTTTTGTTGGATCTGTTTACTTTGGCGTTTCCACTAAAAAAGATCTGGAAGGCGAGCATACAAGATGGTATTTACAACCTGATCGGGCTAAGATATTTTTCGATCCTAACAGAGCTTCCACTGCTGCAATGTACCACTTTTTGACAGCTATTATGCTGTATAGCTATTTGATCCCGATTTCCTTATATGTGTCTATAGAAATTGTCAAAGTTCTTCAAAGCATCTTCATCAACCAAGATATCCATATGTACTACGAACAAGCTGACAAACCAGCCCATGCACGTACCTCAAACCTGAATGAAGAACTTGGCCAAGTCCATACAATCCTCTCTGATAAGACCGGTACATTAACTGCAAATTCAATGGAGTTCATCAAATGCTCTATTGCAGGAACAGCTTATGGGCGTGGTGTCACCGAGGTTGAGAGGACTATGGCCAAAAGGAAAGGACCCCTTGCAGCTAACAGGAAGAATATAATTGATGAATCCGAGAATACTCTACCAAAATCATCTGTTAAAGGATTCAATTTTCATGATGAAAGAATTATGGATGGCAATTGGATTAATGAGCAACATTCCGATGTCATTCGCAATTTTTTCCGTCTGTTGGCAGTATGTCATACTGTGATACCAGAAGTGGATGCAGATACAGGCAAGGTTTCTTATGAAGCTGAGTCACCAGATGAGGCAGCTTTCGTTGTTGCTGCAAGGGAACTTGGCTTTGAATTCTCTAAACGATCACAAACCAGTGTCACATTCAATGAACTGGATCCTGTTTCTGGAGAGAGAGTGGAAAGGTGAGTATCTTCAAATTTTATGACTATATACGAAGGTCTAAAGTGGCGGTACATCTGATTTTAGTGTCATCAGCTTATATGTCAAATTCCCCCTCCATTATTTCAGGGTATATGAGCTACTAGATGTTTTGGAGTTCAGTAGCTCCCGCAAAAGAATGTCTGTGATAGTAAGTAATGAGGAGGGAAAGCTATTACTACTCTGTAAAGGTGCTGACAAGTAAGTAACTCATAGCTTCTGAGTTCCCTTATCCCTTTAACTTCCCGTACATAACTTATCTCTTACATCGCTGCATGTGTTCCCTTGATAATCTTCTGGTTTCGAATATTTATCTTTCTGATGTTACTGCAGTGTTATGTTTGAGAGGCTTGCCAAAAGGGGAAGAGAGTTTGAACAAACAACCAGAGAACATGTGAATGAGTATGCTGATGCAGGATTAAGAACCTTGATACTTGCTTATCGTGAACTTAGTTTGGAAGAGTATGAAATATTCAAGAAAAAGGTGGTAAAGGCTAAAAACTCCGTAAATGCAGACCGCGATGCAATGGTTGACGAAGTTACGGAGATGGTTGAGAAAGATTTGATTCTTCTTGGTGCAACAGCTGTTGAGGACAAACTCCAAGAAGGGGTAAGGTTAAGCGAATAAATTCCAAGGAAATATAGAATTAGCTTTATCATATGAGTAAATGTTCGTGTAGGTCCCTGACTGCATTGACAAGCTTGCTCAAGCCGGAATAAGAATCTGGGTTTTGACTGGTGACAAGATGGAAACTGCTATTAATATTGGGTATGCAGTCTTTGTATGATATCCAATTCCAAACACCTGAATAAGTCTTTGTTCAATTCTGACCGAACTTGAATATCTTTCAGGTTCGCCTGTAGTTTGCTTAGACAAGGAATGAAACAGATAATGATAACCTTGGATATTCCAGAAATACAAGCACTCGAGAAAGCAGTAGAGGAAAAACTCGTCATTTCCAAGGTAAATATATGTGTATTCCTATAATTAAGAAGGAATTATAAACTTGACCTGAGATATAGTCTTAATCAAGCCTATCACCTTGCACAATATTTCTCTTTATATCTTATCTATTGACCCTAGAAAATATCGAGTATGTTGGTCTAATTGTAGAGGAAAACATATGTTTAGTAAAATAAACTCCCTCCCCCCCTCCCCCAAGTAGTTTGCCTTAGTCTATGTAACTATGTTCGTAAGGGGTAGGTTTTTATTATTGATGTACTGCCTTTGGCATATAATTAAATGTCCTCTTCATAATTTCTGGCTATACATTTGATAGATACCAAATGAATAATAGATTCGCCGGCTAGCTGTCAGACGATCCCCATCATTATATTTAAGATGCTCTGGCTAGCTGGATTAATAGAAGTGTACGTAGTGTAGTGAGCCATATGATGTATTCCGTTATATTCAAAAGTCATATTATAACATCTTTGACTCCGTAGGACATGGAAATTCAACATAACAGTGTTTCAAGACAGTGAAATCGTGATAATAATTTGTTATGTTATAGGCATCAAAACAGTATGTCATCCGGCAACTTACAGAAGGCAAGGCTCAGCTTACTTCCTCCCATTCTGAAGCATTTGCTTTGATCATTGATGGGAAATCTCTTACATATGCATTAGAAGATGGAGTGAAAGAACTTTTTCTTGAACTAGCTACTAGATGTGCATCTGTTATATGTTGTCGATCCTCACCAAAACAGAAAGCAATGGTAAGTGCACAGCCCTTACACTCCCTCCTCATCTCCCGAATTCCACAAGGGTACACAGGCCTACAGGGCACAGGCGCACTAATCCCTCAATTATCCAAGAAACATGACCTCTAAAGTTCTTGGTTTTCTTTCGCTCTTCTAAATATCATTCCTGAAAAATCAGGTAACCAGACTGGTGAAAGCTGGCACCAGGAAAACAACTTTAGCAATTGGAGATGGTGCCAATGATGTAGGAATGCTTCAGGAGGCGGATATTGGTATTGGAATAAGTGGTGTTGAAGGAATGCAGGTATAACTACTGTGCATTGCCATGCAATAAGATATGACTTTCTATTATGATATAGCTATAAACTTTTATTTTGATTGCGTCTATGCAGGCAGTTATGTCAAGTGATGTTGCAATAGCTCAGTTTAGATTTCTCGAAAGATTGCTTCTGGTGCACGGTCATTGGTGTTACAGAAGGATTTCTTCAATGGTAAATACTTCTTTATTATTCTAAGAACGATCATTCTTTGTTTTCAGATTTATTCAGAAATAAACCACTTTTTTATATGTACAAGGCAAGAAAGTGTCATGCAAAGAAGCACAAAATGAAGCAGTCAGATATTTCATTTTCGATGGAAAATAGTAATAGTATAATAGATATCTCAATGCATGAGTCAAACCCATCGTTATTATTTTCCTCTTGCTCAAATGTTGACCACTATAGGCCTTGGTGAATGTCATTGAACTACCAGCATATTTTTTCTTGTCATAGAAACTCGTTAATCTCACAAATGGAGTATGTGCTAGTAATAAATGCCTAATATACAGATTTTATTATTTTTATCTTTACACTTACTCGTACATTTCACCATTGTCGTTGCAGATATGCTACTTCTTCTATAAAAATGTCACCTTTGGTTTCACACTCTTCTTATACGAGGCGTATGCATCATTTTCTGGTCAACCTGCATTCAATGATTGGTTTCTATCCCTTTACAATGTCTTCTTCACCTCACTTCCTGTGATTGCATTGGGAGTTTTCGACCAGGACGTTTCTGCCAGATTTTGTCTCAAGGTATGACTTTCATGCAACACTATAAGTCTAGAACAAATTTGCCATTTGGTTAATGGTTTATTACCTTAGTTGCGTACTTGCACGAAACTTGCATGATTACTTGTAATCTAACATTACTTGGTTATGCTTTTGGCAGTTTCCTTTACTGTATCAAGAAGGTGTTCAGAATGTCCTCTTCAGTTGGAATCGCGTAATTGGTTGGATGTTCAATGGCCTCTGCTGTGCCATCATCATATTCTTCTTCTGCATAAGATGCCTGGATCCTCAGGCCTTTAACAAAGACGGAAAAATTGCTGGACTGGAAATCGTCGGAACAACAATGTATACTTGTGTTGTTTGGGTTGTCAACTGTCAGATGGCTCTTTCCGTCAGCTACTTCACCGTCATTCAACATGTCTTCATCTGGGGGGGAATTGCTCTATGGTACCTATTCCTAATTATATATGGAGCAATGCCTCCCAATATCTCCACCACCGCATACAAAGTCTTCGTCGAAGCCCTGGCACCAGCCCCTAGATTCTGGATAGTTACACTCTTCGTGGTTATCTCCGCCTTGATTCCTTACTATGCTTACAATGCAATCCAGATGCGGTTCTTCCCAATGTACCATGAAATGATACAATGGATAAGGTACGAAGGAAATTCCGAGGATCCTGATTACTGTAATGTCGTGCGACAAAGATCAATAGGGCCTACAACAGTAGGTTGTACTGCTCGTTCGCTAGCGAGATCGAATCCTCTGAAAGGCAAGAATGACAACAAAACTGTTCAATAAGTTGTATCATATGTCAAATAGTCAGAAAACCTTTCCTAGTTGTAAATGTCTAACTAGTGAGTCTATACAACATTCTTTCATTATATACCTTGTATAATCAAAGAACATTTTGAACAAGGAAGTTCAGTCAGTTTTTACATTTCATATTCCAATGTTTTTGACTTAATGATCCTTCCAATGTGTATTTTTTTTTGGGGGGGGGGGGGATAAATATTTGTTGATACATTCTATCAACTTACCATAAATGACATTAAAATGAAATGGATGACTCATTCCATGATCAGGAATGATTACAATTTAGCCTAATAGATAGCTTTGACCAGTATGATTTGGGGTATCAAATTTTATTTGGTATCACAAGTAATTCAGTAAATTCATCATTCCAATTACATTTAGGTGCCTAAATAAAAAAACCAAAGCCCACATTCTTACGTTTCATGCTTTAAAATCATGAATCAGTTTCACGCTTCTCATCCAAAACAGAAAGAATCCACTTTAGTCTCATACGGATGCTTCTTCTCCACATCCAATTTAAAACTTCAATACATCCAATTTAACATTCTCTTTCATCCACATTACTTCATCATATACCCCACTATATTTATTCATTTTCATTCTTCATTATATATTGAATTTTTCTTAGTGCCAACTCTGTTCTTTGATGGAACTGTTCACATGAAGTTGGTTTAATTAATTTTTGTTTGCTATCTGTATTTGATAAAAAAAAAGTATGAACCTTCTGCCTCAGGTTACAGAAGTGCAAGAAGTCTTAAAAAGAATGGGAAGTTAAGGATTCCTAGCAACGCAGAATCGAGCAATAATGGGGGGTATGGAGCAGTTTTGGACCACGCTATGGGGACTAAAAGTGCCTCCTCGGATCAGAGTTTTTGTGTGGAAAGCTTCCCATAATTTTTTGCCTGTTAACTCTTGCCTTCGATGTCGAGAAGTGAGGGTGGAATCGACATGTCCTCTCTGTCAATCCGAGCAGGAAATTGTCGAGCATTCACTTCTAGAATGCCCTTTAGCGTCGAGAATGTGTCACTGCACTCCTTGGCAATTTTGTATGGCGGAGCTTCAAGGGAAATCATTCAGAGAGTGGTGGAGTGGCTTATCTACTAGGATTCGAGAGTTAGTTGAGGAGTCTGTCTTAGATCAGGTTGCATGTGTATGTTGGATGTGGTGGATGGCTCGCTAGAAGGTGGTGTTTGGGGAAGAGCTGCAATCGGTTGAGCATATTATTATCACACAAAGGAGTATAGTATGGCAAATATTTTTAGGCAGAGGCATACACGTGGTCCTAAGGAGGTGAGAACTAATTGTTGGACACTTCCTATGGTTGGTAAACTAAAACTCGATTGTGATGCTTCTTTTCTACAAGGACACATGAACAGGATGCAGTGGCACTATTATGCGTAATGCTCTTGGTGCAAATTGCATGTCTCAAATGGTAAACACCTGCTACGACACTGAGAAGATCATTTTCTCCATATAAATGGATTGGAAGATTTCAAAATACTTCAATTGAATCTCTTGTTGTTCCAAATGAAGTAAGAAGTTTTAAATTGCAATATGAAGTATAAAAAATTTAATTACAACAAGCTATACTATCACACAGTCACACGGTCTATGCTATTATAAAGCACTTAGATGATTACATTAACATATATCACGATCTTTTTATTACTATTTTTTCGTGCAACTACTAATAATATTTTACACAAAAATATAAACCTCTAATAGAGCATTGCTTGAACGCCGCGGGCCCCGCTCACTAGTAACAATTGTCAAATTTGGATTCACTCCTTTAATTATCCAATATATTTTTGAATATCATGGAAACGAAATGTTTCTATGATTCAGATATCAATTTTTTTTGTAGAGATAAGTTTAAGTTTTTCAATTTTTTCTTGGAAACATATGAACTAAAGTAAATTTACTAATCTTCTCGAATATATATATATATTTAAGTTAAGAAAATAAGTTAGATATGATTTAGTACAATTACTTCATAACTTTTTGGCAATGTACATATATATATAACATATAGCTCACATTTTTTGCGTGTTAGATTCATTACAATTGTCTATTCAATTTCTAGATCTAACTTTTAGATATTTTACAAATAATATTAAATAATATAAATATTCTACATAAAATTTTAATCAGTTGTTAACATTTTATTTCAAGCTTTTATATAGAATTAATTTCAAAATATTTTATTTTATTTTTTAATTTAGGTCATACTTATATATAATGTTCATGTTTATTCCATTTTTTTACATATACTACATCATTCATTTTTATTTATTTTTCTAGCTATTTGCATATAGATGAAGAAAAATAAAAAATAGTCAAAAGTTGAAAACATGTTGATATTGAAAAATGAAAATTAATTAAACTATATAATTGGTTGATTAATAACTTTATAAGAAAAGGTAATCAAAAAAGTACATTAAAAACGTAAATTAAAAACAAGCATGAATCTCAAAAAATAGAATTAAAACAAAGAACTAGAAAACTTAAAACTAAATGAAACTTATGGGGTTTATTACAAAGTAACATTTAATTTTTCAAATAATAAGTTAATATTACATCTTTGAAGTTACAATTTATAACAATAATTCTTCATCTCCTTATGGATTCAGCTAGAGAATATTTGTTTAACTATCTATAATTATTTAAGATAATTGGTATTAAAATCTTAGATAGTTTCATCTTTGAGTGGTTATGACAATAATATCAAATCTTATAAGTTAGATTAGTATATTATTTCAAACAAAACAATATAAACATACCAATTGTTAAAATAAAAAATATATATACACGGTTAACAATGTTTTGTTTGGGGTGTTTAAGTCTCTTTAATTTTTGAGCAAATAGCTTCATTGATCACTAACGTTTGCTAAGACATCTCAGTTGATCACCCTAGTATGACTTTGTATACTTTCGATCACTCATGTTCAGTATTATGTATAATTTGGGTCACTCTTGTGTTTTTTAATGGAAGCCTAAGAAAAAAGAACGAATTTTAGTTGGAGCTTAATAACATATTTATTGGAGACGGACAAATATAACCCTAGCAAAAATGTTTAAAATGTCAAAAATTAGCGGGTTGTACATAAAAAACGCATGAGTGGCCCAAAATATACATAATATCAAACATGAATGATCGAAATTATACAAGGTGATACTAGGATGATCAACTGAGGTTTTTTAACAAACGTTAGTGATCAATGAAGCAATTTGCTCTTAAGTTTTCACTGGCTCTTTAAGTCAATAATTGATTTCTTATTCATTTTTCAAACTCCATAAAATGCATAAATATGGTGGGATATATGATGGAGTGATGTGGATGAAAGAGAATACCAAAAGGTGAAACTGTCTTGTTGTCGTGTTAAATAGAGCGTTAATTTGATGTGGGAGAAGATGGTCTTAGACCAAGTGCAGCAGATAGACAATTTAGGTGTTATTAGATGCAACAGGTTGTCAACCTCATGTTAATCCATTTTTCATTCTCTCTCATGCTTTTTCCTATATGCAATTCAATGTTAATTGAGACTAATACTCAAAAGTAGATTTCCTGTTTTTCTAAAATGAATTTCATGACCGATTACCTATCCGAAACTAATTTGTGTTTTCACCATTTTTGTTTTTTGACTATATATAAATATATATCTTGAGTTTGTCTAATTTGAATAAAAAGAAAAATTCAAGATGGAGAGATGTGGATGAAAGAGGATGTGAAAAAGTTTATGAATATTTAGATGTAGTGGCGTTGATAGGAATTGGGGTGTTAAATTATGGGAGATAATAACAATAAGCTGATGTGGCATGAGAGAGACTAGGTGATGAAAATGGTCTTAGCATGCTTCTTTAGAAACTTCATCAGGGATAAATTTGGAAGAATGCTCCCTCCCCATTGTTTCTCCTTTCTTTGTTACCTTCTTTCTTCTCCTTTTTCCTTCTTCTACATCCATCGTTTTTTCTCTTCTTTTTCTGAAATGAAACCTCCCCTCCCTCTTTTAAAATCACAAATGATCATGGGGTAAGGGGTGCCGATTTTTAGGGGGTAGGGGGTAGGGGGTGGGAGCTCTATTTTCATGGTGGGTGAAGGGGGGAGGCGAACTATTTTTGTAGGTGGGGGAGGGGCTATTCGCGTGGGGTGTGGGGGGGAGGAGATGTTCAAGTGGGGTGGGGGCATGATGAAGGAGGGTTTTGGTGGTTGGTGGTATTGGTGTTGGTGGTAGGATGGTAAAGAAGAACAAAGGAGCAAGAAGAAGTTGGGGGTAATTAGTAAATCATGGGGGAGGGATAGTGAAATCAAAGAAAAAAAAAGAAAAGTGCAAAAATATTTTAAAAAGGGGAGGAGGAGACATTGTTCTATTTATCGAACATTGCTTGAGATCAATCACACTTAGTTCCCATGGTTGAGGTTTGAGAAAAAACATCTTAATAGTATTAATATTACCATTGCCCATATTTATCATTCAAAATAAATTGTTTCACTGAGTATTATGTCCAGTTTGAGAGGCTGTGAAGTTCATAACACAAAATAATCGCTATAGCCTAGAGAGATAATGAATTAATACTATTCTTTCTAACTATTGGTGGGGATCGGGCGAGCTTTTCGATGGCATCATTGGGAAGTTCTCCAAGCTTCTCATGGCATACCATCCTCTTGGTAAGAGACCTCGTCAACAAAGGAACAAACTGGGTGTTAGCAAATGGACAGGATATAAAAGTGTGGCATCAAAATTGGATACCACATACACATTCAAATCGTGTATTAACACTAACTGATCCAGATCTACACAACATAAAAGTAGCCGATTTAATCGACTCGGAGATTGGGGTGTGGAGAATGGACAACCTTTTGTCCACTTTCTTCCTCGTGGATGTAGAAGGGATTCTAGCATTCCACTTAACAATCTGAATGACAAAGATAAATTGTGGTGGAAAGCAGATAAACATGAAAAATTTTCAATTCGATCAGCATATGGATTTATCATGGAAACTCAGCAGGCAAATACGAATACATCAAGCAGCTACTCAGATCAAGACCAAACATTAAGTCAGCTCTGGAAACTACTACTTCCCAGAAAAATCCAACATTTCTTATATAAAGCATGTCTTAACAGATTGGCCACAAAAGTAAATTTACGTATCAAGCATGTGGATTTAAGTCAACAATGTTCTTTTTGCAATAATTTCAGAGAAGATGAAGAACATCTTTTTATCCAGTGCGAGTATAGCAACGAGGTGCATAGTCTACTCAAGATGCCTTTCATAGATCCGAACATTCATACATTCAAAGAGCTTTTCAGATCCATGAAAAATAGGGTTCCTCCATATAAATTCCGACTATGGGGCACATGCATGTGGGATTTATGGTATCAACGAAACAGGATGATTCATGAAAGTAAACATCGGACACCTTGGGAAAGTGTTCAGTTTTCAACTTACTTTCTAGCGCGGAGGAGGCAGCTCCAGCTCTCATCACAGCCCCGTGTCCATCAGCTTGAAAGTGGCGTCCCTTCAAGCGTCTTCCCTGAAGGGAAATAACTCGGTTCGGCCGCATGGGTGTTTGTTTTTCCTCATCGGAATCTCCGGCTCCGGGGAGGTAGACGGTTGTAGGGGAAGTTTTCAGAGATGGGGGATGAGATGAGACATATTTGGTTACATTCAGAGCAAAAGGCGTTTCAGATTCTAAGGAGCTTTTTGGCTTCATAAATGAGGAACTGGCTTGTGTATTGAATAAGCTGTGAGATTTAGGCTCAAAGGAAGCTTTTATAGCTCTTCTTAGGGTTAGGTTTTAGTTTAATGAGTGGGTTGGGCTTTCTAACCGAGAGGGCGGGTCTGGATCCGTCCCTTGGTGGATCGGTTCTCTCAGCCCATCTCTTATATGTTACTAAACCACTATGGTTTGTACTTTGTTTGGACGTTGGTTTCTATTTGTATTAATATACATCGCTTATTATAAAAAAAAAAAGATAATGAATTAAATTCGAGATGAGAATATATATATCAACAAATATGATATATAATGTACTTCATCAAAAAAATGTCGAAAAATTCATTAATAAAAAATATATAAATCTAGTTCACGTCCTATAATCCTCGATCAAACAGTAACATTGTCCAATTCGATCATTCAAAGGACAACCACAAAGTTAAATCATTACGTTCAAGATTGTCAAATCAAATATATCCGAATCTCGTTATTATGAGTAATATCGGTGATCGTCCTAACGGCTACCACAATGTTCCATATTCTACAAAGACAGGCCTAAAAATTTGGCAGCAGATTTCCCTAAAATATTTGTGAACTCATTGAAACTAATCACACCATCACCATTGGTGTCAGCCTCCCTTATCATCTCTGATAACTCCCTATAAGTCATAGCATGTCCCATTTTAGACATCTGCCCCGCCAGCTCCGCTGCAGTTATAAAGCCATTTCCATCCCTATCAAATAACCTTAACGGAACCAGAAATTTTATATAAGGACCGATAAGTTAATACAACATAAATAAGAAAAAAATATATAATTCGTTGACGAATAACTGAGTCTTTGACGTACATTAATATTCAGAGTTGTACATATATATACAATTGTATTTAAGCCTATTTCGATGTGGGCTTAGCCCGGCGAATACAACCTTGAATACTAATATACGTCAAAGACTCAATACTAATGACATAATTTTTGAAAAAACGAATAGTTAAAACATAATTATCAAAAAAGTTAGGGAGCGACTATTCCCTACACCTTTCTTAGTTCGACAACTTGATCTGTGTTATACACGCACCAAAACAATGCCCAAATAGTGTTTTGGTGGACTAAAATGACTATTTTGCCCCCTATTTGTAAGTGTAGTGTTTCAGAAATTTTCATATAAGGATAAAATTGCCATTTCCCTTTTAAAAATCACTATTTTGGTGTGTGTCTGGTGGTTCCCTTCGACCACTAACCTGAACACTTCTTTGAGCCGTTCTTGATTGATCAATACTTCCTCATTAATGTCAGGCAATATTGTTTCAACCAATTCATCAAATTCCACCAACCCATTGCCGTTGGCGTCCATGTTGTGGAGGAGGTTGTTGAGTTGATCGCCGTTCGGCTTCAGGCCGAGGGAGCGGAGGAGGGCTGCGAGTTCTAGCTGTGTTAAGCTGCCATCTTTGTCCATGTCGAAACGTGTGAAGATTTCCCTCAGCTGTTTTACTTGGTTAGATTCAAGCTGTGCCATGATGATAATTATGGGGAAAAAATGGAAATTGAAATATGACGACAGAATATTTTTTGGTTTTCTTGTCTTGATTTTATTTCCTTGTCTGAAAATGAGGTGGTTGTTACAATGAATGAAGGCAGAGAGAAACAGGGGATACAGAGGAAGGGCCGAGGGGCAGGGGCGAAACTAGGATGAAGACTTCGGAAAAATATTAAAATTTAGGTACTTTGAAAGTAAATATGTGAGCTATTTTTTGTCAAAATCTTGAATGTGCAAATCTTCTTATTCTTCTTGTAAGAATATTGAAAGTTTCATAATATGATTCTCTAAAATTTGATTGAAAAGAGGAAAATATTAAGGAATGATCTTTGATTTTTTGAGGGGAAAAGAGTATGAAGGTGGAGAAAGTTATGTTGAATGTTAAATTGTTGATGAGATTAATTTTTTGCATCATATGACCAAACAATGGGACAAGAAGGCGAAGAACATGCGCTACCTTGTATAGTTGTATAAATGGGGAGGGTAAAATTAGAAGACTACTCCTTCCCTATCTTTTTTTAATTTTTGCCCTCCTTCCTTAATTATTTAATTTTCCTATTCCTTCGCTATAAATGAACTCAACTGTCCACATCTCCGGCAACTTCAACTTCCCCCATTTTCTTTTTTTATTCTTCAAAACACCACCCCCACCCATACCACCACCACCACTATTGATGGATTTTTATGCATTTAATTATATTTAAAATATATACATAAAAATTATCATATCTTACGTTACCAGTATTACAAATACAATTATATGAAAACATCTCCTCAAGTAGTGCAGCGGAATGGTTTGACTTTTCCTTAGTGCTTGAAATCCAGCACCTCCAAGATGAAATCCACATCAACAATAGTTGCGAAATTTTTTATCGTTGTACTAGAACGTAAGATGTGTATTTTCAAGAAATGAAGGAAGGAAAAAGTCCTATAGTGTTTGGCCATATCAAGAAATTAAAGTGGAGGAGGAGAGGTTTTCTTTTTCTATCAACTTTTCTAGAGGATGAAAAGTTATGAGAACGAATTATGAATTCTTATTCAATTCATCCCTTATAGTTTTTATTGTGTTAAAATCCCTAACTCAAAAGTTTGCATGCTCACTTCGTAGGATTTTAGAGGGTATTTTACTTTTTATTGTTGTTGTCTTATGTTATTTTTCTTTTTCTTTGTATTGTAATTAATTGCTTTTTGCTCAAACTTATGCGAAAACCTACAAGATATTGTATTATTTGTTTTTAATTAACACATAAGTTTCATGCGTGGGTTTAATTTTTCTTTAAAGATAAATGTCATAGCCATTAAAATAATACTAATCATATTTTCAAAATTAATTAAAGCAAAGAAAGCCAATGTATTAACAAAATTTTGGTTCTTATTTGTTTGAGAAAATATAAATTTTATCTTATTTTGAGAATTATCACTACTAAAAAAAAGATGCTAAACTTTTAAATAGTTATTAATTAATTTATAAGTCTGATCTTAATATTATACACAAAATCTAGTAAAATATTACAACAGTAACTATCACGTGCAACGCATATCTCAAATTACTAGTAATAGTATATACTAAAAGACATTTGAGCTTAAAATTTGAAAATTCAATACGTCAAGAATTCAAAAAATTATCGATATTTAGGGATAAAGGGAGTAATATATATGGGTGTACGTTTTATTATCAAATACAAGCTGGTATAGGAATCTTCTAGTGTTGTATGTATTGCAGTGGCAGATAGGAAGTAGTTGTATGAAATGTGATGAGTGTGGAGGAAAAATATGAAAGAACTCAACAAGTACCATTTTCATGTACCTTAAAATACTGATATATGTAATTAATTAATCAAGCCTCCCAAGATCACATTCAATATATAAACAGTATAACTTAATTTCTTGAAACAAAAATGACTCTACTTGAAGATGGAGCTGCAAAGAAGGAACCATTGAAGAGGTTATACCAATATTTTTTCTCTCTGCTAACCACGAGTCTTTTGGGCTAATGGCGGTAGCAATCATCTATGTTTACAGATGTTTCCAGTTCATTACCCATGTTTTAAAACGTCTTTGCACCTATATTTCAAAATGTTTCAGTCTATCACCCCTTTTATCGATATGTCGTTAAATTGACACGAGGTGAAGTCGAATTTGGGGGTGAATTATAACATATTTTGTTTTCTTTACTTGTTTGCCTCAATTATATTTTATGACATGGCGTTATATCTTTATCGAAACTCAGGTGTGTCTCACACGTGTCATCCTTAACAATATATCCATAGAAGGGGTGATAGACTGGAACATTTTGAAATATAGGTGATTGATTAAAATGTTTTGAAACATAGGTGACCGGATAACATTTTGTAAATTTAGGTGATTGCTGCCGCCATTAACCCGAGCCTTTTTTCTTTTAGATGCAATGTATTTATTTTTTGTTTCTGATAGGTTGATGGGTAAAGTTGCTGTGATAACTGGTGGGGCAAGAGGAATAGGGGCGGCGACCGCGAAATTATTTGCCGAGCATGGAGCTCACGTTGTCATCGCCGATGTCCTATATGAGCTAGGAACAGCTTTAGCAGAGGACATAGGTGGACGCTTTGTACAATGCGATGTTTCGAAAGAACATGATGTCGAATCAGCTGTTCAGGTAGCTGTGAATTGGAAAGGGAAGTTGGACATCATGTTTAACAATGCTGGAATATCAGGCCCTGTAGGGAGCATCCTGAACCTCAAAATGGAGTCGGTTAAGGCCGTTTTGGCGATCAACCTCAACGGAATGATACTAGGGATAAAGCACGCTGCGCGGGCTATGATCAAAGGCAACATAGGGGGAGGTGGATCCATCATATGCTCATCCAGCTCCGCAGCTCTGATGGGTGGCTTAGCGTCGCATCCCTACACGCTGTCAAAAGAGGCGATTATTGGACTAGCCAGGAGTTCGGCCTGTGAGCTGGGAGAGTATGGGATTCGCGTAAATTGTGTTTCGCCACACGGGGTTCCTACTGAGATGCTTGTGAGTGCCTTTAGGAAGTTTTTGAAAAATAATATTACTCCAGGAGAAGTGAATCAAGTAGTTGGTGAGAAGGGGAGTCTTTTGAATGGAAGAGGTGGAACTGTGGAGGATGTTGCACAAGCCGTCCTGTTTCTCGCCAGCGACGATGCCGGATTTATTACAGGACATAATCTTGTTATAGATGGGGGATTTACCTCCTGCTGCTCTAGCATGAGTTTCATATACCATGACTAAAGCAAACAAAGAAAATGATATATCTTCGTTGAAACGCAAATCGCACATAGAAAGTCGATATCCTCTGTAATCAATATAACAATCTTGTACATGTAAACGAACACTCAACTTTCAATAGTAAATCGTTTCTAACATTCAGAGCTTCGAGTACGTCTGAAATTAGCAGAAAAATCAGTGCAATAAATCATATAAATTTTATATTCGAAATGCCGAAGGTTTCGATTAGATGATATTGTACAACATGATGATCAAGATCATCATCTGCTAAACATGATGAAAGGCTCCTATGGAGCTCTTGATCATTAAATTTTCCAAAAGAAAATGCCCCCCTTCTTGAAAAATCTTCCAACTCCTTTTCAACTTCTCTCATACAACTTCCAAAATTATGACACTCATCTTTTGCAAGGCCTTCAAACACAACTCTGAAAGAATTTTCAAGGCTTCTAAAGCTGTCATCAAGGTTTCTATTACTTCTTTCTTTCGCCAATCTCACCCGTTCTCTCTTTCGATTCCTAAGTTTCCGGACATAGTCTCTCATCCTCCTGAATAACTTGTGAGGGACTCTGAGCACAAGAAATATTAAGATCTGCAGAATCAAGCATTGGCAGCAGCACGAAACAACGAGGCAGTCCGCGGCTAACATGTTTAGGTCCTCCATGGTACAAATATGGGAAAAAGAAGGCGAAATCGAACAGATTATGAAGGGGGAAAAGTGATCAACGTTCATTCCCAGGGAAGAAACAGGTTCTTTCTACTCCTGGAAGGTTGTCCAAAGTGTGAAGCAATAATAATAAAAAGCTGTGAAGCTAAAAAAAGAAGACAACCATTGACTTCCATTCATTGCATTCATGACTCATCTAGCCTATTGATTGCTTTCACTCCACATTTTCATGGATTCTTGTGAAGCAATTCACTAAACACAAAAAAAGAAATAAACATAAATCATTTTTACATGTCAATTATTTATAACCTTCGTGTTTCTCAAGTTCACCATACAATTTGCTTAATGGAAAGTTATACAGCAAAACTGGAGTGTGATTAATAATTGATGTAAATGAACGCAAAAAGATATATATGAATACTTGCTCGGTCCCTAAATGACGGGATCATTTGACTTTTCACTGTCTTCGTCGAGACACGACTTTAAACGTAATCATTTCTAATTTTATGCTCTTAAAAATTGTAATAAGTTCATATTTCAAAAATATATATCGAGATGAATTTATCAACATCTTATCTCACTATATTATATTTCATCCGATATTTTGAGTAAAAATGGAAATATTGATATCATTTAGGGATGGAAAGAGTATGGATATTGGCTATCTTGAGTAATTTGCACGCCATCTTGTATTTTGCATTAATTGTTTACGCTATATATCCCCTATCTAATTCAACGGTTAACAATACATTCGATCATACTAATCGAAAGTTCTCTATTCGATTATACATGTTTCTAAAATAACATTTTCAATCAGTTATGTTAATAAATTTTTTCCACTTGGAACTTGCGTTAAGTTGGGCATTGATCTGACTTTTTTTACAATTTGGCTCAGGAAAATTTGTCCAAAACCAATTTTGATGTAATTTTTTACTTTTTGGGAATATGTACATAATCTTTTTTCTTTTTGTCATTTCCTTAACTGTTACTTTAAATACGACCAAACAAAAATGTTTGTTCTAATTTTTATATAAAAAAGTAAAATAAAACAATAAAATAACCTAAAAATGAGGTTTGGAGAATTTTACCTTGTCAAATTGTCAAAAAAAAGTTAAACTTAAAGTACCAAACGATATAATTTTTGAAACATATGTGTTCGAAAAGGTCATTTTCAAACATGTACGATCGAATGATGAACGATCTAAAACATATATGATCAAACATGTTAACCTTTATTAAATTACCATCTGGCCCTATATTATTATACTAAAAAGGAAGGAGTGAGTACTTTGTGTTCCTATTCATGTAAGCAATCATGTCTATTCACATGTAACCGTTCATTAATATTTACATCTTTTGCTCAGTAACAAGAGCCTTTTCCATTAGGTTATCCGATTAACTCTCACAAACATTCAGTTACTTTAATTAATCCATTCAATTATAATTAGCAAATTCATGATTATCATTAAACATTATTTAGTTACTTCCTTGTTATTACATTAAATATTATAACCATTCATGAACAATTTTTTTTTCTTTTTACACCTTCATGGACAATTATTAAATACTAGTTGCACATTCAATGCATGTGTGCATTCTATTTGTTTAGTTAAATATTCGTTCACCTAAAAAATAATGGCATAATAAATTTTATCAATCATTTACATTAAATCAATAATAAATTGTAATAGTTAATTCACTTTAATTGATATATTTTCTAAAAAATTTAACAAATCAGATATAAGAACAATTTTTAAACTTATTAATATAATTAAGTATATTGGTTCTGATTCTGATATGTTATACACATGGAAAGTTACAGTTCATTAAGATTTTTGTTCATTAATGGTTCATTAATCATAAAAAATATATATTGTACCAATTTAAATTATATTGTTCTTTTTTTGATACATTTTAGGTAATACGTACCATTTTGTCAAAAAAAAATCATTAATGTCCATCATCTAATCTTATTTTTGCGCGTTAGATAATTTGTACCAACTTGTTTGATAGATATTGGTACACAAACTAAGTCGGTTCATAATATCATTTTTGTACATTTATTTTGAACATTTTATTTTGTACAATTTTCAAATGATATACTTTAGTAATGTATACCATCTTTAAATTAAAAATAATTATATATGTTGATTAAAGAAAACTAATGAAAGGTATTATTAATGAACCGTATTTGTTCTCGTTATACACACCCAAGTAGTGATTTTTAGAACTTATTACAATTATGCCCCTATTTGTAAGTGTTTGTAGTAATTGAGGAACTATGAAGGAGGGTAAAGTAATAATTTCAGTCTTAAAAAGCACTATGTAAGTGTGTGTAGTGTTTCCCGTTCTGATTTCTAAATATCACGTTTTCAAATTTAGACCATTGGGGCCCAACGACAAATTTTAACAGTTACAAAATCTTTCAAACTCCAACGTTAAAAACCTCCACTATGCAATCTTCTTGAAATCCTCATGTAAAATTCAACAAATCAAAGAAACTAAACAACATTGTTTGATTCTTTGTTCAAGAATGGGTTGTGTCTCATCAAAACTATTTCGTGAAGAAATCGAAACCGACATTATATGTAATAATGTCCCAAACCATGTTGTTTCACTCACTTCTACTACATATGGTTTGCTCAATCTTCACAAGGAGAGTATTCAAGATGAAGAAAATGTTGTGTCGAAAGAGGTATACGTTGTCGAATCGAAGAAGGCATCGCCTAATAGGGAGGGCCCAGAGGAGATCAATGCTTGGGAGCTTATGGAAGGGCTTGAAGAAGAAGATTCTCCTGGTGTTAAGGGAGTGAAGAAAAGTCCAAGATCGAGGCTTTTTCTTCGTGGGTTCGGGGATTTTGACCGTAAGACGCCTTTGAAGCTGTTGACTCAAATGGGTTCTCCTAGGAAGTTGAAGAAATCTGCAGGGAAGGAGAATAAAGTGAAGGTCAATTTAAATGATAATGGTTTGAAGAGGGGAGAATGTAGCCCGAATAACGTGATGAAAGCGAGGAATTCGATTGAGAGCCCTTGGAGGACTTCACCAAAACTGAGGGTTTTGAAGAAGTTGAGTCCTATTGATGTGAAATGTCGGAGTTTGAGGGTTGATTCAGGGGTGGTTTGTTCAAGAAGGAGGATTTTATCACCAATGTTCGATCCGGAGTTGGTTGAAGAAGAACAAATCAAGAAAATCATTACTCAAAAAACTGTCGAAAGGAGGAATTGTAAGGATTTAGATGCTGTTCTTGAGGTGTTTGAGAGAATTAGTCCACCGGGGATCGAAAATAATGTGATAATATACACAACTACATTGAGGGGTATTAGGAAGACATTTGAGGATTGTAATACTGCAAGATCGATTATTGAGTCCTACAATGTTCAAATGATTGAACGAGATATATCGATGCATTCTGGATTCAAGGAGGAGTTAAGAAGCCTAATGAACGCGAAAAACGTGAAAGTTCCATTGGTTTTCGTTAAGGGGAGATTGATTGGTGGGGCGAACGAGCTAGGGAAACTTGAAGAGGAAAACAAACTAGAGATATTGTTCGATGGGATCCCAAAGTCAGTCGCGGCATGTGAAGGGTGCGCGGGGATTCGATTTATCATGTGTATGGACTGCAATGGGAGTAGTAAATTGTTAGGATCAGATGGAAGAAGATCAATTAAGTGTGGTGAGTGTAATGAGAATGGTTTGATTCAATGCCCCATATGTTGTTCACTTTGAAGGTTAACTTAGTATGTTAGCTTCCTAATAGGAAAAATGTGGTTCTTTTGAGACTAACAATGTTGGTTTGATTCACTTGGCTTAAATTAGGAATTTAAATGTTTGTTTGATCTTCTATTGACTGGTATGATGTTGATTGTGCTTACTTGTCCACATGAAGGAGAAAAAAGATCCTATTGGCTTCGATGATGTTGAGACATGTAGATATTGTACGAGATGGTCAGTGTTTGTCTCATCCGTGATCTTCGATTGTTCATAAATTATGATTGTCATAGTATAACATAATGAATGTGATGTTGTCCTCCTGAAGAATAAACAGATCTTATTTCCTTCAGTGACACTGAGGCATGTAGCGGTGTAGATATTGTTCGAGATGGTCTATATGTATCTGTCATCTGTGATCTTCGATTGTTCATCAATTATATTTGTCATAGTATAACATAATGAACGTGATTCCTAACACGAAAAACATAACAAGAAATGAAATCCAATTTTAAGGGACTAAAAGGAAACCATATGAAAGAATTTCCAAAGAAACACACACAAAAAGAGTAGTGAAAGAGTTGCTAAACATTAAACAAATTGAATTTTATTTTTCTCTAAGCTTTTTGACTATTGCAAAGGTTGCTCCAATAACAGCAATAGCTATACCAGAAACCATTATGGTAGTCTTCAATGTTTGTAGTGCATCTCTCTTTGCCTTCTCTTTTTCTTCTTGTTCCTAGAATTTGTTATAATGATTAAGTTATTGAAACTATCAAGAATAGTTACTTAATCATCTACAAATAATTTTTCATGTGAATATCTTAAGATAACATCACAATGATTCACTAATAGGAACCAATCTAATTTTGAAAGAACCTTCATACTAATAATTAATGTGATCATCAAACAAATCTAACAAAGTGAATTTATGATTTTAACACAGGCAAGCAAAAAATGAACCGATAAGGTTGAAAATTATTTTGGTTTGAAGCGGTCGGTTGATGTCGATTTTGAGGTAAAATCGGTTCGACTATGTCAGTTTTCCGGTTTTAAAACGAATAAAAGAATGGAAGTGCACAATTTCAAATTACATAGAACATAACGTCCACATGATGTCAAAAAGCAAAATAAAAATACATTCATCACAATTGAACACATTTTAAGAAATCCTGTACAAACTTGCTCATTTCCTATCAAACTAAGCTTCCAAAGGCTTGCCATTTAAGAACACAATTTAACAACTTTGGACTTCAAAGTGAGATCCTTTTCATCTTGGACTATGACTTTTGAACCAATAAATTATGCAAATAATGTAATAATCTTTAAGAAAATCAAAATTAAGCACAATTTTTAAAAAATATCATAAATATAAATATCTTAGACAATATATATAATCGGTTTGGTTCGGTCCGTTTCGGGTTATGCTAAAACCGAAAATCGAAAAGAAAAATTGTTGGTTTTGAATTTGTTCCGCACAATTTCTTTTCGATTTGACCGGTTTTGTCGGTCTGAAGCGAACCAAAAACATCCCTTAGGTTGCCTTCTATCCAACCCCTCGCACTACGCTTAGGCGGGAGACTCTTCCAAGATAAGTGAGTCCGTTAATTCTGGTGTTATGTGCACACATTTGTTTATTCTCTTTGAATATTTCACTTTTATTTGCTCAACGAATGGGGAGATGAAATCAAAGAAATACCTTATTTGCTGCAACTTCAGATGATATGGGATCAACTGATAAATCTTTGTTTTGTTCAGGATGTAGTTCACCTTGGACATCGAGTTTTGGGAATGGTTCTGTTGGGTTAGACATTGTTTATATCAAATATAAGAAATGTATTGAATCGATTCTTTTTAATGAATAGATCCGATCACGGCTTCGAATATGGAACCACTTCAAGATAATCTTTTTTGTATGTAATGCTTCCTTTACTTCTATGGATCAAAATGTTAATAGAACAAAATCAATAAAATGCAGAAGGAAAAGGCTGAGTTGTTATACACAACTCAAACAATGACAAATAGTGTTTTTTGAAAAGTGAAATGACTATTTTACCCCCCATTTTGTAAGTGTAGTATTTGAGGAACATATATCCCGGGGCAAAATAGTATTTCACTCATTAAATATCACTATTTGGTTAGGAGGCCTAACCAGTCAAAATTCCTAGAAAAGTTACCACAAGAACGGGATCTCTCCACCTTTATAGCTTCTTAGTTGCCAATTAGTTAATAGTTAGTGTTAATTTATCTAATAATGTTGACCATCATATGATCCGTTCCAATGTGCAACAAATTATCTAGGAAAAACTCATTGAGGCATGAGGGACTGCAACAAATTATAGTACTTACTCTTTACTATCCGACTCGTTAACATAAGGAGTCGAATAAGGTACAAAAATTATGCTCGCTAAATTATGCAACTCGCTACTACACCGCTCGTTATCCTAATTCTTAAGGAGTAAAATGAGGTACTCCAGTATCTGACTCGACTCGTTTTCAGCACTATCCGACAACCCTACTTAGCAGATGGAGCAAGTCCTGTTTTGACACCCCCATAATGAATTGTGCAACATGAGTACAACCGTGCAAGAATAAAGATTTAGTAAAATAAAATGTATCTGTCAGAATACATATCCATGTTACAAACAAATTCCCTTAAGCAATCGCGATTCAAATGGTTTTAGGAAAATAAAATGGTTGGCTAGATAATCTCATCTGAGACTGGTACGTTCAGAGCTCTTCGCATAGCTTTACAAGAACAGTAATTTTCCTCCATATTACGTCGATGATATTATACCAATGTCGAATTGACTACGCTCTTGCAACTGGTTCAAGGGCTATAACCGTGACCACTGTTCCCTCTGATAACCTGCAAAATACGTTCGAAGAGCGAGTATTCACAATCAGAGAGTTAACACGTTCACTTTTCATACATATGACGTAGAAATTAAAGGAACTAAAGATATCGAAAAAACTAAAGATACCAGTCACCTAATAAAGTAATACAGATAGATTTTTCGAAACACTTCAAACCAATTCTGTATCAGTACAGAGTAATTTGAAACCATATGATCATTAAAACACTAGAGTGATTACCAACAAGTAAACAGCTACAGGTTTTACGATCTTGTCCCGCCATCTTTCCTGACAAAGCCTATCCGAGTTCAATGCTCACTATGCAGTCCGAATGGTGCAATTATGTCCAGTAGAAGACAACGACGACCAAGTCTGGATTAATTTAGCTTCAACTTCGAACACTAGTAATAGTTTAAGTTATGTTTATAAATGTCAAAACATTGCTGCAAGCAACACAACAACTTTTGTTAAGGATCAGACATCGATCCTCTTTTTGAATCCAGGAAAATCTATCATTTCTAATTAGTAATCAAAGTAATTATACATGAAATAATTGTTGATCTAGGTTTGTTGTCAACGAATAAATTTTTTTTAACGAAATTATACATGAGTATAATCTTAAACTAAGAAGACATGACTTTTGTATAGAAATAAAGAGAATTATACAAATATAAATTTAATAGTTTATAGCATTAATTAATATTTTAAGTTATTATTGATATTGATTCATCTAGTCAAGTGTAACTGCATCCAAACAACGTAATGAGAAAAGACATGACTTTTCTAAATTTTATTATCAATATTTCAAACAATTAAGTTTTATGTAATTTATTAATGTTCCAAATATACCAATGTGTTCCTTTTTTGGTAAAAATAAGTTTTTTTTCATTTTGTCTTAAGGAGTTGGGTAATAAAGGAGTAGAGCCGGATAATAACCCTACCCGACTCGTTACTACATTCAGCAACTTGTACAAAAATCGGAATATAACCTCCTATAAATGAGGAGGTCAATTACACGACTCGTTATCATAAGGAGTCGAGTAGGATACTCACTAAATTACCTGACTCGTTACTACATGGCACGTTATCTTAAGGAGTAGAGTGGATTACTCCATTACACAGTTCAACTCAATTCGTTTCCAGCGCTACTTGTATCAATCGATGATATGTATAATCAAACCATTCGAGTAATATTTTATTGAGAGCGAAAATTTTGGTTATTGCATCTTAACTATATATATAATTTAATTTGAAAAAGAAACATTATTCGTTTCAGTTGTTGAATAATTGTTAGTTTTCCTGACTAGTTATGGATCTCCACTCTTATGATGAACTAGATTTGAAGATGGTTGGGAACACGTTGACTGAATTAAGTAACGTTTAATTAAAAGGTATAAATAAATAAAATAACATATTCAAAATTAGAATAATATATATAGTAGTATGACTTTGTTACAAGTTCAATGTAACCTCTCCTTTCTAGCCGTCTATCAAGCCGTTCAATCAAATTAATTAGTTTGAAACCTACTTTTGGGAGCCATGTTCTTCATACATCCAATCATATGATGGTTATAACAAACGATTTGTTTCATTCAACTTAAAACTACTAAAAGTACTTACTATGAGCTCCATCAATGATTAGTCGTTGGTTAGGTGAGCTATACTAAAGTGATAATAAAGTGGGTGCCATATTTTACTTCACATTTATTTATATCTATATATATTACTCCCTCCGTCCCTAAAAGATTGTCACATTTTGACTTTTATTGGTCAACAAAACACGATTTAAAACGTAAATATCTATTATTCTATATGCGAAAAAATTATAAGAAGTTTATATTTCAAAAATATATATTTAGACGAATCTAACAAGATCCCACAAATTGTATGTTTAAAAAAAAAGTATAATTATACATGATCTAAATTATATATATAAAATACTACTAATCAAGCAATTATAATCAATAGTAATTCATTCAGAATCATAATCAACAAAATTATAACAACTGTTAAATGATATTTAAAATACCTAAATACTAACCGCGTAATAAAATGTCGTGACAACCCAATTTACAATTAAAGTAATGCATACACTAATGAAAATGAATCTCATCAAGCACACTACTGTGCGAAAAAATTAAAGAAAATATATAATGACAATTAATCTAGATAAGTCAACAGATATTAATTATATTATCGATTTTTCTTAATGATGAAATATAATAATCCTCTTACTTTAACTGCTTGCACGCATTCAACTCGCGTCGCATGACTGTGATATATCTTTTGTGTAATCATGTTGATCGCGACTAACACCCAATAACATCTATATTATCTCAACAATCGAGAAATGTGACAGTTTTAGATTGACAAGAATCTTAAGTTTACTATTGAAAACCATATACTAATATAGGTTGTTCATACTCGATGGTGTTAAGATTTTCTGTGAATCGAGAAGTAGTTAAACTTACAAAATTGACATAGAGAGAAAAGTTGAAGTGAATATATATAATGCCACAACTTGAAGGTTAATGATTTGACAATTAATGAAAAATAGTTAAGGGGTACTAAGCTCTCTAACTTACCAGGTGAATAATTTATTAGATTAAAGATATATAAGATGATGAATAATGGATAATTTTGACTCATCCTTCCTCAATATTTTAGATTATGAAAATGCCCAATGACCAAATATGAATAAATCACAAGTAAGCTAAGGACACTAATAATTTTTGTTTTGTTGTAAATTAGTCACGAGGGTATAAATATATTGCAAATAATAAATATATAAATCGGTAATTAATAGACAATTAGAGTATATATGTGTTAGTCCATAGGCAACTAGCTATAATGAAAGTGTGAAACCAGTTAAATTGTTTTCACTCAAAATAAAACGTACGATTCCCTAAGATATCATCACACAATTGAATCATTAACGAAAAAATGATATTTATAATTAAACAAACAAAAGGGGAACACGTAGCGTTCTTATTAATTGTAGTTATTATTGTTTCAAATCATTGATAAGTCAAAGTACAAACGAGGACATAAAAAAGTACATACCACACATGAAGACAATTCCAAAAGACGAATAATAATAAGTAATAAAACAACCTCAATCATATACATGGCCTGCATTAATTGAATTTCAACAAAATATGTTATCCTATTTGCTCCTATCACAATACAAAGGGCCACTTCAACCACCCCCTCCCCACCTTTCCACCCCCCTATATATATTGTTCCATCAATTTTATTGTCTCCTCCCATTCTTCTACTAATAAAACTAGTTATCGAAGCACGCAGTCAATGCTTATGCGAATTAATATTTTGTTTATTATTATTTTTAGACAACTATAGTGAACCCCTCAAGATGTTGGGAAGAAGGATTGATTCAATGAAGAAACTGGCCAAGAAAGTTAAGGTTAGCAATGAGCCATCCCAAAGCGAATGTCTACTTGTTAGGCAAAAATCTCATAAAGATGGCTCATCTCCAAGAACCAAAACACCAACCGGATCGTTTGCTTTGTATGTAGGAGAGGACCGAGAACGATTCGTCGTCCCGACGAGTTATCTTTCTCATCCCTTGTTCAAAATATTGCTAGAGAAGGCGTATAACGAGTTCGGGTTCGATCACAAGTGTGGTTTGGTTGTACCATGTTGTGTTTCTACATTTCAAGAAATTGTGAGCGCAGTCGAATGTTGCAATCAGAAATTCGATTTTGGAGACTTGGTAGAAGAGTTAATTTAGAACTATTATATGTTATATATTGTACTAATTGTAGTAGTTAGAATTCAGGTAAGGTGTACCAGTTGTGAAATACGTGAGCTCGTGGGTACATAATCATGAATTTGATTTTCTCTACCAAAACTCTTTTAATTGAGCATATCACTCCGAACTTATCTAGTGTGATTTTACCTAGATGGTATAGTTTACACACCAATGGATCAACCCAAAATCTACTCATCGTACACTGATGAATTTTAGAAGTCCTCGTTATAAAAGAATGTAGGCATTGTTGGGGTTTGAACTTTACTTGTATTTCCATGATTCCCTAGCTTAGATTATTAGCTCTGCATTTGGTTGCACCCATATTGATAATGTAATCTTTATTGTCATCCTTATGCTTAGAGGATAATATTATGGGACATTAACATATTACATGAGAGTTGTAAGAAGATTTTATTTAGATGAAATTTAAAATATTTAAATAGTCTAATTTTCCAAGCAATTGAAATCTATGTAGACAGCTGTTTGGATTTTGTAAGTTAGTGGAAGGCCATAAATATTTAACAGTGATACAAATTGATCAAACACTTGCGACAAACTATGATTTAGGGTATTTTTTTTGTACCAATAATATTAGTAATGCTTCAAACCATTTTACAACATTCACATACCATAACCACAGAAATTCATGTTGTTCGAAACCAAAACCAAGCAAGCATCGTATCATGCTCACTTCATTAAAATGACTCATTCTCCCGCCTCAACCCAACAGGGTCTTCTTCTACATTCACATAAAAACGCAAAGTTATGATTCGAAACAAGTCCTCATCAACTCGTATAAGTTCCCAGTTCAGATTTGATTATCAAAACACTTGCTCGATATGAAGTTCAAAATTTTTCAAAATGAACAGAAGCGGACACTCCATAACAACACTAAATTGCAGAATGAGTATGTATCTATGAAAGGATATTTCCTGACTAATCTCAACCAAATTGCAATGAAATGAAACATACATCAAAAAGGTTTACTGTTCCCAAAACTTCATAACCAGTTGAAAATATAAAAATAATGCGCATCGTCTACATACTCCCAAAAACACATTTGAGATAAAACAAGAGAAATGATTGAGCGGAACAATTAGAGTCTCCTTCCCCTTCTACCACCCTTTCTCCTTGTACTGTCAGTGGGGATTGGTGTAACATCCTCTGAAAAGGAAAAATGCATACAAATATAAGAAAGAGGTATACGAACAAAGGGAATATAGAATTTAGTCTAGGAGACTTGAATGTAAAAACTACCTATGCGACCAATTTTCATTCCTGAACGGGCAAGAGCTCGTAGGGCAGACTGGGCACCAGGACCAGGTGTCTTGGTCTTGTTACCTCCAGTAGCACGAAGCTTAATGTGAAGAGCAGAAATCCCAAGCTCCTAAAAACAGATAAAGATAGTAACAGATAACTCAGGCAAGAAATCCAAGCAAGACTAACGACTATCATGAAGATATAAAAGAAATCTACCCCAACAATCACCAATGGAGGTGTGTGGAGGCTTTATCCATAACTGGACGTATAAATATCAAAAGTAGTACTCCCTCCGTCCCTAAATGATGTCATTCAATGACAATGAAAGAACCCAAACCTTGCATCGTGTGGCAACATCTTGAGCAGCAAGCATAGCCGCATAAGGAGATGACTCATCTCGATCAGCCTTCACCTTCATACCACCTACAAAACAGCATAATAAGCTTGGCTATACATCATATACATTCAAAACACACCGTATCGCATGAAAAAAATACCAACTGCGAACAAATTTTGAAACAGCGTCTATGTTATGTGATAAAGTTGTGTGGTAAGATTGTATACAATCCAGAATCCACCCTTCACATAATGAGCGAAGGCACATTGATGTTGTATGATAATTCGTGATAAATATCATCCATTAGTATTTCAGTGTCGTTAACATTGACATAACAACTTCCATGTAAAATTGTAAATCAATGAATAAAAATTTTAGTCATTTTGACCATTGGAAACCAGAGGGGGTAATACTAGTTCAGATAACAGAAAATTAAATTTGCATATTATAAATGCAGCTGATCACTAAGTGTGTTCGAATTCAATATAAAGTTACTATCCTACAAAAGACGCCAAGCACCTGTTATACGAACCATGGTTTCCCTTCCAGAGAGATCAGTCACGTGCTGTAAAAATAAACAAATCATCTCACAATTTGCATAAAATGATAACATAATTCTACTAACCCAGTTAAATATACAAAAACTACACTCACAATGAAAGTATCATTGAATGATGCGAAAATATGCGCCACCCCAAAAACTATCTCGCCATCTCGCACTTTTGGTCCAAGTGTCACAACATCTTCCTTTGGCTCCTTAGTTTTTCTCTTCGACTATATTTCACAACACAACAATAATAAATTTCGTCAATCAATAATGACTACTAAAAAACTAAGTTCCTCTCTTCGACTATTTCGTAGTACCACAATAATATATCTGTCAATTTACTAATAATCCTAAAATAATTATATTAGAACTATTTACAACATCATTCACTAATAAATACAAAATCAAACCAAACAAAGCTTATCCTACTTGAATAAATCACACATTTCACTTGTTAACAATGTATGTATACTAGGCTAATGTTTTTACATATTCATTTAATTATTGAATAAACTATATGGAAAAATCATGAATTAAAGCTAACATAATAAAAATTACTATATGAATAAAATTTATAAAAATTAAGTATAACAAATTGAATTTATTTAGAGGTGAAAATTTACCATGGTTGCTAAGGGTGGAGGAGATGAAGATCGAGGTATAGAGATGAGAGCAGCTGCGAAAACCTAAGGGAGAGAGCAAGTGATGAGGCGTGGAGATTTATATATATTGTATGATATAGGTTTAGGGTTAGTTTGGGCTAATACTCAAGCCCAGTTAATTTAATTGTTTGTTATCTTGGGCTGGATCTTTTGGATATAGTTGTTGGGGCTGTGCTGCTATGTGCCTATGTCCAACATCCTACGTATCCGTATTGTTCATTTTTTAGCGTAATCAGAAATAAATTTTAACTAAGGATAAAATAGCGATCAAATAGTTGTTTCGCCAGCTTTATTGAATGTTTCTATGTGGAAATAGTTGAGTGTTGTTGGATCAAATTACCCAAATTAGGTTATTGGTTAAATGGTTAAATTGTTTTGTGATTTGAAAAAATTATCACCAAAATCTTATGGGAGTATCTATTAAATTTTAATTTTGATTTGTTACTATGTAAGAAAAATGAATAATATCCTCAAATCAAGCGTTAGTGATAGTTCAATATTTAATTTTTTTTTGTAAATTAGCGATGAGTTCAGGGCCTTCTGATCACTAGCAAGAGTTTTTCCACTAGGCTATTCGATTGACTCTTCAATATTCAATTTGAACACAGAGAATATTGGTTAAGGTTCATTTAACACTAAGGGTGGACACCTAATTTCATGAAGATATAAACGAATATAGGATTCTAGTTTTTAATTATATAAATAATAATAAAATAGAAAATCGATCCCTTTTCTCACACCTCAATTCATAACACCATCATCTACCATTTCCACCATAATAACCAAGAACAACACACACTCACCAAAAACCAAAATATTTAATATCATTATTGTTATAAAGTTCGAGAGATATACTGAAAAGTCTGATCTCTTTTATAGTTAAGAACGATGCTTCTGTTGTTGGACGAGGAATGCATGAAAGTCAATTTTCTCGAACTAAAAGGTTACTTTTTTGTTTGATTGTTTTAATAGAAGATTTTTTTTTAAAAAAAAACTAAAAGGTTACTTTTTTGTTTTAATAGAAGATTACAAGTATTATATGCACCTTACCACTACTAAACTACTTGAAGACGCTAATTTCTTGTCATAGAATAAAACAAGATTACAAGTATTATATGCACCTTACCACTACTAAACTACTTGAAAACGCTAATTTCTTGTCATAGAATACTTGTTTATCTTGGCATTGATATAGAATTTTAGTTTTTATTGGTCAAACTTTAAAAACTCTTAATCTTAAATTTTTATTGGTCGATAAAAAATAATATAATTAAATGCGATCTTATTATTTTCGTCGCAATTTATTCTTTTTGAAATATAAACTTTTTATAATTTTTCCGCATATTTTCACTTTAATCATGCTTTGATGACCATGAAAAGTCAAAATGTCTCTATAATTTAGGAATGGAGAGAGTAAACTAAGATGAATTAGATTTTACAGACCACCTTAGTAAAAACATGTTAGCTAAAACACTATATGGTGCAGTAGCTCTAATTTAACCATGGTGAAGGCCTGAAGGGCAAGAATATAGCTGCTTTTATTAGAGACAATTTAAACAACAATTTGAAAATCATCTCAAAGGTGAAGGAAAAGTAGTAACTATGAGCAACATATATAACTGATCTTGACTAAGTGATATTTGGTGTAACAAACAATGCAGACTCGTTGAAGGCGAAGAATTTTCTGAAAAAGAAACTAAGCCAGGGAGGCAACCCTCGGAGACATGATTTCAATAAGCCCCTTCGGATTCTCCACATGAACCCAGTGACCAGATTTTCGAAGAATGTCCACAAACAGCTTTCCCTCAGGTTCAGTCACATTTCTAGAAGCTAGACTTTCAAGGCGCTGAATAGTTTCTGGATCCCACCTATCACTATTCTCAGCACGAACAATATGAATTTCCATTCCCTTGGGAGGATGCTCCAACAAAGGCCAAAAATCCCTATCCCTGAAATTTGAACATTTTGCTGATGGACTTCATAGAATAAATGTATATATATGCTGTATTAAAGTACAAAGTGTAAGATGCCATCTTTGTTGGTTTCGAGGTGTAAGAGATGGAGCATTTGCAGTCCACAACTCTTCTACATGGGGTCTCTCTATATTTTGGGAGGAATAATTTATAAGTTCCTCAGATTTCATCACTTGCCCAATGCCCAGCCCAATGGGTAAGTCGCGAGTTGACAACAGTTACACTTCAATTACAGCATTGTTGGAGCAGAACTAAATATTACCTGTAAGAATTAAACATCTCGACAGCGCCTTCAAGATTAAAAGCCCATGTTTCTTGCTCTCCAGACTTGTTAAGGTTGCTGCCTAGCCATTCTGATAATGCTTTGGAGAAACCAAGCTTCAACATGTGCTCGACTAACCATCTGGATAAAAAATATTTTCCCTTACCATTAACTTATGGCTGATGCATCAATTACAAATAGAGATCCTGGCACTAACTTTCTACTTTTTTAAGTGCATAAATGATCACAGGTAAACTAAATTACTTTCGTGAGGGGATTGGTGATGGTAGACTCTGTAGCGTCTCCAAGACCTTTTCAACCTCTCCATTTGTGTTCACTGGGTCTACTTTCCCTGCGACAGAATCAAGTACCCACAGCTGCTCTGCACCAGGTACTTAGAGTTAAAAGATTATATTTTATTTGTTGACGCAACTCAATATAAACGTTATTGAGGTATTAGTGAGTTGGTCATATATTTTCTCCACATTAAGATCCCAAATTGTTGACATGCAGTACTTCCCAAATTTTCCACCTTATATAACATGTTACTATTGTTGAAAATCAATTCATACATACAGCGACATTCATTCTCAATTTTGTTAATTTGAACGAATCCAATCAAACATTAGAACAACACTCGCAACAAAGTCTTGACACTGACAATACCAGAGTAAAACTGAAAATGCCTAAGAAATCTTGGACGAAGTTGGGCACCAATCGAATAACAAATGAGCATACATAATATTCCATGTGAACAAATCACCTAAATGATCATACATAATTGTATATGTGCTGAAATTATCAAAATGGATGATCTTCACAAACAAAAAATCACCTGTTTCGGCAAAGGAGTGGATTGCCCAAAATCACCACGAGCACAGCTCTGTGCGAACTGTAAAGCAACCTTGCCTCCCATGGAATGGCCAATAACGACATCAGGCCACTTCCAACCTTTAGCCTTCACCAAATCAGCAACGTCTTTAGCCGCATTCTCCATGTTATGAGGAGGCAATAACTCTTTAATTTCAGCTGATCTTCCATGATTTCTCAAATCAATACAAACCATCCTCCATTCTGCACCTCAACGAACACAGTAAGTTTGTGAAAATTACTTCCCCCCCCCACCCCATCTCAAACAAATTATCCGATTTCTATTCTGATGACAACTTTATAAATATTTGTATATATGTTAATCATATTTGCGAAAAGTGTATCAACATGTTAGTATTTCTAATGTAATTTACAATTTACACAAATATTTTGATTCAAATTAAGGTTATATTGGTTAATTAACATGACAAATTTTGCACGATAATTTGATTAGAATCAAATTTATCCCATCAATTAAAACAACAACAATTTCAAATTACCAGTAGATTAACATCCGGCATTCGGTCATAGCTTCAATTAACGAGGTCTCTAGTTCAACTCTTGTTGAATAAGTATTCCTATTACCTGAGCCGGTTTCAAACACCCGCTACATGAGATTTTCAGTTTATTTGTTATATTATCATTTCCTATTTTTGTAATTTGTAATTACTATAGTTGAAAAGAAACTATTTCAAATCAAACAGGACAATCATTTTGGGACATAGAGATTAACTAACAAAACAAATGAAGAATAAATAGCTTAAGATTTGTATTCACCGGAAGGAAGAGAAGAGGCTAGGGATCTCGAAAAAGAGCGCCAATTCCGACCAGATCCTAAGAGGCCGTGAAGTATGAATGCTGTGAAGGTGTAAGGTTTGTCCGAAGCTGATCGAACTTCGTCGAAGGCGAGGGTGTGGGTGAACCGGCGACGAGCCGGGGGAGAGGAGGTTATGAACCGGTGGAACAGTAACGAACCGGGTTTGGATTTTAAGGTACGTGTCATTTTTAGGGAACTGGGCGAGATATGAAAGGAATTGGAATTGGAGTACTGAATTTGTTTTCACTAATGATTGTTTGACTACACTTCCACTTGGCAATCAATTATGAATATAATGATACTATAAACAATGAATACTGACGTTTTGTATAAAAACTTATGTCGAATACCACTGGCATTTTCTCGTTATCATTAGATAAGTTTATAATGATAAAACATTCTGGCTTATCTTTGTATTTCTCCTAAACTATCACGAACATTTGAAACTATCCCCTTATACTTCGTTATGTCTCAAATTGCCCTTAGATTTTATTTTGCCCCCTAAATCTTAAAATTACCCCTAAACTTGTTTTAACAGAAGGACACACATGAAATAACATGTACTAGCATTTATTAAATTTTTGGAAAACTAAACTAAAGTGATCGAGTATTAACAAAACTATATTAGAGTGATTGAAGTGAAAATTTTAGATAAAATGAGTAATCGATTGAGCCATTTGCCCTTATCAATTTGATCACAGTTTGAGTTAGAAAAATCCAGATACACAGAGAAGCTGATGTGAATAAGTTGCGATGTACATAGATGAGTTCTTCTACAATTCTACTAATGACTACTATCAATCCCCTCTTTGTATAACAGCAGACATATCTCTTTATGTTTCCATTATTACAATTTAACAGTGCATACTCTTCAATTTTCTCGTGCAGACGGGAGGCATGAGCATAATTGTTGCCCTCCGCTTAATCAAATGGCTCAATTCTGGGATCATGTTCACTTGCCATTGCCATCCCTGTGCATAGACAAGTCGGGCACATCACCTGTAATAACAAAGCCAATCAGACGGCTGAACCATTAATGAACATACTCATCCAGAAAATGAGTGAAAACGCCACTGTCAGTGCTATAAGTAAGCTGTAAGCTCAGCGCACCCACCTTAGCCGCTGAACATCAAATTTCTTACTGTGCATTCGATGGACGAGGTAACTAATAAAATGAGCAGTTGAAGATTTAGATGGTGTGTGACTGGCAAGAAAAGCTCAAGACTACTAGTTTTTTCCATGACTAAAGGTCATGAGGTATATGGTTTGACTCGATATATATCAAACAAAACACCCTCTCTGTAAAATTTATTATACATACAAATTAGAAAGAACATTTACTTCATCAAAACTATGAAGTTTACCTTTCCTGCCCCTGAGCAATTGACACAACGTTTTGTAGTTGGTGCACTCAATGGGCGATTAGTAACCCCAGCTCTTGAAATAGGTTCAACATATAAGCACACACCACTTGCAGAACAGCGAGCACAGGTCAAGTATCCTGAGACGATCCACAGAATTATGTTCTATAAGAAATTTCTATCAGATGACCAAGAATTTAAAGAGTATATTAAACCAAATGCAGAGACCTAGTAATTTTGCAGATTAAAATCCAATTGTAGACCACAAATAGCGAACCATGTGACAAAATTCAATTAGCAAACAATATGGGCAACTGAATTAGCATATAGTATGAGCACATAAGCATATCAATCAAACCCCACTAAAATACATACCACTTCCATGACAATACTTGCATCTTTTTTTCTCTTGCTGCTCAACGTTATTAGCTTCAATTAGCATTAAGGCTGAAATGACGCCAACTGCACCGCCAGAAAACGATGCCACTATAGGATCAACCTGACTAATCATGGACAAGAAGCACATTTCAAATTCCTATTAGCAAATGAAGTACAATTCGAGGGTGAGTGGAAACAACCCCACATAGAAACGTTTACTATGATCAAATTTTCAAATCAAACGTACGATGTACGCATATAGGTATATCACCAGAGGAATTTTCACTTTCCACTTCTTCCATCTAGCAAAAGTACAGCTTTGGCGTTTACTATTCATTAAGCTGATGGAAATTGGACTTATTTGTAATGTGGTTGGTTGATTGATGCCTTTAGAATTCTTTCGTTCTAGTGCAGTGCAGTGCTTGTGAGTTTATAGGTATATCACCAGAGGAAATTGGACTTATGCAAATTTACTCATTCTCTTTCGTTCTAGTGCAGTGCTTGTGAGTTTAGGCTAAAACGCAAAATAAATACTCAGTACTATAATTGAACGGAACGAGCAGACTGCAGACTTTTTAAGAAATGCCTCTGTTTGTCTTACCCAAATAAAGCTTTCTGTTATGGGGAGAAATGTTAGTTTTCTTTGCATACCTTAGTTGGATAGGAAGGTGCAAGCTCCGAATGAAATCTTCATAGGACGTGCCTCCTATTCCTAACTTAAGTTCTAGCTGTAATGTAAAAAAAGTTCATTATAATTCATGCTAGAGATAATTCCCAGCATGAGCTAAAAATATTTGAGAAGTTTTTAGTTCCCGAATTTCACTAATCCCACCATGCAAAATTTGGTTTTTATGAACTTACTACTGGTGCAAGAAGGCCTCCAAAGACAATGATTCCACTTATAAATGTAAAACTGGTCAAATAGAGCTGCTTCAGTGTAGTTGGCGTCTGTGGTGTAAGGTAAAAATATTAGAGCTTCAGTGGAGATATATAAGTTGAGTGGAGAACGGTGATATATCGCCTTAAAATTAAAACTTTATATATTACAGGCGTATATACTTCAATGAAAAATATTGAAACACGATCAAACATGAGTAATCGAATGGTGAATGTTAACTACATGATAAACATGATACCACATACAAAAAACTTATCAAAATCGATTTGTCGAATGGTGAATTTTTTTATCACTCATGTTTTAATATCATATTGGAGTTAAGTTTTTTTGTTAAGTTGGTTTTAATAGATAACCCTCTAGATACGCCCCTGGATATATCTAATTGGTACAATGCTGACTACATTAAACAATGTCGATACTTCTAGAACCAACCACATATAAACAAGTCAAATAGCATTGTCTTTGCACAATAATTTGGCGAAACCAAAGAATATTAGAAATTACCACTGGAGGTAGAAAAGGAATCGATGATGGGATATCAGGCATCTCATGTTCCTCCTCGCCACTCTCGTTATAACCTTTCATGCTCTTGATTCGCTGTTGTATTCTGAGCCTTCGCATCTAACCAAGTATTACTGATACCATTACTAGTTGATTCATATTACTCAGTAACCACACAATATCACTGGATAACAGAAAACTCACCTCCTCCATGAGAAGAAAGATTTTATTACGCCTACTTTTTATATTATCTTGTATCTCTTGTAGCTGCATCTGAACAAACTCCTGAACAGTTTCAGGTCCTTCTATTATAGAGAAATTGCTACAAAAAAATGTACGAGTTTCACGAATTCAATAGGTCAACCAAAAAGCTCAAACACAGTCGTATTATCCTCACAATCAACATTATTATCTACGAGTCAAACGACATAAACTACATCAATTTCTGGAAAACCTTAAGAATAAATTCACTACAAAACAACAAAATACTCCCTCCAGTTCAAAAAACTCAAATACTTTTGTACTTGTTGTATAAATTTGGAGCAAAATACATCAAGAACGTTGTATTTTCAACCTACTTACAATGAACATAATCATTTTGATTCAAATCAAAATTAAATGTGTCAATTTAGCTGAAAAGTTCGTCAATTTTGCCAATTGTATAAATCAAGTTATCAAACTATACATTTTCCCAAAACTGAAGGGGTAAAATAACTTGGTACCCGCCAGGGGCAAAACCAACTAAGCTATACTTCCGCTTGGTGTACTTACAATTAGACTAAGCTATACTTCCACTTATACACTTGAAGTACATGAGACAATCATTACAAATAGGGGTATTGAGGGAAAAAGTAGTATATTATGCATGGTTTATGTAAAAATACAATATTTTTTAATATTCTTGAAATGTCTAAAAAGACACGGGAGAGGTAGTATATCACAAAAATTCAAAAAATCATACTACCTCCGTCCCTAAAAGATTGTCACATTTTGACTTTTGGTGGTCAACAAAGCACGATTTAAAACATAAATATCTATTATTCTACATGTGAAAAAATTATAAAAAGTTAATATTTGAAAAATATATATTAAGACGAATCTAACAAGGTCCCACAAGACTATATTATTTCTTATCGTTTAATGGGAATTCATGATCAAATTTTGTAATGTTTGACTAACAAAAGTCAAAATGTGACAATCTTTTAGGGACGGAGGGAGTATATAATATATAACGACACCGAAAGGCCGGTGCCCCCACCCCCTAAGTCCGCCCCTAATACCCACCTAGGTGAATCTGAATTATTGTTGCCATTCTTGACAGAATTACATAAAAACCCAATCTTGGAGCGTTTAGAAGATTTTATAGAAGATGGTAAAAGGGGGAGGGTGGATAAGGTGAGGTAATCAGGAGGCTCAAATTTTGATCTTTTATGGATTGCTAACAAAACTGAAGATTGTGCAATGAAAGAAGCCATCTGATTTGGGTGTTGTCTTTGTTCTTGATGCCAAACAGAGTTGAGAGTTGAGCTTAAGATGAAGAAAAGTTGGAGTGGTTTTGGGTAAGTTTGGTGTTTACTGCCATATTGGTGAGTGGAATCTTACTAGAAAGGTTCCATGAAGAAGTTTCTTTTAAGATTTTTTGTTAGGATAAATGAACTCAAACATCACTCAAGTTTGTTTAAAAATTCCAATCGATCATCCTAATATTATTTGTATATTTTTAATCACTCATATTCAATATTATGTGTATTTTTTTTTGTCACTAATGCATTTTTTATGCACAAATAAAGAATTGTTGACATTTTAAACATTTTTCATAGGAGTATTTATTGTCCATCTGTATTATATTTATTAAAAATATTTTTAAATGGCTGATGATGGCTTTAGTTGGGTTTTAGATTGTTCATACGGACTGCAGTATTGTGGTGCAGGAGGTGTGTTACGTGATGAGTTTGGTAGCTTTCGTACAACCCTGTCCATCTTAACGGTAGCTTCGTCCTTGTTCGAAGCTGGGGTGGAGGACATGGTTGTTATCTTGTAATGGTTCATGGCTCCTTCTTATTATGGTTTTCAGGTTGAAACAAATACATTGTAACTTGCTAATGTTATTGGATATGCTAGAGGCGCATGGAAAGTCCAGTCTAGGATTATTCTTATCACACAACTCTTAATGGAGGCTAATGCGGAGATTATACATGTATGAAGGGAGAGGAGTCATGCAGTTGATTATTTGGCAAAGCTGGTAACGACCCACGACACTCACACTCATTGGAGCCCTGGAGAAGAGTCGAGTCGCCTTAGGGCTATTATTCGACTAGAGGTTATTAACCTATTATATTTGATATTTTTTATGTATTTGATCATGTGATGTATTGTTGTACGTATTTCGTCATTGATGTATTTTTACTATGAACTCGAAAATCATTATGTATTTGCTAATTAGTAACACGTAGGCAATAGTCATGAGTTTAACCTGAAAAAATATCTTGAAACAATAAAGCTAGAAAGACAAGTATAGAAGAACCGAGGGAGTATATGTTTTAAAATTAAGTAATAATCAATAATTGATGGTTAAAGTTCAATTTCAAAAATGTCAAGTGTCAATTCCTTTGATTTACATTCTAAATTTTTATAACCACGCTCCACTTTATAATTTTTTGTTGATTTTTATAGATTAAAGTGAAGATTAAAATTGAAAAAATGAAATGTAATAACTAATATTTGGAATATAAAAATCAAAACCCTTTTTGAATTGGGGGACGATTATGTTTCAGTTATTTTATAAAACATTTTCGGATTTTTTAGAATGTATAAGAGTAGCGCTATTACCGGTCATGTTCGGTGGGTATCAGCTATCTTGTGAACCGGACCGATAGGTTACCGGTTCTACCCGGTCCGGACCAATAACCATATCGGGAATATTTTTTGAATCACTATCTTTCTGATAACTTATTGGGTGGATACCGGTCTCCAGTATCTAACAAAAAATAAATTGAATATATAAAACCTTTAAAAAAAATTAATATCAATAATATAACATATCATTTGTTATCGGATACTCTACTGGGTATCGATTAATTTTTTGTCCCCGTTCCCGAAGTATTATCTTACGGGGTGAATAAACGGAACGAAAATTTAGAATCGGATACCGAGTGAGTCTCAGTTTTCCCGGACCAATAACCGCCCTAGATAAGAGCACATGTAAAAGATCCGTATATTAGTACACTCGTATTTTGTATCCCGTCATCAATCACCAAATCCAACACACAATCTTCTACTGCCTACTATTTAGATTCCCAAAACTAATTACTCATTTTCATTTGGCTTATTTTCTTTTGGCCCCCTGTACTATAGAGACGTTTTCGTTCCGTCCCCTGAAGTATTTTAGTTTTTAAATAAGGAACCGAACTATCCTTCTATTCAATTTACCCCCTATTTTGCGCTTTTTCGCCCAAAAAAATGAATTGAGGTAAGGGCAAAATTGGAAACACACGTACAATTAGATTTTGGGGCAACTTTTTAATAATTAAAGAATAGAGTTCACTAATAACACATTTATTAATTTTTTAAACACTTTTTAATATTGACAAAACTATACATTACAATTTACCCATCCATCTTCCTCACACCCCACCCCTATCCTCATACCCCACCCCCACCCCCACCCTCATACCCCACCCCTAACACATATTCTACAAGAATAATTAATGAGCTTCACCTATACCACTAGTCTCACATGTCTGGTCAACCCGCCGAGTCAACTGAGTCAGGCCAAGTCCGTCACCCTGCTGGACCGATTCTGACGAAGTCGTCGGAGAAGGTGACTGGAATCCGGCGAGACCACCATTTCTGACTATTTCAAGCTTGTTTTTCACTTTTTCTCATCGTTTTTTTTACTGTTTTAGACCGATTTAAGCCCCAAACAAAAAAGAGATATTTTGTAATATGCACACATGAAGCATTAGCTGCACCAATTAGTGTTGCAGCTGACTTTGATGAGGTTCCCATCACCCTTAGATTTTCCCAATCCGCGATCAATATTTTTTCTTAATATGTTACGTCATTCTAAATTTGATAGTGTGCTATTATCTTATTAAATTCATCATTGCAGGATGAATTAGAGGCCTAACTTGAAGAATTAGGAAGTGCCGAATTGGAAGAAGAACTCTCCAGCCTGCAACTACTGCTCCTGCTTCATCAGTGCAAGTTCCAGCAGGCAGGCAACCTGCTCGCCCTACTCCACAAAGACCCACTATCGAGGAAGATAATGAACTCGCTGCACTACAAGCCGAAATATCACCATCAGAAGTTGAATATTTGGTCAATTGTTCACTTGCGAAAGGGGGGTGTTGGGACTGGGGGGGAGGGGGGTTACGGGGAAAATGAAGGAGTTGGTGGGGGTATGGGGGTGGGAGTGGGGTGGGGGTGGGGTGTGAGGAAGAAGGAAGGGTTAATTTAAAAATTATAGTTTTGTTATTATTAAAAAGTGCCCAAAAAAATTAATAAGTGTGTTATCCCAAGTTTGTCCTTCTTTTAAAATGAAATTTAATTTGAATTTGACATTTTAGGGGGTAAATTAAAAAGAAGGATAGTTTGGACCTTGTTTTGAAAGGAAGCAAAGTTTGGGAGGGCCTCGCAAGCGTGTGGATACTTTAGGGGGCAAAAAAAAAAAAAAGCCTTTTCATTTTTCCAATTATCATCAACGCACAAATGATACATATATATGAACATTACTAAATAACTTAATATACTACTATTGACCTCCGTAAATCATTACTATTACCAGAAAAAAGCTTCCCAGGTTGCTCTAGGGTTAGTCACCATGACGTCATCCACCGCTTATCCCGGCGGCGGTGGCGGCGGAGGAGGGGGGAAGCTGACTCCATATCTCGATGAAGAGAGCACGAAGATGCTCAACTTAACTGTATTGCAGAGAACAGATCCCTTCATCGAAGAGATCTTAATCACTGCTGCACACGTTACCTTCTACGAGTTCAACATCGACAATAATCAATGGGTAATTTTAGTATATAATTGATTATTTGGATTATTACTAATGTATATTTAGCTATTGTTAGTAAAATTGCTGCAATTTTCTTACTTTTGGATTTTAGTATTGTATAATTAATTGCATTAGTGATACTTGTTTGAACTGAGATCAATGCTTCATTTATGCTGATTATCAGCTTAAATGGTAAAATGAACCTTGTAATTTTATACTACTTCATCCCAATAAGATTGCGTAGTTTGATTTTCGATTGTTGTAGTTCACAAGCTTGGTAGCTTCATTGGCACATACAACTTCGGTTGGAATTAGAATTATTATGTTAATAGTAAAAATATATCGCACAATACAATCTTTTGATACGGAGTATTATAAAAAGTCGACCATCAAAGTTCAAAACTGGACGGTGTTTTTTGGATGGAGGGAGTATTCTTGGCCTTTAGCACTTTCCTAATTGATATGGCCTATATCTATCAGGTTGTTTTACGTTCTATTCCACTGATATGACATGTAATTGTACTGCAGAGCCGTAAGGATGTTGAAGGGTCTCTCTTTGTCGTCAAGAGGTATGTGTTGATTTGAGTTTGTTCCTTCATCATATAATGTTGAGGTCAGAACCACGTAAGATTCTGGAAATTTATAAAGAATACAAGGCTGAGGACTGTTTTATAATTAATGAAAACATACCGGTGGTGTAAACTTCTGAAACTGGAGTTCACAAGCTGCATTGTAACTTATGATGCATATATACATCCACGCAATTTCACGTTAAATGATGTCATTTCAAGGAGTTTCTAATACTCTTCTGCTCCTGTCAACTTTTATATATCAGGAATGCTCAGCCGCGGTTCCAGTTTATTGTCATGAACAGGCGGAGTACAGGTTTGCTTCTGGTCTTCTGTGGCTGATGCATATCATTATTTAAGCTTTGACCTGTTGTTCTTTCCGAAACTTTAGTTTGGCCAATCTGCTCCTGGTCCAGGTTACTTGCAGCTACTACAAAAATATATGTGTACATATTAATTTATTTACGCATGCGAAGTCCCAAATGCACTTAGTTTACAATTTAAATTCTAGGTATTACCGTACATACAACAGAAATGTTCACCCACCAGAACTGTCTAGAAACAATATTATTCTTCAAGGTCCAGTGGAAGGGAAGTACATTACTATCTACATTTAGCAAATTAATATGCTGATTATATGTGTTCAAATGGTGATTGTTGTTACATAAATGTATTATTTTTGTCTTATTCTTCATTTCTTCCCATGTTCGTTCTCCCCATGTAGTTGTGTTCTCTTTCTTCTTTTCCTTAAGTCAGAAGTGTACTGATATCTTGGAGAAGGCAAAGAGACTTTGTTAAATGTAAGGAAAAAGGATACGCTTTCTTCTGGTATCCAGTTCTTAACCTTGTCTTGTCTAATTCACACAACCTGGTATTTTGATATGAGGAAACTTGTGTCTGTGGACTCATTTGTTACTTATAAGCAAGTTTAGCCTTATCCTGATCTGAAGGTTCCTACATTAACCTGCTCCACAGTTTATACAAGAAGTTCTTCTTGGTGATAGATAATTAGATGGATATTCCAAATGTTAATGCGTGCGCATTAGAATACTATTTTCTGATAGTGTTATTCCAACAGAAAATCTTATTGAGGATCTCTTGGGAGATTTTGAGTATGAAATTCAACTCCCGTATCTTTTGTACCGGAATGCAGCTCAAGAGGTGAATGGTATATGGTTTTATAATTCACGCGAGTGTGAAGAAGTTGCAAATCTTTTTAGCAGGTACTCATTGTGACATTGTTTCTTTGCCTCATATAAATAGGTTATTCTACAGAAATTATTCCTACTGTGCAGCTTATTCTACAGTTAGTCAGCTGCCTTTGCATTAACGGTGGTGTTTTTTTTTTAATCCAGAATACTCAGTGCCTATGCAAAGGTTCCTTCAAAGCCTCAGGTCGCCTCAAGCAAAAGGTAACGTATTCAAGCTATGTAAAGAGTGTATTGCTTTTATCTAGAATATTGATGCAAATATCAAGATTATCTTCGCAACTTCACAACAGATAAGAAGCTTGATTGCGTAGTAAGCTATTTTGATTTATTCCATTATCCTATAGCTTGTTTGTTTGATGGAAGTTGTCATTCAAAATGGACCGAATGTTCCCTGTGTTGCTTTAACTTTCAGTTTCTTTCTTTTGTCTTCTTGTTTAGTGAGTTTGAAGAACTTGAAGCAGTTCCAACAAGTGAGGTGATTGAAGGGCCACTAGAACCTTCATATCCTTCTTCCGATACTAGAGATCTAACTGAAGATGCTTCCTTCGTGAATTTTTTCAGTGTGAGTTCTTTATTTTGTTAAATGCTTGTACTTTTTTGATAGCACATACTGATATTACTCAATGACTTCTATTGCTTAGTCAGTTTCTAATGTACAGTTGGTCTTGATATATGCCTTCAAGTTTTTCTTAATTATGATCCATCGATTGTATATGGAAGATACGAGAGCGCCAATGTTTGACATTTTTATTACTCCTGTACTCGGTAGACCAGTTGAGTTTTCTAGATATTTGGCCGCCTAACTTGGTTTCGCGAGACATCTGAATCGGATGAAAGTCGGTGGCTGTAAATTGTGATAAGTGTGCTTGATTGAAACTTTGTATCCATAGATGTTAGATGTACTGTTATTTCTTGCTGTACATGTTTCCTTAAACATTTATGCATCCCCTTGTACTTTTGGTGATTTTTCTGTTAAGATGGCTATTCATGTAGATTCTAGCTCTGGTTATACTTTTCACATGTTGGCAAATAATTTGTCTTTTTAGGCCTTTTGGTGTTAACAGGTTCTGACTGTACTAAAACATATCCGTTTTTATCGATGCAGTCGGCCATGAATATTGGGAACAATACTTCAAACGCTGTAAATTCTGGTCAGCTTTATCAAGGTTCTGCTCCAGCAATTCCTTTATCATCTCATCCTTCATCGGTGTTGCCGTCACAACCACCAATTGTCAAAACTCCATCACTTCCTATCCTAGCTCCCTTGTCCCCATCATTTCCTCTTCGTGATGTTGCCGATACTGCCCTAAGTAACCGGGTTGGCAACCTTGTGAAGCCGTCAACTTTCCTAGTACCGACTTCCTCCTCCACATTTCTGACACCGCCAAACTCCTCAACCCTCCCAACAGCAGCCCTTCATCCTCTGGATATGCAGCGCCCTCATGGCACTCCTTTGCTTCAGCCTTTTCCACCCCCTACACCCCCGCCATCTCTTGCTCCTAATCATAACCCAGCTCCAAGTTACGGTCCGTTGACCAGGCAACAGATTCAGGAAGCTCTACTAAATCTAGTTCAGGTAATACATCTTTCTGACACTACAACAATCATTTTTTCATTTCATGAGTCCCTTCTGCAGAACATAAGTAATTCATCTGTTATTTGTGCTAATGTTGCCTCACCATTGAATTGAGTTCTGCAGGATAATCAATTCATTGAAATGTTCTATCAAGCACTGCAGAAAGGGCATCAATAACGAGGGGATCCGGTCACTCTGCTTTGTACATTATGAGGTCCTCACAAGGCTGTGTATAGATGATTTCTCGTACCGGGATGAAGATGCAGTCAAAATTCTGCATTCAAAGTGGGGATAGTACCCCATTCAGTTTAATGCTGGTTTGTTTAGTTTCGTTGATACTTTGGTTTACATTGGAACAAAATATAGATGATTGGCTGTGATTGATTATTTTTTGCTTGCTATCCGTCTTTGGTTTTTTTTCCTCATAATCCCCCACCCACCCAAAAAAGATGATTATAAGTGGTTTCAAGTTCGTATGGGGTGCATATATTTCCCAACCACTTATTTCCTGGCTAGAAATTTTAGACATTTTTATCCTTACCGTGTTCAATAAGGTTTTCACCGCGTGGAGTGTGGTGGATATGTACCACCAAAAGAAGTCTCTATGCCCAAATAGACCAACGCTCGATGGGGTATTCCACCACACATTTCGGGAGTTGAACAAATATGTGAGCAAAATATAAAGATGTAACAGGATTCATTTTGAGTATGACTTGTGCGTTTGGTATACCGAGACAATATAATTTGTGCATTAGTTAATTTAAGATAAGTCTTTTTTCTTTCTTTTTTTCCTTTTTGTTAAACTAGCGAGAGTCTTTTTCTACTAGGCTATTCGATTAATTCAGTTAATTTAAGACAAATTTAAAATTTTAGTTATTATTTGTAATTATTGAATAAATTATTATTATTGTTAGTTATCAATTATGATTGAGTAGTTGATTCAAAGGTATGCTTGATATTGCATTTTGAGATAGTTTGTAGTAATTATAAATCTTTGATAAATAAGTATTGATTGATAAATTATTAATTAAAGCTATTTATAAAATATTTATTTAAAAATTGTATCTTTATACAAAAAAGACAATAATATAATATTTAATAAAAAAGTGCCCTTTTGACCTTTTCATTGACCAATTTACCATTTAGGCAGTAACAACTTCAAAATTAACGCAACATAAATGTACATACATGGAAGTATTCCATTATGTTGAAAGCTCGGAATTATTATTACTATCACTACTTCAAATATTATTATTATTATTATTATTATTATTATTATTATGCATAATATTATCCTTATGATGAAAGTACAAATGTCGAAGTTAATAATATTTTATGATGCTAAGTATTGTGTTAATTAGGAATGTTTCATATGTTTAAATTCTTTTAGAAAAATATAAATGTCCTTATGTTTATTAATCATGTTAGTTAATAACTTAGTAAAATATGCTCTAACACATGATGGCACATTGTGTGTGCTCAAATACTCTTCCAACTCGTGGATCATGTGCTCTAGTGCTATGTGAGCGTAAGATATGTATGTTCCAAAGTACACCGAACTCGCATTCGTGTGTTGACATCATCCAACACGCATCATATGTTCTCTAAAGTACATCGAACCCATATTGTGTGTGATGGAAACATTATCCAACGACATAACTTACGCTCGCTAGAGGTTTTATAATTTACTGGCGTGGAAATTTATGGCATGGAACTAGGTTTTGCCGTTTGTATCTTATACTATTGAACATCGCCGGACCGAAAGCTTAATCAATAAAAAGCTCGAGACTAACTGTGTTAACACTCATTGGTTGGTAGGCCAAAAGCTTAATCAATAAAAAATCGAAACTACTGTGTTTATATTCTAATGTACAACCAAGGAATTTAAATACACTTTTCGACAACTATGTGCACTTCAGGAAGTACTATCTCCATCCGAAGAAAATTATATCTTTTCATTTTTATTGATCAAAATTCATAAATATTTTATAAGTCCAATTGATACTTATAATATCGATTTTAAAGTTCAATGATAGGATTATGTTATTAGTGAAACACATTAGAATATTATCATTTGACATGTTCTTACATCAATTTTCATATAATATACATAAAATTAATAGATTAAAAAAATTTAAAACATGATTCAATCATATTTGATTCGCAAAAATGAGATATTGAAATGAAAATGTCAATGAAAATATTTTCTAATTTTTATATAATTAGAATGAGCATATAATTGAAACAAGGGTCATCGAAATTTGTATTCTCTATTATAAAAGTAAAAATGATAATAAAAAGTTAAGATGTTACTGTAATAAAAATAAAATTGGCTATAGTATTATTTAGCTTCTCTAGAATAAATCACATTGTATAAATGTCACGATTATAAAAAATACTCATTTTACAAAACCCACACACACTTCCATCACTATCACCAAATCACACAGTCAACGATCAGGTCAACGATCCAGCATCTGCCTCCAAACATGTCGACAACCACCGCTCATCCCGGCGGCGGCGGGAAGCTGACGCCACATCTAGATGAGCAGAGCACGAAGTTGTTGAATTTGACTGTATTGCAGCGGATTGATCCGTACATCGAAGAGATCCTCATCACTGCTGCACACGTCACCTTTTACGAGTTCAATATCGACCAAAATCAATGGGTACGTTTTCAATTTCTGATCAATTATTTACAAGTTCCGTAATTTATTGGTTAACTGCTTCATATTCATTTTGTTATTGTTAAATGTTTCTATTTGATACTACAAGTTGATTTTCGAACCGCGGACTTTCTAATCACTATTCACTTGCAAGGTACTATCCGCTAGGCTATTCGGTTAACTCTTGTTAAATATTTTTTAAATAGCTGATTATGTAATATGTTATACTTCTGTATGGATAATCGGTTGGTGTGTTTTAGAGATTTCGGTTAATTTAGGACTGATTTGGTGTTTTTTTGGTTAATTGTTGCTTATGCACTTTGTTATTGTTAAATGTTTGTCGAAAGAATGATAATTTAGAATTTGAAATAGGGACTTGTCATTACTAGGACTCGATATGTGGACATTGTCATTGCGAGTAACATCCCGTGGCCACTAGGTTAAACTAGGGGTTCTATTGAATAATGAATTTTATGTACTGATATGATGATTTACTGGTTAATTGTTGGTTATTCACTGTGTTATTGTTATATGTTTTTTGAATTATCTGTTTTGTCTAATTTGAACAAGGTGCTATGCTTGTTCTGTTGGTTGTGCACCTCTATATGGCTTATTGATGAACTAACCTTATGATTTGGTGATTTCAAACTCGATTCTTGGGGGGGGGGGGGGGGGTAGAGGGGGGGGGGTTGTCTCTTATGGTTGATGTATATGAATCATAGCAAATGAGAGAATAAGTGCAGAGCATGATTTCTGAAGGCTGTTCAGATTAATATTTAATCGCCCCTCATGGTCTTCTTTTAAGACGGAGTGAAGAGGGGTGTGAGATGAACATAATTATGATTTGTTCACTTTCCATTATCCTACTGAATGCTAAATATGTATTTGTCTGCTTGCAGAGTCGTAAGGATGTCGAAGGGTCACTGTTTGTTGTTAAGAGGTATGTTCGTATTGATTTTACTTCAATCTATCTTGTCCATTAATTTAAATGCAAAAATTACATTGAAGAATGAAGTCTAGGATTATGTCTTACATGTGTTAAATATCGAATGGTGAAGGAAACTTCTGAAATCATAGTTGTTAAGTATTATTATGAAGTGGATTCTCTAGGATATTGTCTAGCATATGACCGACTTGTCCAATATGATGCATATTGCTAATTAGTATTCTTATTGTTAATATCTTGTGTTAGGAATGGTCAGCCAAGGTTCCAGTTTATTGTTATGAATAGGAGAAATACAGGTTTGTCTTATTCTGTTACCGGATCTATATTAGTACGGTGCATTGGTATATAAATTCTCCTGTGGTGCCACTCTAAACTTCTATTTGAGCAAATCTGTGGTAGTTTCAAGCTCATGGCAGCCAACTAAGAAATTACTTATGTTGAATTCATATTTGATTTAACACCTGTTAAAAAGTGCTCTCTCACTGAACAACAAAGAAAAGAAAATGCTACCATCTCTTGGAGATGCATGCTTATGTACTTCAACATTTTAAAATACGAGGAACCTCTACACTGCTCACTCAAAGTTTAGTTCAAAGCATGGCATATGGTAAGAATGCAATGGTTCTCACTCAATCAATCTAGTACTCTCATACTTCTTTGGTTCATTTTGGCTCTCGTTTTCTCTCCTTTCTTCCTCCAAGCAGTGATCTACTTCTTTCATGATAAGAATGCTGAAAAATATTAAGGTAAAAAGATAAATCTGATTTACTGTTTTTGGCAATATATGTAATTTTTTTTTATGTTGCTAAGTTATTTTCATACTTGGTTAGCCCACAAGGCCACAATATAGTTTAGACCCTTATTTATTTTTCAGATTAATAATGCAAGATATCCAATTTTGTATTCCATGACTGTGTAGAAGTGCCCCATCTTATGAAAAAAAGTTGACTAAATTGGTTATTGCCTAATTCCAAAATTTTTAACTCTTACTGTGGCCTACCATCCCAACAGTTATCTTATATTCAAGCACACTAGAGTTAAAGAACAATAAATAATCTTCTTATACTCTTGCCTTGTTGATATCGAAGATATAGGCATATCAAGATGTCCTAGAAACGGGATGTCTGACAGTAGACCTTATATATTAATGAATGATGACTGTTCACCGTGCTTCTTATTTATTATGCTGTGGGGTTTATAACTTCTACTATGTCAACAGAAAATCTTGTGGAGGATCTCCTAGGAGATTTTGAGTATGAAGTCCAACATCCGTATCTCTTATATCGCAATGCAGCACAAGAAGTAAATGGCATATGGTTCTATAATTCTCGGGAGTGTGACGAGGTTGCAAATCTTTTTAGCAGGTATTAGTGCAACACTCATCTAGATGTTATATGTGCAATGTTTTACGTATATATATAAGTGATGAATATCTCAGTTTCCTCACGCGTTTTGTTCACTTTTGTCCACAGGTTACTTGGTGCATATGCTAAAAGTCCTCCAAAACTACAAGTGACTTCGAGCAAAAGGTAACATACTTCGTTTAAGAAGCATTGGCTGGTTGAAATGGACACTCTATAGAATATCATCCTAATCAACCATGTAGACCTAGATTTACTGGGCCTATCTTTCAGTGACCTTAAGTGAATGCACTATATCTATGCAACTCTATTGCATGACGTATATTTTCTGAAGTTTGTTTATCTGGTGGTATTTTACAGCGAGTTTGAGGAACTTGAAGCAGTTCCAACTAGTGCGGTCATCGAAGGACCACTAGAACCTTCATATGATTCATCTGCTACCAGAGACCTGCCTGAAGATTCTTCCTTTGTGAATTTTTTTAGCGTGAGTCCATTTTAAAATGACAAGTTAAATAAATCCAATTTAAAGCAACAATGGTATGTGTATTTGTGTTATTCGAATCTGCTCCATTGACATATCATTTTGTTCTCCATATAGAGTTGAGCAAGGTGTGAAATGTAGAAGTAATAGCATAATTAGTTAATTTAACCTGCAATCACGTTCTTGTGGTCATTATGTGATGCAGCCGTTTCTTGAACATGTATGCCTCCTTTGTTATATGGTACTGACATATTAATTCAAGGAAACTATTCCTGTAAATACCATTTATTATTTTATAATTTCCAGTTTTTAGCATAAAGTCTCTCTATTTAATTTGGTTGACATATTCAAGTGTTCAGTATTAAAACTGCTTTTTGGGGGGCTAACACTGACTGGACTACCACTTTCAATGTATATTAATTGTAGAGAAATTTAGAACATGGCCAATCGAAATGGGAGGAGACGTTGATTTGTAATTTGAGAATGATTGGAATGCTAACATCACGTTGAAATAGCTAATTTTTTGAACTCATTTTTGCAGTCTGCCATGAATATTGGGTACAATACATCTAGCACTGGGATTTCTGGCCAGCATTATCAACCTTCTGCATCAGCAGTTCCCATCGCTTCTCATCCTCCCAGTATGATTCAATCTCAAGCACCAATCCTAAAAGTTCCAACACTTCCAATGCCAGCTCCTTCACAACCATCATTTCCTCGTCATGATGCTTCTGAGACAATCCTAAGTAATCGCGCTGGCCTTGTCAAGCCCTCAAGTTTTTTCGTACCAACTCCTTCATCAACAGTCCCGACACTGCCAATTTCATCTCTTCAAACTGTTGCTGCTCCTCACCCCCCTCTGGATATGCAACGGTCATTTGGCGCTCCTTTGCTGCAACCATTTCCACCCCCTACCCCGCCACCTTCTCTTACACCTAATCCTACTCCTGCTCCAAGTTACATTCCATTGACCAGGCAAAAGGTCGGAGAAGCTCTGGTAACTCTTGTTCAGGTAATAATTCGTTTTTTAAACTATTTCAAAGTTTTAGTACAATGTGAGTGTACCACTTCCAAAACTGTTAGATGGTTCATCAATCATTAATTCCTAATCTAAGTCTATTTTATTATTTCAACAAAGAATTACACCTAATAATTTTACTCTAGCTATCTAAACCCTTATCTTACATATTTGAACTCTACTTCGAAATTAGATAATTGAACCATGGGACTGGAAAAAGTGACTGTAATTACATTCTATTTTTAGATTATTGTTTCAACTGTAACACATTGTCCCACACAACTATTTTTTAACTCTCAATTACATTCTTTAATCAAGTGCCGTTTTCCTGCCTCTTAGAATCGTTCAAATTAATCTGTACATAAATCCCTATATTTTAGATTATTGTTTCAACTGTAACACATTGTCTTTAATTTTACACATTGTCTTAGAAACATACAAATCAACTGGGTTGGTCTTTGACTCCATATCTCTTTATTGTATCTTTTTTATAAAATTAATCTGTATCCACGTGATCATCTTTCAAAATAGTCGGTGATTACGAATCTAGAATCAGATACTCTTATTTATTTTCTTTTAATTTTCCCTCGTTCTTCGATGAGGTAATTTTTTCGCTTTTATCCATTGAATCTTGTAATGTGGCAGGACAATCAATTCATCGACATGGTTTACCAAGCACTACAGAAGGTGCACCAGTCATGATAAGCTCTTAATACATCTTCGTTTCCTTGTAGATTTTCAATTCTCTAGGATAAGGTTTTTTTGTATAAAGAATTTGTATGTCAAGGTTACTATGAAGAGATCGAAAAGTTCTTATTGTTTATTTTGTTGCACTGCTTTAGTCTGGGACATGCACTTATGCAAAGTTGAGCGAGTTCACTGTCTCGAACGCATGAGTTGTATTGAAATATTGGACTCAATTTCTCTACATATTCCTCTGTTCGTCTTTGCATGGAAGAGAACTTGTTTTTCAATACACTTTACACAACTTCATCCCCTTGAATGTTAATGTTTGATTTTTTTCACTTATGTAGAAATATCAATGAAAATAAGTTTGGCTTTTGTGCCCCTGATATATTTTTGTAATATACTGTGTGCTATACTTTTATTATTTGTCTATCTTTTCAACCTTTAAAGTTTCGTATCTCAGATCTCATTCAATCATGTTTTTATAGTTTTAAACCATTGAATTGTAAAATGAAAAATATTAATCATGAGAATGGAAAATAACAACTTATTGATTGGAGGTAATTGTAGATAACATTCAAAGATGATATGTTAAGGTAGAGTGTTTGGAATATTGAAAAAGTAGATGAAGTGTAATAGAAACTATATAAAAGTATAACAAGTGATTTGGAGTCAATTAATTTATACTCGATGATACCTTCATCGTTGGGATTTCATTGTATCATATTTCGATCATCACGAGGAGGTAAATTTTGAGATGTTTCTCAAATGGACTATGAGTTGCCTTCACTCGACTGGTTTATAGAGTTGCCTTCACTGCCAATAGACACCTACGACCAAACTGCTCATTATGCATTCATGTCCAAATTTGGGGCTTCAATTAGAAAAATGGACTATGAGTGCATCCTATACGGGTCATTAATATACACAATGCAAATATAATATCTATATTACATATATATAATATATATATATATGTAATATTATATATATATATGTAATATTATATATATATAATATATATATAAGAATGACAATTGTCATTTGTGTTCTTATTTGAATTTTGTAACACATTAATAAGCAATTTTTTAATGCCACCACAAACCCCCTGCCGTACTCCATACTTCACATCGATCCATACTGAATATTCAATTTATAATAATGAAACCAAGAAGACACCTAATAGTATTTGAAAATGAAATCCATAATGTTCGAAATGATTTTTTAAAAATATGTCTGTCTCTTGTGGAAACTACTCATTATTACGACAAGGACCTCTATTGCAGGCTAAATAAATTTCGAATTCAATAATAATAATATATACTGCAAAATAATCAAAACCTTCCACAAAAATCCGGCCAACACAACTCGAAATCATGGGTAAATTGAATTTGGTAATCGGCGAGTTTGGGTCTAACAAGTAGTGTTTAAAAAGTCAATATATTAGTTAAGTACATTTATGTCTATAAAGTTCATCAAAATAGAGTACGTATATATATTTAAAATGAACTTAAAACTCCCTAATATATATTAGATGCATCAATTATTAAGCCTCACTTATTTACAATGGATGACGTGTCAAATTATTGAGCTCCATTTTAGTATTAGAACACGATTGTGCGGTTCATTCATTTGGCCGTAAACTACAGCCATTTTCGATTCTGCAATATTTTCTTCATTAATAACTCCAGATTCTTTCATTTTCATGTAAAGATCGTTTCCTTCACGAGTACTTTCACCCACTCCGCCAAATACGGATACACTTCCATGAGCTTTGGCAATATTGTTAATCAATTCCATAATGAGAACTGTTTTACCCACTCCAGCTCCCCCGAATAGTCCGATTTTTTCTCCACGGCGATAAGGAGCTAAAAGATCTACTACTTTAATTCCTGTTTCAAAAATAGATAATTTTGTATCTAACTGTATAAAAGCGGGCGCGGATCTATGAATAGGAGATGTTGTACGGGTATCTACAGGACCTAACGTTTGGAGGCACAGGTCAAGTGGCGAGGAGTTAGGAGTAAGTAGTATTACGTCTTGTCTATTCAATATTGTGTGTCTACTATGAGACAAAATCTGATGTGAAATTGATTCACGTACACCTCAAATTTCTTGACCATCTGACACACATCCCACATGTACCTTCTGGTGAATTCTCACGACAGGGATGGCAGGGCCGGTTGTGATTCAACCTTTTCTCATTACTATTGTTGCACACCTCTTACTTACTTAATTCATGCATGCATGTTATCTACTACTCCCTCTGTCCTTAAGATTGTCATATTTTGACTTTTGATGGTCAAACATTATAGAATTTGATCATAAATTCTCATTAAACGATAAGAAATAATACAGTCTTGTGAGATCTTGTTAGATTCGTCTCAATATGTATTTTTGAAATATCAAATTTTTATAATTTTTTCACATGTAGAGTAAGAGATATTTACGTTTCAATTCTTGTTTTGTTGACTATGAAAAGTCAAAATGTGACAATCATTTAGGAACGGAGGGAGTAATACTTATGTATATAACATAAACCACAAAAATAAAACAATAATAAATATCCCAAAACCAACCCCCAATGCATCCATTACCTCTTCTCTTTTCAACTGTTTTTCTTTTCTCAATTCCTTCAGTTCCAAGAATTCTTTATACCTTCTCCTAGCCTCTTCTGCCCTCAAACCCCCCTTTCCCCTTTTGCCCTCCAATGCCCTTTGTATAATTACCAAACTATCCTTCCCATGCATATGCACCCCCTCCATATCTTCCACCTCCAAGCTCACCTCCCTCACCTGCATTTCTCCCCCCTCCGACCCACTGCACGTGACCACTATTTTACACTGCACGTGACCGGACGTGGGTCCTTTGTGTATTGTGACAAAATTCAACTGGATTTCCCCGGTCAACCAATGACGGTTGACTGAGACAGGCTTGTGCGATGATAAGTTTACTGCTGACGGTTGAGTTGGATCAATTATGATCCAACTCAACCACACGTCATCAGTGAAAGAATAATAAGTGGCGTCTTTTTTTGGGTGATTTATATGAGTGGTGACCACGCCCTTCGGTGATAGTAAGTCTATCCGGAAGGGCGAGCACCGGAACCACTCGGTTCCGGTTTCGGTTTCTTGAACTTTGGAAAATATTAGGGTGTTTTTGTGTTTAATATCAACGGCTGAGATTAGATTTAGAGGGAGTGATAATGATGATGGACGGTTGAGATTTGATGATGTGAGATGGGGAGAAGGGAGGGGATATGATTGGGAGAAAAAGGCTCGAGGGCCACCATTGGTGAACTGAGAAATGAGTTGTCGGACACGTGGAGTCTTCGTCGAAGGCCACGTGTCAATGCACGCCTTGAACCATAGATATTCTTGGGAACAAAGGTGGTGGAATGAGGAGGAGGAGGAGCTAGCTCGGGCGAGGGTGGCGCCGTCCAGCTTGGGGAGGATGTGGGATTCTATAATGTCACGGTGGAGGGCGGAGAAAGAAGTGGCTCCGCCTTGCTCCTCCATGGTTGAGGCGGTGAACGTCGGTGGTACAGCGCTTTGGTTGAAAACTGATGACACTATTTTATTTGGTTTCCTAGCTTTTGTGTACTTTGGCTTCGAATGGGGCTTATATATATAGTATGGCATATGCCATATGCATACTTGATACTCCAACACATTCATTTATTTTATAGAAATAAATTTGATTATGAACGAATGACTTTTGTAAATTGAAAGAAAAACAAATTATGGAAATATTTTTTGAATGATTATAATAATATTAACTTCATTAATTAGAAGCCAATGAAAGTTCACGATAAAATTATCGTTCGAGAAGGGAGATAGTTGCTGAAATGATCCCAAATAATATGTTTAAGTTGCACTTTAGTCCCTATAAATGTTCGGTGTGTGCAAATAGTCCCTCATATTGGTTGAAAAAAGGTACACTTTAGTCACTCTTTTGAGGAAGATATTAATTTTGACGAAAACAAGGACTAAAGTGGACCATTTCGGCCAATGTTAGGGACTAAATGTATATTTTTCAAGAAATATTTATGTTTTGAAAATTCTATTTTAACCCTATTTCAGGAACTAGACTGTACCTTTTATATATGCTAATATCAGGGACCGTTTGCATTGATCATATATTTACTATGACTAAAATGTGGCTTGTGTATATTATATGAGACCATTTTAATAATTTTCTTTCGAGGAGGTGTAGATATTAATTAATATAGAATGGAAATTAGGAATACAAGTACATTTGTGCTTACATAAAATATAAACTATTCGCCATGAACGTGGACCAACTTTTTGGTACAAAATCAGTATAAACATGTTGTAATAAAGATGATTTAAAAACAGTAATAGGGGATTAGTGGGGATATATATGGGTAGTAGGTAAGAAAAGTACATATTACTAGTATACAGTAAAGTATGGAACTGAAGTCAAAGTTATGGTATGGGATGATTTCTGAAATTGAAAGTGATTTGATTCCTTTTTTTTAATCCGAAAAAGAAATGTGAATTAATGTAATAATCATGACTGGAAATTATTTATGTCTTGCACTTCCATTGCAGGTTGGCCGTTGGCAGTTAGGGAATAATGACACATTTATTTTTAGCATATTGTAAATATATATTTATATCAGAAATATAATATATATATATATATATATATAAATATACATTAAATTGAATTTCATCTTTAAGTCATAACTGATCAGATTAAAGACCTTAGGTTAAGTATACTAAAATCAAAAGAAAATATATTAGGAGTAACTGTATTCTAATATTGTTAATCCAGCTGATTTAATTAAATAAATATCTCGAGAGTCTTTGATGGTTGGAAACCTTCAACTTTAATTTGTTTTAACCACTTTCTTTTAAAGTAAAATATCGTCTGCGAGCGAGATACTAATTTTGAAAGATATAAGAAAATGATACTACACGAAAAATTGCAAATTATATTAAAAAAATATGTGTAAAGAAATTAAATGAAAGATAAATGAAAAATATAAAAAAGGTAAGAATGATTACCAAATATCATTTGGTTATTCCGTTATGTAAAATGATGAAATTTGAGAAATATGATAAGACTTTCTTTTTAGGATAAAAAACATCAACCATCACTCATATTCACTGAATTCACCATTCACACGCTCATGTTTCATAAGGTCCCATTCACTCACTCATCGTCAAAAAACGATTCCAAATAGTTATTCCGACAACTTTTCTGGTCAATCAATGGTTAGTCAACTATTTTGTCTCCAGTTGACTTTTTGAAGAGCAAAATAGTTATTTCACAGCTATTGTTTCTAAACACATAAAATCGAAAGGAGTAAAATTACAATTATATCCCCTATTTGTAAGTATAGTAACTAAGGAAGTTTTAAGGAGGGGCAAAATAGTCATTTCAAATTTATATACATAAAAAAATAGTTGTGAAATGACTAGTTTGCCATTAAAAAGTCAACGATGATAGAAATAGTTGACTAACCAATAAAAATCGTTTTGATGAGTGAGTGAATGAAACCATATAAAATATGAATGAGTGAATGATAAAATAAAAAAGTAAAACATAGGTACAATTGATGGCTTTTACCCTTTTCTTTCATATATAAAAACCTCTTGTAGGATTCATTGGAATTACAATAAAAGAGATAAGGGGGCGTGCATAGGTTTCATTTAATTCTTTTTTTGTAATTAACAATAATTATTATCAACAGAGAACAGCTATACATTCAAAGAGATAATACACTATAACAAAGTACTAGAATTAAACTTGTAATTTATGCACATATCATCAAAATCTACTTAATCCGTCGAGATACACCATATATGACAAAACTAGATTACTCCATGTCAAAACATTCTTTCATTTTTTCTTTTCCTTTATCTGATCCATATGCTGATTATTCCATATATGTGAGATAAACTGATAAAGTATTCCTAGTAGATAAAAACTTCATATAGATTTTCTCAAGTAGCTAAAAGTAAACCTATGAGAACCCTCTAATATAAAGCCTTGCCAAATTTTTGGTATCTTCAACGGAGGAAACATCAAGATTATGGTTGCTTGTAATGTTGATGGTGTAAGTGTGTACAGAGTCTATAGAGTTCCACTCTAATTGATAATATGTGGAATAGTCCAAGATCTTATATACTGACTCGGCAGGACATTAACTTCGGATGTGGGATATGCATCTTAACGCTCCCCCTCACGTGTAATCCAATCGTCGGCGGAATATTCCTCGCCGGTATTTTTTGCCGGAATAAATCGGCGGGGTTACACGTGCCTCAATAACTCGAGCCTAGCTCTGATACCATGTAAAGAGTCTATATGGTTCCACTCTAAAACCAATTGGCAATAGGGGAGTAACCCAAGATCTTATATACTGACCCGGAAGAACATCAACTTCGGATGTGGAATGTGCATCTTAACAAAGTGACAGATTTTTACCGTATCAAATTTTGTTTAGCAATAATTAATTAATTATAATAAAAAAAAAATTAGTTTTATTGAAAAAATTCTCCAACAAAAAGTTATCGATATTAATTACATATTTTTTGAACAAAAAAATAATAAAAATAATGATTAAAATCGTACACACAAAAACAAAAAACCCTCTATATAACTATACTAAAATGCCTACTTAATGGCTCCACCAACTTCACTACAATTAGTCTTAATTATACATCATTTTCATCTGTCTTCATCGCTCAATGTCGTGTAAAAATCACTCCAAGAGAGAAACAGCGTGTTCGATAAGTCAGTTCATATCAAGTGGATCGATCAACTCACTTTAATTTTTTCAAATGGCATTATAACAAACATTGTTATTATACTTGAGTATATAGTTATCCATTGCTGACTTTTCTGGTAATCCTTCACCAATCACCACCGACAAATTGGAATATTCATAATACCTATCTTGATTAAATAGGAATCCGTTCTTTGTAACCCTTTGTGGCTTTGCCTACTAAAGGATTGACATATTAGTACTCACTTTTGCGCAACGGTTAATCAATGCACGTGAAAAATATATAATATTTTAGAAGGTATTTTAGTCATTTTATATTGATATTGTCATAAAATATAAAAAATGAAAGTTTACTGTAAGGGATTATGACTTATGACTCACAGGATTATCACCTATGTTTGACTCATGTAACCAGTCGATCACTTATGTTTCAAAGTGTCTCAGTTTATCACTTATGCTTCACAAACTCTTAATTAATTATTTATGTTTGCAAATTGTATCCAATTAATTTTTTATCCACAATTTCATTTGGTTTGTGATGAGACGACGTACTTGAAATGTATGTAATATTGTTTAGAGGGTATTTTCTTCATTTCGTATGGTTATGAAGCTTAAAAAATAAATTCAAAAATTGATTTTATCTTAATCTCCAAACCTTTAAAAGGAATTTAATTCAATTACCCAAAATTTGACTTTAACTTGTTATAAATCTCTGAAATCAAAATTGAGTAACGACATAAGTTGGATCGAGATGAAGGGTGGTGGGTGAAGTATATTTCACAATTGTTATGTGATGACTTGTCCTGTTCTAGCTTCAACGTTGGAACACAAGTTTTCCAATGTCTTATGACTGAAGTTCTTCTTGTAACCTGCTATACAAATGAATAATGTACCCTATCATAAACACTTCGATGCTCAAATTAGTATTTAGTCATACTACAAATATGAAGTGTTTTTGTGTGTTAGCTCGTATTACCTAGTATGACTCCAAAGTTGACCTATTACAATAAAGTCAAACTGCCTCTACCATTTATTGCAAGATAGTAATGGATGACAGATCAATAAAGGAGTTAATAATAATATTCTAAGGTTTGTTCACTCAGTTAAATTACTTTTTGGTTTTCGATTTATTTTTGCTTAATATCCGTATGAAGAAATGAAATACACTTAAAAAGTATCACTTCCAGCTCTAGTGCGTTGATTGCGGTTTGCCAAAAGAAATCGTGGATGAAAAATCAACGAAGTACAATTTGCAAACATAAGCGATAAACAAGGTACCTTGAAACATAAGTGATCGACGTGGACACCCTGAAACATAAGTGATCGACTAGGACACCCTCAAACATAAGTCAAACATAGGTGATGCTCCAAGCCATTAAAATTTTTGTTTTTTGATTTTGTGACTTATTATGAATATGAAATGACAAAAGTACCCTTCCAAAAATGTCAAATGCTTCTCACGTGCATTAACTAACTGTTGACCAAACGGAATAATGGATGATATACCAACTTGGTATAATTTTGAAACATAAGCGATCGATTAGGACACGCTGAAACATGAATGATCGATAACATAAGACAAACATAGGTGATGTCCTTTGCATTAATCATTTGTTTTATTAGAGCATTCACACCAGATTCCCTATAAATTTTCCCTAAAATCAACTCCTTATATCACTTTATCAAATTTAGGAGCTACTTTTAGATTTTACACAAAACCAGATTCCTTATTTGTACTCCTCAAATCAACTTTTGTTTATATTTTTAGATCTAAGTCAATCACAAATTTAAATTACTTAAATGTTAACAAACTCAAATTTTTCAATATGAAGATGAAAATAATAAAATTTAAAATAAATTAATAATTAATATTTTATTTGAAAAAAAGAAGATGAAAATAATAAAAGTTAAAATAAATTTATATTTATAAGTTTTGATGTAAATTTTTAGAGAAAATTCAAATTTTTTCAATATGATAATATAAAACATGTAATTAATAGAATTGTATTTGTAAGAAAATTAAAAAGAAAATAGAAATGTAAATATAAAAACTAATGTAGAGGTAAAAAGTTGATGGATAAAAAATAAGGAAGGAGTAGAGAGTACCAAGATTTACACTCTCCTAGAGTTGTTCCTCAAATTATTATGTGGGCCACCAAGTAATAGGGAATATGAAAAAGCACACTTTTTGATCTTTTATGCATTTCCTTCCCAATATTTACACTAGGAGATAATTTACTCTTAGGAATCTTTGACAATCACTGTAATTAATATATATTTTTTTTATCAAAATTAATAGAGTGTACAACGTATTACATATAAAAATATAATGTTATTATTTATTAGTAAAGTAGGATGAATATCTACGTTTTAACATATTTTTACAACGTATTACATATACAAATATTTATTGCCAAAGTTTGAAAAGTCGAACGCAAAGAGCTCGGTTATTTTTACACGACCTTATTGTCATTGGACTAAACTTGGACCGATGGTCTATTTGAACATTAACGAAAAAGGTGACACATCGACAATCAATTTCAGATTGATGGCCAATTTTCCGGGCCATAACCCATAAGGGGCCAATCTATCGATTTTAAGTTCAACCAAATCGAATCATGTACTCCAAAAATCGGTAGGATCGGTTTCACACAAAATTGTCAAAAAAAACGACCAAACGGAACCAAAAATATCTATAATTTATATCCACCAAAACACTTTGTGGTGAACTTATAAGGATCTTGACGTAATTGATGGGAGCGTGTAAGGTTCTTATATAAACATGTCTCAATATCTGTATATAACGTTTTTTGTAATAGTTAATTTATGGACGTCTAAAATCAATTGCTTATAAGTGGTAATGATGGGAGTTTCATTGACAATTATAGCTTAAAAAAAAAGATCAAATGCTCTATTGAATAACTAAAGGCTTGGCTTGCATGATTAGAAATAACATTATTTACAATGTTACCATAATGTGTTTTGTGCCTTGTACAAATGATGTAAGATCACTTTTGTGAATTTACACATTTTGCAGTAACTTCAGTTGGACATTCTGCTATCTTGGCTGCAATAAGATATTTGCCTGCTTCGGTTTGCCCATGACGAAGCATCCGATTCTCGATTAAGTTATCGTGCATCCCTTGCATTATCTAAACTCATTGCCAAATCCAGCTGAAACAAGATTGGCATATACAAGCTCGTTCCATGTGTCCGGGACTCCTGGCAGACACCAATGGCTACAATCCTGTGGGGCGTCTGCTGGAGTGCCTGGTTCACGGTATTTAGAAGGATGCCCATCGTTTCTAAACTCGGACAAATATGTGATATTCAAGAACTTGACACCATTTTTTTCAGACTCCATTTCCTTGACAATATTAGAAATGTGTTCGTTGTACCTTGGTTCTGGCTTGAGCTTTGTGTGATTTGTTTGTGGAGCTGTATCAGTATGACAATGCCCACCACCATCCCACGTTCCATCACTGCAATGTCGAAAAATGGACTTTTTATTACGAAGCATAACTTTCAATCTGTTAACGTTTAAAACAGGAATCGTGGAACGAGAAACAGGGTCACAAATAGCATTTCTTATCGGGACAACTTCTTATATCGAACACCAGTTACCTGTAATGCGTCGGGGCATAACCTCGGAAGAAGATTTGGGTATTGTGAGTTGCTAAATTTTGCTTGACATATGCTTTCAATGTAGTTAGAGACCTTCGGAAAGCCTCCATAACATCCATTGTCATATTGACATATTCTCCTTCCCGGAAATAAATTCCCCTGAAATTAGAAAACCATATGATTGTTAGACAATGGAGAACTAAATTATCGATAATGTTTGCACTTTACTCTTCGGGTTAGTTAGGAAACAGCCTTCTCGCTATCACAAGGTGCCTACGTACACTCCAACCCCTGACCCTACATAGGGATAAATATCCTCGAAGGTACTTTGGCCTGTTAATGTTAACGTTTGATTATTCGAGCTTGTATCCTCTCGAGTTTAACTCCCTACAACTAAACTCGATCTAATAAACGCCAAACGGATCATTAAAGTTGAGACGAGTACATACATTTTCGCTGTTTTTTCTTTGTTCCACCAATGTCCACAACTGAAAACAAGAACATCTGCTCCAACCCACTTGGTGCTGTACCAATGCAGCTTGTCAAGCCTAACAGTACCCTTAACTTGAGCCGATGCATTTTTCGGGGGCCGATCAAGAAAAACAAGAAATGGGGTTCTATAATATTCAACAGTGAGGTTGAATTCTTGAAATCTGATTGAAAGAAAGCCCTTGTGTTTGGTTATGGGATTTCCATTCTCTTCAAAGATTGAAGATTGGTTAGAAACTCCTTGTGTGAGCATGCAAATTAAAGATTCCCATTGGTTTCTTGCAATTGAGTCCCCTGAAAATACGATTCTTCTGTTTCGGCCCCGGTCAAGAAGGTCGCTAGCATTAAATCTGCAATTATTTATCCAACATCTTAAGCAATGGGGGACATAATATAGTACTAGTGAACAATAAAATATGTTGGTCATTTATTGATGATTTGCTGCCGACACTAGTTAAAACAATTAAAGTAAGAAAATTCAAAGTTGACTAATATGCAAGATATTGGCGCCACTTTAAATACTCAAGAACTATTTTTTTATTAGGATGAAGAAAAAATAAAAGCAAAACCACAAAATTCTACTGAATTTAACATGATCATGTAAGCTAGCTTAGGTATTGATACTGAAATTAAAGGGTATTGCAAATTATAAAGAAACTTCTAACTAATAGAATATTTAGAGTATAGTGTGTGATTCAATAAAAGCTGAATTCAAAATTTACGGATAGAATTTGGTTCAGATAACATCAGGCTATTAAATCATCATTTGTAATTGTTATTCTTCAGTTCTTGGTATCTTCTTACATGTAAAATTCATGAATGTATTGCTAAAATAGTCCCCGATGTCAACTAGTTGCAGTTTAATCCATAATAGTGACATCGTTGCAGTTTAGTTACCGATAGTTGCAAAAAAGTTGCGGAGTCCGCAACTTAACATTTTCGTTAATTTTTAACATCAACCTTCAACTAGAGGTTAAAATTAGGGCAAAAAAAGATTTTTAATACTTAAGTTTAATTTTTGGTACCTAATGCAATCTAGAAGTTGGGATAAAACCAATACACATCAAATTAAGTTATAACACAGTCTTGTACTTGGTAGTTCTTCGCATATCCCATCGGACAATCATGAAAGATTAATTTAATTTTTTATAAATAGTCTCTCATTTTCAAATTTAACGCAATAGACAACATGATTATTTCATTTACTTTTATGTCGACAATACAGTAATAGTAGGAATTCTTTTATAAAGCATAATACATTTAACATAATTACATACATAAGAACATGCAAAAAACATTGTAGATATTGAAAGTTGAGTAATGTTTATAATCCGTGTAACACACTAGAAAGATAGTAATCACCCAATGCGGGACTGAGTTATATATCGAGACGTACCTCGGAAGATCGCAACCCCGCGGTTGCCACCGCCACTTTTGGAAGTCCATATCTCTCCGCCCATTTTGTCGGCAACGAAAGCCTGGATCCAAGAACGGACACTTTTCAGTGTACTTTTGCATTTGGTAATTTTCATCCCAAACCCATTGTCCAACTGAATAATCACATATTTTTCCAATATCATAATGTCCATTATTATAATTATTATTATTATTATTATTCGGAAAAAATTGGGAAAAATACAAACCAATTTCGTGTAATGAGCCTGGTTGAATAGGTCCAATTATATTACAAGAGATTATTAAAATAGAGAATAATGAGAAAAATATGACTGCATGGGAAATATCTTTTCTTGAAAATAGTGGTAATGAAAAAATGTGGAATTTTTCTGGTAAATGAAAATGATGATGAGGAGGTTGAAGATGCATTATGAATAGTATTATTAGTTGAAGAAGAAGAAAAAGGAGAAAAGAGGGAAATGTGGAGGTGAGTTTGATAGTGTTTGGTGTATAAGGAAATATATTAGCCGACGATTTGAATGGATAGTTTGATTAAATTAATTAAATTGGCATTTAATTTTAGCAGACTAGAGGATCATAGCCGGAAGTTTCGTTAAGATCCCCACAAATCTAATCTTAGTCTCCTAATCATTTATAGCTAATGTTTTCTTCCTTTTGGATACTACTCCCTCCGTCCCTAAAAGATTGTCATATTTTGACTTTTGATAGTCAAACATCATTAAATTTGATCATGAATTCCCATTAAACGATAAGAAATAATATAGTCTTGTGGGACCTTGTTAGATTCGTCTCAATATATATTTTTGAAATATTAACTTTTTATAATTTTTTCACATGTAGAATAATAGATATTTATGTTTTAAATTGTGCTGTGTTGACCACCAAAAGTCAAAATATGACAATCTTTTAGGGACGGAGGGAGTATTTTAAATGGAAATGAATGGTATTCTTTGATAAAGAAGACCATTGTCGATTTGGTTCTAGATAGTGGGATGAAATTATATGTTGGTCCTAGATAATTATATTGTTATAAATTAGTCCTCGAAAGTGGCTCAAGTGTTACTATATATTCTCTAATAGTGACAATCGTTGCACATTACTCCCTATTTTTTCGGGGACCATATTGCATCATTTGTTACTTTCGGGGACTATATTGCAACACTTGTGCCATTTTCAGGAACAAATCTACAACTTGTAACTGATTGGGACTAAAGTGCAACCGCGTCCCACTATCTGGGACCAAATCTGCAATTACCTTTTTCATAAAGTATAGAAATATTATCAATATACAAGGTCGTGAATTCTATTCCTGTAACAACATTTTTTGTAGCCCAGTCTGTCACATAGGCTTGTCGAATCCTTTACCTAGACGGCGTGGTTTGCAAGTTGTTGCGTTAGCACAAGATCTACCTAGTGCAGATTCGATGATTAGCGATTATGACTTGCGAGTCCCCGTTACAAAAGAAATATTATTAATATAGATAAATGAGAGATGATTCACACATTGATTAAAACTAGTAGTTTATGCACAATACAACATGTGTGAATTTTTATTACTATGTTGTAAGATTATTATTTAATGCACAATAATGATAGATATTGAATCTCACAGATTATAGAACATTGTAAAAATACTGTATGAATTTACATGTTACGAAACACAATCACCATAAATAAAATATTAAATATTTTGAACAGTGTAAATATTATGATGATTGAATGGGGTAGTTATTTTTATGAACAGTGGGAATTGAAATGTTGATGTACATTGAAGCTCTTGATTTTGGCATGTAAAATTATTATTTCACCCTTAAGCCAAAATAACTATTTTACCTTTTATATGAGAAATACTGTTATACCCCTCTTGAACTACTAGTAATCTAAAATTGCATATTTATTAACCTAAGAAATTAACAATATTCTTATTCCGTTCAATACGAGAAGAATAATCAGCCGTTCTGTTTTTTAACGCATCACAGAGGCTGAATGCAAGAGGCACGGTATGAACTTCGAGCTCGATTCACTCATCTTCGCCACTCACCAGTCTTCAATCTCCTTAAGAAATATGAGACAGATTGATCTCTAACAAGGTTCCAACCCGTGACCACTTGCATGACAAATTGAGTTGGATGTCACGAGGCTATTGAGCCATCTGCTAATTCTCTCAATTTAAAACATAAATACTAGATTTGGGTTTCTTATATTTGATAATTGATGGTGTAAACTTGTTTAAACTCTAATAGCGATTTGCCAATCTCTGTGTATGGACGATAGACTATAGCTGGACATATTAGTACAATAAAGTTTATTTGGAAGACATACATTAGTATTTCATTATTTGCCAATCAAACTTCATGTTAATTTGGATGATACGTTAGTACAATAGATAAGAAAACATAATGTTTCATGTTGATGCCATCTTAATTCTCATTGATAGGGGTAACCTCGTTTCAGGGAATTAAGAAAATCTGTGTATGTTAGTTTTATATTGTATTATGATGGTTGCGGTATACCGTAACCGTGTAGAATACTCGGTATACCTTATAGACTCTTGTGGTATACCGTGTTTGATTTAATTGAAGTTTCTTGTTTTAGAGGTATACCGTATACATATTACACGGTATCCGTGCGAGCCAAGAGTTTACAAAAAATTAATTTTTATTGTATTGACTTTTAGATTTTTTTAATGGTTCTACATTATAACAATTTTGCTACGTCTTACATTATTTTCTGCGTCCGTCCCTGAATACTTGATAAATTTTATTTTATTTATTCTTTTGTGGGTTAATGTCACCAAAGATCACTGAAAGTATCTAATATTTCCCGTTCGATCACCCTCATTTTAAATGGACCATGTTAGATCACTGAATTGCATTTTTTTGGGAAAACTTGGTCACTGGCTGTTTTGAAATATTTTGGGTGCATTTCGTAAGTTCTTCACGAGGGCAATTTTATCCGTTCGCATTTATATACATTTAATTATCGTTTTTTTTAAATTCCATTTTCTTTTTTTAAATTTTTTATTTTGTACTTGTTAATTTTTTCTCTAATTTTTTTTTAAATTAATAAAAAAAGTTAAAAAGAACGATTAAAAAAAGTTAACAAGAAAAAAATAAAACGAAACTTTTTTTAGAAAAATTAAAAAACGATGATTAAATGTCTATAAATGTGAACAGACAAAATTGCCCTCGTTAAAAACTTACGAAATGCACCAAAATCTTTCAAAACGGTCCAGTAACCAAGTTTTCTCAAAAACATGCGGTTGAGTGATCCAACATGGTATATTTAAATTGAAGGTGATCAAACTCGAAATATTAAATATTTTTAGTGATTTGTGGTGCCATTAACCCTTCTTTTTTTAATGAAGGAGTAAGGTAGATAATTTTTGGAGAAATTTAGAATAATAACACCCTTAGAGAATATTTTTTAAAAATAACATCTTTCAAATTTTTTTGTACTAAATAATACCCATATAATTTACAGAATTGCCCCTAGTTTTGGAACAGAGAGAGTCCGCCTAGAGAACACGTTTCTCCTTTTCTTCTCCTCCTCTATTAATCTGATCTATTATACACACACAAAAATAGTGAATTACTATTCACTAAATGACTACTTTGCCTCCCTATTTGGACACTAGCAAATGTGGCACGTATGTTAAATAAACAATGCACGGATTATCAGAAGTGTTATAAAATTATGTATTACAACAACGAAAAACGAAAAATGACGAATACGATAAATTTAAAACCCTAAACGACAAAATAAGACGTAATACAACGTTTTGCGTTATTCGTCAACTAAATAGTACACACTTAGTGAACATTACTGCACTCTATTAGACACTTGTAACCACGAGAAGACACTCTTAGACACTTTTGAACACTAGTTAATACATCTAGTGTTAAACATTGTTGTTTGAAGACTTACCTGTCATGTGAGCAGAATCACCACTATTAGGATACCACACAGTTCCATCAGTCCTATCCAAATACATAGCCGCCAATGAATGTTGAAGCTTGGAAAATGTATAAGCATGATTGAATCGATTGTTGCTATCAAGTGCCGAATGATAGCCCTTTTCACAAATCTGACAGAGATGCTTGACATTTGCGGCAGATGGTCCTAGACGTGGCGAACCAATTAAGGTTCACCATTGTCACACGAACATACACTTTTTTTTTGAAAAAAGAATTATATATGTATAAAGGAAAAATTAAGGTAAAAATTAGAATTAAAAATTATATTAGAATATATTTAAGTGTTTTGAACAGGCACTTTGAAAATTATGACAATTTCGAACGGACACTTTCATACGCCTAAATCCGCCATTGGTTCTAGAATACAATTGGTGTTGGTGGTAGGAGATTGAGCAGATACATAATGTCCTCCGGAAGCACCTTGTTGTGAGGCTTTGAAATTGGAAGGAATGTAATATTGCCTTGAATTGGACCCCCTAAACTTCCGAACTCTGTTCTTTCCCCTTTGAGGTGCACCTCTATTATAAGAATATCCAGAGGAGTTGTTAATGGTATTAGAATATAACAACATCGATGAGGCTGGTGTAGAGTGCTTGAGCGATGCGTTAACTCTGTCCTCTTCACTGAGAAGAAGAGGCCTAATAGCAGCAAATGACGGGCGCAGGGTCGTTGCATTAATAAAAGCGATGAGCCATCAACAATTCCGAAAACATCTTGACCATCAAAGAAAGTGATAATCATTTTCTTCCAATTAGGATAATTGGTGTAAGATAGTTGTTGAGAGACATCATCACGAACATTTGTTAGCGCTGGGACACTGATTGGAATATCGAGTGTGTTTGTTATAGTAGCAGCAGTTGAATTGGTCTCAGTAGAATCGGGACCATTGTTTGGAGTCCGGATTCGGTGCATCAATAATTCGGTGCACCCGGTGCATCAAGTACCCATTTAAAGGTTTTACGTGGGTACTGTACCCACTTGAAACTTCATCATTGGTACTTGTACCCAAATTGTACTATAACAATGGTACAATACCACATATTTATTTTGGATTGATAAATATGTGGTATTGTACCATTGTTATAGTACAATTTGGGTATAAGTACCAATGATGAAGTTTCAAGTGGGTACAGTACCCACGTAAAACCTTTAAATGGGTACTTGATGCACCGGGTGCACCGAAGTATTGATGCACCGAATCTTTTCACCATTGTTTGGAGGAGTAGACCTCGTAGTAGAGATGTTTAATGAAGCAAAAAAAACTAAGGATTTGAATCTAAGCTCTTATACCATAAACTAAGATAGATGTTTAATAGAGTTAATCGAATAGCCTAGTGGAAAAGGTTCTCGTTAGTGACCAGAAGGTCATACGTTCGAAACTCAGTTCATCACTAATTTACAAAAAAATAGATAGATGTTTAATACATTTAACTAATTTGTTTATTTATTACACAGGTATGGTTAAAGTAAAGTTAAACAACATGGCCAAGAATGCATGTCCCGAGAATTAGGTGAATCTAATGAGCTTATACAATAGTGGGCTTGTACACTAATCGACTAATAATAATATCTAAGAGTCGCTAATTATCACAAAAAAAGAAGAATGTAAAAGTATAATTTCAATGCTAGAACAAAAATTATTTTAGGACAAAAAAAGTGTCAAGACGTCAACTAAAAATGGACGAAGGCAGTATATTCTAAAATATGCCTATATTCTTTAGAGTTATGGTATGGATACAATGATCATTTTATCTTTTAAAACTGAAGATAATGGTTTGGGGACATTCCAGACAACATAAAACTGTAATTATTATGTGTTCTACAATTCCATTTTTAGTATTCATGCCGATTAAATTGAATAACCATTAATCAAAGGCTAAGGTAGCGGTGTCGTAGCAGAAGAAGAAGATCAACCTAGTATTTATTTGAAGCTTAGACTTCTATTTGTTTAGTTTAAAATACTTCGATTGTAACTTTTTTCGAATGAACATTTATACGTGTTCTATTCGAGAAAAAAAATAAAATAATTGTTATGACGTTTATTTATCTCGTTTCTGATCTGATAAAATAATTTCATATAAGGTTCATCTATTCATCACCACACCTCCATCAACCCTTGAATTAGATCGTATTGTAATTGATCTCCATGATAAGTTAACAACACCAAATGACGTTTTGTTACATTCATCAAATAACATTGTCATACATTCATGTTGATGCACCTTATCACCATCCAAATAATGGAATCCACACACACTACTAATGTTAATTAAACTTAAAAAACTTTTTTTGTAATGTACTATTCATACTGGCTATTTGTTTGAGCGTGCATAATATAAATCTCGAACTACATGTAATAGTCTAAAAAATATGGAAGTAGTAAAATAAATTATATTAGGGGAGTCAGGTTTAATATATTCGACTAAGAGAGTGTTGGTAAAAAAATTCACTTATTCCACCGACTTTGATCAACCTTGCAACCAATAAATAGGACTTAGCCTCTAGAGGAAGAGTTCGACATGGATTACTCAATGAGAATAGAAATTTGTTTAGCCCACAAGGGTGATCAAGTTGGTAAACAGATGAATTTGTGATTGTAAGTTCATGAGTTTCGATTTCCCCTTATCAATAATTTCCTTGTCGAGCCTCTCATACGGGAATGTCGTAGTCGTAGTTTACTTGGGTTCGCAAACTTTTGCCTCAGTCCGAAATCTATATATCGAATATACATTTATGTGGTACAAAAAGAATTATGTAGAAAATTAAATTCAATAAATTCAAGTCAAACTTTAAATTCAAAACATACAAAACAGTACATTTCTTAATGTTTGAAACTGAAGAAGGACAACAATAAAGCCATAATTGTTAGTAAAGTAAATTCTTTAATTATAATTATGAGCAAACAAGCTGCAATTTCTTTTGAATATAACATGTACCAAATAATTTAGATGAAATATATAATATATCCCAGGATTTAGGATATTTCTAATAAATCATTATAGTATTGGGACAACCAATTCTTAATAATACTAACCTCCTTTCTTCTAACATCTTGAAGCCATTTTGGATCTTCATTTGATGAGAATCGCAAATCAACATGATGAGCCCCTGTTATCACAAAAAAAAGAACTTGTTGGCTTGTGTGACAATTGTTGATTTGGTCTCAAATAGTGAGATCAAGTTGCACTTGAGTCCTAGATGATTATATTGTTGCAGATTAATCCCAAAAGTGGCTCAAGTGTTGCGATATAGTCCCAATAGTGACAATCGTTGTACATTAGTCCAATTTTTTGGGACTATACTGCAAACATTCGTTACTTTCGTGGACTATATTGCAACATCTCTGCCATTTTGAGAGACTAATTTGTAACGTTGTAATTATTTGAGACTAAAATACAACTATGTCTCACTATCTGCGGTCAAAACTGCAATTACCTCAATTATTTACGTGTGACAAATTATTTATAAAACTTAAAGTGCATGGAAGGGATATTTTCGTAATTGTCTTGTATTAATGATTTGATCCTGGTACTAACCTTCTTTTGCAACAATGGCAATTAGGCTTTTGGATATACTCTTCAAAACCCTGAAATAATTCAAAACAACGTCTTGTTAAACTATATCCTTCATCGTGTGATGTGTCAATTTATTTAACCGGAGCACCGCATAGACCTCACACCCACATAATAATATGCAAACTATGTAACGTAAACTACATGTAGTAATCGAACTCATGATCTTATTGTCACAAGCTCATCTATTACACTAACTTGACTGCCATTACGGACATAAGAACGCTTACCCTCCACCACTCCATGGATCTCTTAATCCATTGAAAAATATAATATTGCTCCCAAACCTCCTCAATAATCTTTCAATACTCTGCAGAATTACAAATAACAAGTTCAATATTCTTAATTTCTTATAGTTTGATTATATTAGGTAGAATGTTTATAACAAAATTATATCCACCTACATAGCCACCATACTCAGTGGTGATCCAGTTGGGTCGGGGCTCGATCTTGAAGGTTTGCTTGCAGTATCGACGCCTCTCGTTGTAGTCCCACACTGAGGCAGGGAATATGCTTTCCTCATTGTTGCCATCTGTGGGCATTACCATTTCTGTACATGCCTGAAATCGGTTGTAATTGATTAGTTTCCCAATGTCGCGAGACTCACAAATGTATCACATTGTAATTAGTGGCGGATTTGAAATATAATCATGGCGAGGTTTGTAGTATCGTTGGGTACTAACCTGCCAAGTCCAACCACCGAGACCATGTGGATCGGAATGACTCTCTAGATCAAAGCACTCGACATTCCCACTAGAGTTGTAATAGATGTTGACTGCCTTGTACAACTTCTCGAATGTGTCCTCTCCTGGTTTTGGATCATCAATTGCTTTGCACATCTAGCAGAACATCATCGTTATGGCTAATGTCGAGTGCAACAGTTTGAATATCAACATCTTTATATATAGTCACCTCTCCAAATTAAATGGAACGGACCTGTTTGATTGGATATGCTGGCATCGGATTGAGGAAATTCGAAGGGGTTGGATAATCCGTCATGGCTGTGTAAATGTATGCAGTTGAAATCCAGGTTTCTAGAGCATCTGCATCTATGTAATTCCTGTTCACAATTACCACAAACAAGTTTTGATGCTACTTCAGAAGATAATCACTCGTGCAACCATAAACGTATCGTGTTAGTTTATCTTACTTGCAAATTCGAAATGACTTCTGGAGTTTTTTTAGTCCCTTGGGACGTCTTGCAGTTTCTTCAATAAGCTTCCATGACTTTTTGATTGTTTTATAGCAAGCCTCTCCTTCACTCTTTTTTTTCAAGAAACAAATAATTTTTCAGTAGTCGTAACTAGTAAGTCGCAATGAGGCATGCAATAGACAAAAATAACGTGACACAATAAAGGTTTAACGAGAATGCTGAATTGTAATGAATTAAGTGACGCCTTTGAAAGGCTCCAGCCTTAATGAAAGCATACCCTAAAGTCTCGAGTGATAATGTCGTTGAAACTGTAAGGAGAGGTAATGCCCTCAAAATTCAGAATTGGAGCAGAGGAAGCCAAAGCTCCAATGGCGATATGAGGGTACTTCAACCTGAACCAAGCAGCCAACACTGTCCAAAGAGAGCAATGAATCAGAACACGCTCGGCATTATTGCCATCAAGTAGTCGTAATCTATAAATAATATTGATCGAAGAGAATATCATACTTCCTCCATATGAACCACCAAATACCACCACAGGGCAATCTATTGCTGTCAAATTCCTTTTCAAATCTAAAATCAAAGTCGCGTAATCAGCTAATGCCTGTCCCGAGCTCAAATATCCCAGCGTGCTAGCATTACTGTAGGCCACATCTTTATCTCCCCCAAATGGAATCGATTTTCCATAAAACCTATGCTGCCCATTGAATAAAGTCAGTTGATAATCGAAGGTTCACAACTCGCACTGACAAGAATGTCACTACTTGATAGTCATTTTATAGATATAAACTACGTCATTCAAATAAAACACGAACATTGTAAATAAAGTGAACTAGCTAGATTTCAAAAGGGTCGGAAGCATTCACCATTCGGAACTGATTATATATAGCGTAGATTATTAAAGATTCGAATCCACATATATAAATTTCAAGCTCAAAATGAAGTGTAGATACCTCAATGAACACTAGGAGAGCTTTGAAATGAGGAGCAATCTCAAACAAGAAACCTGTATTTTGTGTGAACCACTCAATGTCCCCTTCATTTCCAGTATAAACAAATATTGGATAATTACTGGAATTCGCAATACCGCCCCAGAACTTATCATTAATTAAATATCGTTGCTGAAATGTTTGATAACTCTTGGGGTTATAATTGAAATGATCAAGAATTTGAGTGAAGTAGTTGGTTTTGTATAGCTTTTGATGGCTAGTAGAAGTGGAAAATGGATTCTCTGGATGAATAATAGAAGATGGGAATCTTGGAATAAATTTGTTGTATGAGTAAACACATGATGAAGTATAAATGGTAATCAAGAGAAAAAGGATTAAATTCATTGCAGAGTTGACTGTTGACCTAAGACAATAGTATTAGAAGATAAGGGTAGAAGGTTGACCTGACTCTGTGTGTGAAAGGTTGCAGAGTTGGACAATTTTTGAGGATTGAGTTGATGATATAGTTAGCAGTTGTCGCGCCGTCTAAGACCTTCTCACTTAAACGGCAGTCTTCGTAATACCACTTTTTGTGCTGTTTAACGCCCTTTTTTAACGCTGTTTAAGTCCTTTTTTGTACTATCCAGCGTCGTTGATAAATGGAGATAGTTTGGAGTTGGGTGTATGCCTGTCAATAGTGAGTGATCCTGGGTGGGTGGTCACATGCTTGTCTTTTTGTGCCGAAAGAAAGTATAGGGAGATGGTGATTGAGTGATAATGTCATTTGTCCAAAGACCAAATATGAAGAATTATTGCTCAATTGAATATCAAAGTGATTCAAATAAACAGACTTCACGTGTGGTGGATTCCGGGGCGAACTAGGAATATTTTTCGGGGTGGTTTTCTAACGTCTTATGAAATACAGTAATTTTTAAAAAGGGCGAAAGTGTAATTATCGGATAACTAATATATTTTGAGTTGTGCAAAACTAAATATTTGAGGGAAATATGCAAGCATGATTTAGTTTTTTCAAACGATAGATTATTAAAGTTATCATCTAAAATCAATTGTTGTCTTCGATCATTCAACTAATTTTATTAATATCAAAGTAAATAGAAAATAATAAAAATTAATCAAATAAAAGTCTCTAAAACTAAATAAGCAATATAATTATAATTCATTCAAATAACTAAATAAGAATGATTTAGATAATTCAATAACAAAAAAAACTAAAAATATCTTAGAAAGAAGAATATAACAAAAATAAAATTTTATACCTATACAAAATGAGAAATTTAATTAATATTGAATTTACAACTGTTCCGATACAAAAAATTGTGGAAAGAAGAAAAAGAATATATTGTTGAAATTGAGAGAAAAAATAAAATAAAATAAAATATAAAAAAGAGAACTATAAGAAACTGTAGAAAACGATAACATAGAAACGTTGTTAAAAGCACGAGCTGCCTAAAAGTTTCTCCCCCTTTGAAACAAAAATACCCTTAATGAATAGGGATATAAAAGTAATTTCATTATTAAATATTTTTTCCTTCTTTACTTGACAGGAAAATCATTATTAAATGTTACTATAATAGAGTTTCAATATATTAGGAGTTGTTTCTAGAGAACTAAAGTCTCCTTACATGCGTTGAACTCTAATGAGTGCTTTTATCATATTTTAATAATATTACACATGCTACTTTAACTCGCTTTTATGATAAACAAATTTTATATTGAAGACATGTGCACTAAAAACTAACTAAAAAATATTATTAACTAAAATCATCCCAAAATTGATTATTGAATTGCCAATATATATTAGAAGACATGTGGACTTTAGCAAGTATTACATATGATTTTTCTACTAAACTTCCATTAACAAATAAATGATCACATATCTTGAATACTTTCGTGTTGAATCCTCACTACCAAGTTATTCCACAACACTTTACTGTTTACACGCCACTAGATTAAGTACAATTGGTTTGTCTTATTAATGATTTTATTAAGAAATGTTTGGTGAAGTCTAAACAGTCATGCAAGCTAATAACCGTAGCATTATAATTTATAATTGATTGACACATGTACAAATTTAATTAATCAACTTAAGAAGTAACTACTCATAATTTTATTTTATTATTTTTATTTTTATATCCAAATTTAACTAACCCACTTAAAAATAACTTCTCATAATTTTATTTTTTTAATAATATTTACTATAAAATAGTTATTACTAATCTATTACACTCTACTTTTATATATAATGTATAAGTTTCGTCATAATTTAAATTAAAATTGATATGATGCACAAACAATGATTGTGCCAAAAATATATTGTGTCAATTATTTTTTGAATAAATATATATTAACTAAAAAATATTGATTCGCACAGACATTGACTGTGCACCCGAGTCGACGACTAGTATACATAAATTATGAATGAGCTTGTACTAAATCATTATAGTCCCTTTTGTTAATACGTGATCCTTAATACATTAATTGTCTAACATTTAATTTCCAGTTGAGCAGTTGTCGAGATCCATTTTGTAGAATGAGATTTTTAGAAACTAAATGGATATAGGCTGGTCCAGTACTCCAGACTCCAACCTGGCTACTTAACTGGAGACTCCAAATTGATATACTCCAGTTAGCAATTTAAAAATTGAATCTTAGAACCCGCAGATGGCTGATCTTTTATACACACCACAATACAGTAACTTTTCTGAGTGAAATTGTTATTTTACCCCTCATAACTGGAAATGTGGTAGGTCCGTAGGTGAGATTTTGGCATAATTATTTATTATAGAATTACTAAGTTGATAATAATTTAGATGCTATAAAGTTTGAACAAAAATAATATCATCACATAAAGAGTTGAAAGGTAATTACCTAACAATTGTAACTATAATGACAAGTACTCTAACTATAATGACAAGTACTCCAACTATAATATTGATACTAGTTTTGGTGGAACATGTCGGAGCATCATACTAACATAATTTCACCAATATTTTCACACGTTCGAATATGATAAAAAAAAAAAGTGGGAAAAATGCTCATGCACGGCGCCTAATACGATCAAACGGTCATAGCCGTTCTGATGGTCAGCAATGATGATCTAACGGCCGAAATCAGGATGAAGAGGAGCATTGTTTCCATCTGATCCAACAACCAAGGGGGTAGACAATGTATTGGGACTTCAAGTATTGTATTGTTTTATATTAATTAATATAAATTGAATCTTAGATCCAGCCCATGGGTTTGAGAACAGTGCAAGCACTTTAGTTTTCAGCTTTTGGGAGAAAATTTTGGCACCTAACACACATTTTCTTGCCCCTTTTGAAAAACAGGGGAACAATTAAATAACTTGGGAGTACGATGTAATGTCTCCCACTGCTAATAGACTAATATATTTCTCATAACTTACTTTTCCTTCTCATCAGTCATAAGCTATCAAACAGATACTTATTATCATTCTCCAAAAAAAAATTACTACGAAAAAACATAGACTGATAATGGCTGCTAGCGCGCTAATATCCGGCATCCTGCCAACTCTCACATCCGTCATAAGCAACGAGATTGTATTCCTTGGAGGACTACGTGGTGAGCTTCAAAGCATTAAAGATGAATTCCAACAAATGATGCATTTTCTCCATGGAGCAGACATGCTTGTCCACGATCATCCAGACCTCAGGGTCTGGGTTGACCAAGTCCGTGACGTCGCTTATGATGTTGAAGATGTTCTTGATGAGTTTGTAATGCAATGTTCATATCATCGTCGTTCAACTAGATGGTATGGTGTATTCCAAAAGATGTATACCAACTCAGTTTCGGTTGTTTCAGCTCGACATCAACTTGCAACTCGAGTACAAGAAATCAAGAAGCGAGTAAGAGATATTTCAGAAACACATGCGAGATATAAGACCCAGTATGCAGAACAAGGCGAGTCCTCAAGGTTTTCCCGAGTGAACAATATGCAGTATGATAGGAGACGCGATGCATTGCTACTGGAAGAAGCTGATCTCGTCGGGATTGAAGTACCCAAAAAGGAGCTTACGGATCTGCTTCTGAAAGCAGATTCCCGAAGCAATGTAATCTCCGTTGTAGGCATGGGGGGATTGGGTAAAACCACTTTGGTCAAAAAGGTTTACAATGATGTTTCCGTGAGAAGCCAATTCGATTATCATGTGTGGATCACTGTATCAGAATCATTCATATTGGAGGATCTATTCAGAGATGCAATCAGACAACTATTTAAAGATCAATTGCAACAACTCCCTCAAGAATGGGTCGCCATGGACCTTGATAGGCTAAAAGAGGTTGTTAAAGAGTTCCTTCAAAACAAAAGGTATATTGTTGTATTTGATGATGTTTGGCACGTAGCTCATTGGGAAGCTATCCACTTGGCATTTCCAAGGAATCAACTTGGGAGTCGACTATTGGTAACAACAAGAAGCAACGAACTCGGTCAAGTTTCAAGCAAGACCGAAGCAGGGGGATGTGCGTATAATTTTAGACCTTTGCCTGACCAAGAAGCAATGAAACTACTTTGTAGAAAAGCTTTTGCAGGTTCTAATTCTTGCCCCAAACATCTAAACCAAGCATGTGAAAAGATTCTAAGGAAATGCGAAGGCTTACCACTGGCTATTGCTGTAATTGGTCGCGTTTTGGCTACAAGGAAGCCGAGTGTGGAAGAGTGGGAATTGTTCTATAAAAGGCTAGGTGCTGAAATGAAGCGAAATAGCCAACTTGATGCGATGTCCAAATTGATTTCTCTCAGTTACTATGACTTATCGCCCCATCTCAAAAATTGCTTCTTGCACTTGAGCATTTTCCCTGAAGATTTTTCAATAACTGTGGATTCTCTAGTTGCACTTTGGACTGCAGAAAGATTTGTTGAGAAAATAGATGGCATGACGATAGATGAAGTAGCAGAAGGTTATGTAACTGAACTTGTTGATAGATGTTTGGTACAAGTTATTGAGACTTTCAGTGACGGAAGTATTAAGTGCATTCGAGTACATGACATCATACGGCACATTACTCTTGTAAAGGCAAATGAACAAAACTTAACCACCATAGTGCGTGGGCAAGAAGGGATGATCTTTCAGAAAAATGTGAGACGGTTAGCACTTCATGGCTCCATCATTGGTCACTCAAAACAAAATCGAAGCTATTGTAAGTCTATTCGCTCGCTATACGTATTTGACTGTGATTACACATCTATGGAAATTTTATTAGATCTATTATCTCATGGTCAAAAGCTAGTAAAAGTATTGTATGTTAGTAATATTAGCTTTACTGGGATTCCCAAAGAAATCTACAAATTGTTTCATCTCAAATATCTCAACCTTCAGCACATAGTTGTGAAATCTGTTTCAAAATCAATTGGAAATCTTCAAAATCTTGAAACATTAAATTTGATGAACACTGGTGTCACACAACTCCCTGCTGAAATTCAAACACTTCAACATCTAAGGCATCTCCATATGGGTGAGTTCTTGGAAGTTAGATACATTCGCGAAGGTGTTAGGGCATGTTGTAGAATTGGCAATCTTAAATCCCTCCAACGACTTTATACCATAGACGCAAGTCAAGTGGATAACATCAGAATAGTGACAGAGATTGGGAAATTAGTTCAGCTAAGAGATTTGGGGATTGCACACCTGAAGATGGAAGATGGAAAGGAGCTTTGTTCTTCCCTTGGAAATCTGACAGAACTACGTAAATTGTATGTTCAATCAGTGAACCCAGCAGAGGTGATTGATTTTCAATACATCAAGTCCACATATCTTCCCGGACTTCAAATACTAGTATTGGCAGGGCGTTTGGAAAAAAATCCAGAATGGATATCTTCTCTTCACGCACTTACAGATATACATCTTCTATACAACAAGTTAAACAACGACCCACTGGCATGCCTCCATGATTTACCTAATCTCATCACTCTCACCCTATTTTATGCTTACGAAGGAGAAAGTTTGTGCTTCAAAGCTGGCGGATTTCCCAAACTCAACAACTTAGTCCTACGGAGCTTAGACGAGCTAAGATGTGTGATAGTGGAGGACAATTCTCTGCCCTTTCTTCAAAAATTAACTTTGGTATCTTGTCAATCAATGAAAGAGCTCCCTACAGGTTTCGAAAATTTAGCGCATCTTCAGAAACTTGAGCTCTTCAAGATGTCTGATGCATTTGTGAATAATATTGAAAATCTGGACAAGGAAGGAGCAGCCTACAAGAGGCTTCTACAAATTCCACAAGTTGTGCTTTACGATGAGACTGGTAATCACAAGATGGAATCTCTCTCTTTGGACAAAAGGACCGGGAAGTTCAACAAGTTAACAAGTGGTTGAGTCAGGTGAGTTTTTTGTTCTATTTTCATGCTCTTTTCTTTGTTTTCTACTGTTTTAGCTCAACTATTGGTCTAATTTTCATTTCTATATTTGTTGCTGATACACTGATATAGGCCTATTTCTTTGATGAAAGTTGTTGCCTGCTCAGAATTATCATTGGGAGAATTGAATTTTCCAGTTTTAATTTCTTGCTTAGTTTGGACAAACCACTTCTTATTTACCCCATACTTTGTACATGTCAATTGTCAGCTGCTGCCTGAAGATGAGAGTTACAAGCCATATAACATGTAATTAGGGCTGTTATTGGATAAGAGAATCAAGATTCCACCTGTGAGATAACGGTCAGGGACCGAGTAAAAAAAAAAACCGGTATCAAATAAGTTACCCTATAAAGTAGCCGATAACAAGTCATATGTTAATTTTTAGATGTTATATTATTGATTGTAATTTTGTTAAAGGTTTTATCTATTGAACTTTCTTTTTATTCGATATACCCAGCACCGGTTTGGTCCGGTATCCACCCGATGAGTCATCGGATCGGTATCGCTCCAAATATGTACCAATATGGTTATCGAATCGTTATATTACATATGCAATTTTTTAAATTTTTGTGATATATATAATAAAAAGTGTAAGAAAACCAAGTGGAAGTCTAGCTTAGATGGTGAAGTCCTTGTTTTAGAAGGTAATTAAAGGTCAAGTGTTCAAGCCCTAAGCTTCATTTTTAACATATTTTCAAACTTTTTTGATACTTTAACAATTTTTTATTTATTTTGGCCACCTCTATTTTACTTTTGTCAAAGTTGGCCCCCCCTCTATTTTCATCCTGGTTTCGCCCCTGCCGTACATCCACTTGTCTTCTTTAGCAACCGATGAGACTCTTTTTTCACCAGTTGGTTACATTAATATACACTGATCGACCATTGAGATCTAGGGTTAGAACATAATTTGTTGGGGTAGGGTGGGGTGGGATGGGAAGGAGTGATGATGGTGGTGGTGGTCTTAACTGTGACGAACCGGAGGGAGTTTGGGGAAGAAGATTGTTTAAATGTTAATTTGAAAAGGTTGTGGGGATAAAGATTAGTTGAGAGTTCTAGGAGGAGAAAAGTCTGAATGGACGAATTTGTCTCTCAAATTTTTGGTGGACTAAGTCAAGTTAGTCTGAAAGGTGAATGATTTAACTGGTTTTCTTTTGAAACGTGAGTAATATTATATGCCATCGACTCTATTTTATGAAATTTGAGATCTTCAAACTAAGGACCCTGACAGCTCTCTGCCCTGAGTATAATGTCATAGATTAGTCCAATTTTCTATATTCATACACATGAGAAAGGGTAGCATTTATTACCCTTTATATACTTGATAACAAGTATATCCAAAAACACGATCAAACCTATGTATGTGATAATAATTTTAATCAATTCGTAATCATAATCAATCAAATGTAGGTAGATATGAGAATATGAAAGACATAATCACATTACATTTATGGTAATTTCGAGTGATTGTAAATTAGTAAGTTAAACCAAAGTAATTATTACTCCCTCCGTCCCTAAAAGATTGTCACATTTTGACTTTTGGTAGTCAAACATTACAAAATTAGATCATGAATTCCCATTAAACGATAAGAAATAATATGGTCTTGTGGGACCTTGTTAGATTCGTCTCAATATATATTTTTGAAATATTAACTTTTTATAATCTTTTCGTATGTAGAATAATAGATATTTATATTTTAAATCGTATTTTGTTGACCACCAAAAGTCAAAATGTGATAATCTGTTAGGGACGGAGGGAGTATTACATTAAGTAAAGCGGATTCTATAAATCCACCTTTACTTAGCCTACACCGGGTAAATTCTTCTTTCATCAAACTCATATACATTATATTTAGTTTAGGTTAGAAAACTAGTATGAAAGAACATTTTAAAATTGATGAAGATGTGACTTGAAAACAATATTATAGGTCAAAATTAGAACGATTTAGTTTCAAGTTGTTTAATTTAGATTGTCTAAAGTTAAACTGGATATTCTAATTAATATTCTAGGTCATTTAATTTTAATTCTTCAACCTAGATTTTGTTACGATTTATTAAATTGTAATTCAAATTTCGAAACTATCACCTCTAATTCCACCCATCACATTAATCTTCTAAGTAGGAGTAACTATAATTAACTCGTCATATTCCAATTTTAAAAAAACAAGAGAGTACACAAACGTGAGAGCTCTCTCTCGCTCTCCCTAAAACCATTCTCAAATCAAAAATCAAAAAACAAAATTCAAATCAAAATCAAAATCCAAAGAAACAAATAAATCAAAGCTTATTGAACCTTATTTTGTTATATATGTATATATTTATTTTCCTGTTTTCAATAATCACAACCCTAACCTTACCGGAAAATTCTCTCCACCGCCTCTTTAGCCACCGCCTCAACGCCGCCATGTCCAACTCTGACGAGTCTCCACCACCAATCATCGCTCGCTCCGTTTGGGCCTACAATCTCGACTACGAATTCCGCCTCATTCGTGATGTCATCGACCGGTTTCCCTACGTCAGCATGGATACGGAGTTTCCCGGCGTGGTTTACCGGCAAGATTACCGTTCACTCGACCCGTTCGACAATTACCAGACGTTAAAATCAAACGTGGACGCTTTGAAGCTGATTCAGGTCGGGATCACTCTGACAGATGAATCTGGTAATTTGCCTGATTTAGGAGGTTCTGAGAGATTTATTTGGGAATTTAATATGTCCGATTTTGACTTGGTCAACGATGAGCATCTACCCGCTTCAATTGACCTTCTTCGTCAACAGGGGATTGATTTTGAGAGGACTAAAAAAGACGGGGTTAAATGCGCTCGATTCGCTGATTTGATGATGTCATCGGGGCTCGTTTGTAACGATTATGTGACTTATGTGACGTTTCACGGTGCTTATGATTTCGGGTACTTGATCAAGACGTTAACGGGCCGAGAGCTTCCTGGGACGTTATCAGGTTTTCTGGAGCTGTTGCGGGTGATGTTCGGCGAGAGGGTTTATGATGTGAAGCATTTGATGAAGTATTGTGGGAGTTATTTGCATGGGGGATTGAACCGTGTGGCTGCGACGTTGTTGTTGGAGAGGAAGGTTGGGAAGAGTCATCAGTCTGGGTCGGATAGTTTGTTGACGTGGGACGCGTTTAAGCGGATTAGGAAGGATTATTTTGATGGTGATGATGAGCATTTGCAGAAGTATGCTGGTGTACTGTTCGGGTTAGATGTTCTATCCACTTGATTATGTGTCGAGTAGTTGCTTTAGGATGTAAGTTGTTGATTGAGCGGGATGCATGAAGTTTACATGTAAAATCCTGTTCTTAATATAAGAAAGCTAGTTTTATTTGTTTGAGTTCGTGATCAGTTATGCTTTCCGTTTGTGTAGTTCTAGTATGTTTATATATGTTGCGTTCCTAAGCACGACTCTACTGCAGGACTTCCATGCTAACTAGAATGCTCAAAGATAATAATCTAGTAATGACCTTGACGAGTATTTTGATAGAACTGGAATTACCATTAGTTTCCTGGTGCTAAATAATATCAAAATATTTAATCAGAAGCTGGACCCCTAAGTTAGAATAGCTTTCTTACCACCAAAATATTTAATCAGAAGCTGGACCCCTTAGTTAAACGGAATAAAAAGTAAGATCTGCAATTTGTAGTAAATGTCTTGGGAGTTTGATAACATTGGTCATTTAATTGAGGTTATGTCACATACAATTAGTAGTAGTTGACTAGTCTTGCTGGGACTCAGCTTCATCGGTAGTGGTTTTCCTAAAGGCCAATTAATTGAGTGATTTTTTCTAATCTGTGAAACGGAGCTACACAACGTGGGGTTATAAACAATTCACGATATATAGTTTGTTAGGGTGATAAGCCTGCTAACATTATTTAACTCACTTCCTCCTTTGAGAACTTTTTCTGCTGTGAGATCGCTTACATTTGTCTTCAGGTCATTTGGTTTTATGCTAGATCTCATTTATATAAACTGAACATTTCATGGATACGCTCTTTTCTTGTTCAATATCCTTACTTGTCTATTCTGGTTAATCCCTTGATTTAAGTTCATCTGTCAGAAAATGAAACTCGGCCTCTCTGAGAACAATATGATTTGCTGTAAATGTCGAAAAACTAATCTAGTTATACTTTATTCTATTTTATTGTTGTATAATGATCTAGCGGTTGAGCTAGCACCCCTTGATCCATGAGGTCAAGTGTTCGAATCTCATTGTCGGGGAGGCGGGTTGGGACTTATTGTTATATTAGTTATAAAAAATATGGTCCTTCATGGGCCGAAATCTAAATACGGTATTAACTTTCTGAAACATTGGGAGGGAGGAAAAAAACATTGGAAGGGAGGATTGAAGAATGTAGCTTGTACCGTTGTATTACGGTAATGTATCTGTCCATCTAACATTCTTTCCATTATATGGACTGCTAGTAGGAAGAGCAGAAATCAAGTACAAGAGATTGGCTCTTATCTCAATGTTTTGGGACATTTCAGTCAAATAAACGTCTTAATGTTTTATCCTCGTGTTAAGATCAATTAATTGTCAGTATATGTTTATGTAGCCGTATCAGAAAATGAGTATCTATGTGGGTTCTTTGGTTCCTGAGGTGTTTGAGATGAAAAGATCAATTTTCGAGTTTTTATATATGCTGTAAACCTGGTTAATGCGCGTGCTGCTGAATTCTCTTAATTAAATGTAGCGTACATGCAGTTCTGGTGCCTAAAGATGTTATTCCTCAGTTTTGTTTAGATTCTGTTTGATTCGCATGGAGGATTTGCACCTAGATTCATTTGGTAACCCTTGATAGGTCTCAGATTCACATCTAGGACATGTTGTATTTGTTCGATTCTATTTGTTCTTTTTCCTTTCTCTTTTGCATTTCAATTCACTGACATGTTACAAAAGAAGAAGTAATTCTACCATTTTAATTAGTTTATTATTCTTTTCCTTGAACTCGCTTTGAAACAGAATAGATTGCTATCATGTATCCAATTACAAAAAATGAGAAGAACACACATACACTTATACAATCATAAATCTATTTTTTCAAAATCTACAAATTGATAATAATTCAAAAACGTCATACGGTAATGTAGCAATCCTGTTTACTGCCATTCCATTTTCCTCCACCAGTAGCATCTGGAAATTGCACCTGTATGTTGTCACAGTTTATATCCAGAGTTCCTCTCCTTCTCCAAGCGTCACCGGAGGTAAATGACGCCACGGTATGAAACCTCAGATTGAACCAGATACTTCCCTTGTGCCGATCCTCCTCTATTTGTTGATACCAGAAATTTCCAGCGGAGTCATAACCAGGGTTCGGCACTGCAAATTTTGCCGTCATTGTTCTGGCTTCATTAGAATTCAGGTTCCACATTGGATCCACCACTGCTACATCAATCAAGATATCTTTATAGAAAACTCTACCCTCGATGCTCTCAAACGTCGCCTTCATCCTCTCGTTTGGATTATAGACAGTCACGTTTGCTTCCCATACTGCATTCAACGTTGAATTTTGGAGCTCGAATGTAGGTACAGACATGGATTCTACGGTGAAATGTGGGATGTTTGTGCCATACATTGCCCAAAGTAGGATGCTCATTGTTGTGGTAAAAATAACCAACATAGTGATCAAGCAAAGGATTCCTCTGGCAACAGAATATTCTCTTCCTGGCTCTGGGTAAGTCTGGGGATATTGGGCAGGGGGGTAATACACGCCATTAACATTCTGTGGAGGCAGGGCTTGGTGCTGGTAGTAGGGGTCTTGATATCCTGGATAAGGCGGCTGCGTATGATACCCTTGAGGGTATGGTTGTGGTGCATATCCTGGATAAGGCATTCCCGGTTGGGGTTGTGATGGTGGCGGGTGACCTGAACTTTCATGTGTATGTTGCCTATCCGACTCGTTGGGTGCAGTTGTGGATTGATTCATCATTTGCTAGTCCTCCTCTCTTGCCGGTCGCCTCCCTTGAAGAAAATTGAGAGCGATAGCAGAGAGGAAGAGAAGAAATTTGATGAGAAAGTTTTGCCTATTTGTGATTTTCCCTAAAAATGATGAAATGAGAGAAGTTTAGAACTAAATAAAAATGTCTGATTTATAGCGTCCTTCAAAAAATATGCGATTCTCGCTTCTTCAAGTGTTCTCTTTCACTTCTTTAATCCTGCCCTCATATTTTTGCCATGTATAAAATTGTAAATATTTAATGTTAAAGATTTAGTTTGGTTTGTTTAGATTATTTCCACCAATATTCAGAATCAATACATAATTTTACTTAATTGCTTCACTTTTATAAGTGTGACCATGTAAAATCTAATTGTGTATCCTGCTCTCACAAAAAAGGACATATGAAATTTTTTTGTCAAGAATTTCAAAATCGACGGACCCTTCCTCTACTGGAGAACCATTTTGTCAGCTTTTAGCTCGGACAGTTTTCAATTCTCCAACTTTTGTAATAGTGCAATAAACCTTTATGTTTTGAATCCGTAAAATTATGGTTTTTGTACTTCATGTAGTAGAAGGCTCGTTTTTCCGTTATAACTATGTTTTTCTATCTATCAAAAAAAAAATTAAGGAGCATATGTGAAATTTGTATATAAGAAATTAAAGTCGACCTAACAACAAAAATGAAAATTGAACTTCATCAATATTGACAACTTAATGACTTCTCGTTATATAAATGATACGCTCATTTAAGGCGCCCCCATTTGGTTAGCCCATCGCCCAATAGAGGAGGTGAATCCGGGATGTGTCTCTAGCGGCTTGGTACTCCACCTCAACAGTGCCCAGAGTAGGCTCGGTAACCACCCACAAGCAGATCCTCCCTTGAACAAATGCAGAGTTACTCATGCACCTAACGTGGATCGAATCCACACATTTGTGAAGACACACACTCTTAAATGATACGCTCATTTATAGTGAAGTCCCTTACTAATGGTGATCAAGGTGTTGATTAGCTAAAAAAATCATCGATAGACTAACTAAGACAAATTTTATAAGGTGGTGATCAACTGTGACATTTTAAAAGTTAAGTGATCAACTGAAAATATTAATAAGAGATAATTGATGTCCTCGATCATTAACCCTGTTATGTATCACATCCATAACATCATGAATTCACACCAATTTTTACAATTGCCAACAACAATAATTAACATAAGTGCATCTAAATAAAATACGATTTAATATCATGTTGATAATGAAAATTTTATTTAATAAATACCTAATTTAAATCAATTAATTAAATATATATAGTCCTATAGGAAAAAGTGCCAACAAATGGATGAGCCCAACAAGCAACATAAATGTCGCCTGACCTTCACGATAGCAACTAATACTATGAAATTTCTGTAAGCATCCAACACATACTAAACTCTCCTAATTACGCTATACAAGGACAAACTCAAAATTTTAACATAGAATAATGTAGGATAATCGAGGTAAAAATATAACGAGAGTCAATTAATTTACTATACTAGTACTGTATTTGTACAATAATCTTGAACACTTCGAGATCAGGGGCGGACCTTAAGACCTTCTACAAATTAGAGAAACACTTAACCATTTGAACTATTTATTTTTATGTAGGGTATTCATGTGATTATCCTTGTTATACTGTCGGTCAGCACATGCTTGAAGTCTATTATACAAATAATATACTAATACAATAATAATAGATTATAAGATTATACGAATAATTTTGTAATATAAATTATCTAAAATTCGAGTAATCCACTAATGATCTAGTATGAAATAATTTAATATACAAGAAATATAATGCACTAGTAAAGTAATGGTATAATAATACAATATACTAGTAATCTTCTATACAACTATATAAGTAATGATATTACATACATATAATATCATTATTCAAAAGGAAGTTATATTTATGAGATATCATTATTATAGATATAATTTTATATCTCATAATCTAATATATGAGTAATCTACTAGACGAGTAATGTATATTATAATAATTGAATATTCTTATAATCTACTATAAATCACCGTTTTTGTTCGTTAATGGGAAATCAAGTCTAGTGACAATTAATTACAAAGTACATGTAATAAGCGACCAACTGGGAACATGGGCGGATCTAGGATTTTTATTGGGGTATTCACTTCATCGTTTAATATATAAAAATTATAATTTTTCAAGAATATGCCCTTAAGACACAAGTTAAGAAGCCAATAAGAGAAAATATTTGATAATTAATTTGTATTTGAAATGTAATATGGGAAGATTTTATAAAAATGTTACCTTGTATGATAATTATATTATTGTTGAGAATTAATGCGGAAATCCAATTCTCCCAGCCCCAAGAAACACAATGATGAAAGTAATACGAAAAGTAAACGACACAAGGTTTATACAGGTTCGCCCTCAAAATGAGTGACTATGTTATGTTGCTGAAGATCTTATTAATGAAGAACGAGATTGTTTACAGAGTGTTTCTCTCCAACTCTATGTCTAATATTTGTGTGATACTAGAACTATAGGCTAATGTCTTATATATATATAGCAAAAGACAAAATCTAGCTAACAAAGAACCGGGCTAATGCCTTACATATGAATTTTTAAATCTCTCCTTTTGTTTAAAATACTTATATATCCTCAAAATAAAAAGATAATATAATTAACAACTAAGCACCAATGAAAATGATTAAATAAATAATTATATATCAAATATAATAATTAGGACATTAACATTAGAATCCTAAATTAATTATTTTATCTTATGTGTCTTATTAGTTGTGCAAGTATTTCATTTCAACAAGCATATATAAATATCGAAAAAATGTAACCTAGTTAAAGTTTTAAATTAATTACATCAAACCATTAAAATTTAAAAATAATATCAAAAACCCAAATATAAAACTATAGTAATAACAAATTCCGCTGACGAAATATAATTTCCATTACAAATTGGGTTTGATCGGCAAGTTCAAATTTGAAAAACATTAAATTGGTTGGAGGGGTATTAGGTGGTGATGTGGTGCCGATATGATTTTTGCTAGAGAATATATTAAAAAGGAACACCGATTTGTGAAAAAATAAGGGCAACAGGTTTCGAACCAGCAACCTCTAGCTTGCTAAATATCATTTATTACCATTAAGCTATTTCATAATTTTATTAGGGTATTCATGTGAATACCCTTGTTTTATACTTGATCCGCCTATGACTGAGAATCATGTTTGCACTATCACGGACCATACATGTAATGTTAAAATATCATTCACAAAAGTCTGGAAAGTTATATTTTGATCCAAATAATATTAAAAATTACACTTTCACCCGAAAATATAGTAAAAATAAACTTTGCCTCAAAAGTGTTTAAAATTTATATTTTGGCCCGAAAACCGTCTATCAGTAACGGAAATCTTAAATTATAGACTAATGGGAACCATGTGTACACTATCATAGATTATATCTGTAATAATACCACTTACTAGGACGAAAGTATAATTTGACTCCACTTACGGGACTGTTGCTGCAATTAACTCTATATTATAGACTAATATAATTTTTTGTTTGTAATTTATTGAAGTTGTCATAATTTGATCTTCCATAATTTAAAAGTTGTAAATTGATTTGGAAATTATCACAAAATTTAAAATTCGGCAAACGGTATGGATGATCACTATGTTTGGAGCATGGATCCAGTTGATCACCTAACTTTTGAAAGGTTCTAGTTGATTACCTAACTTCTTAAATCGTTCCAATTCAGTACATTCGTCAATTATACTGTTAATTATTGACTAATTATACTATGTGATTGTTAATCAAGGGTAATTTAGTGAATTCACACGTGTAGTTCAGAATTGATAAACAAATGCAGAGAACATAAAGTGAATTCACACATGTAGTTCATAATCATTCAATCATGCGTCTGAGTTTTTTTTTTTTTTTCGTGCAAGTTAGTGATAAAAATTAATATGATCGAAAAGTAAAAATAAAATAATACAAATAAAGGATACATAAATTTTAAATATAATATACAAACAACATACTCGAGACCTTATAATAAAGTTCTAATTAAATATCACTCGCTAAAATATTAAACCATCGATCAATCGTCATATCGAGCAAAAAGTTGATAGTGAAAAGCTAAGGAGAGTTTATAGTAAGTAACATTTTAATTTAGTTTCACTCATAAGAAGATATATAAGGAATTTGAATAAAGTTCTTCATATATAAAGTTCTTCATATATATATATATATATATCATGTATGTAGATTATTTTGCAAGTTGAAAAATTGTAAAAAAGTTCTTGATATATATATTATTCTAGCTACTATTCCTAGTCAGTTTTACCTGCACCGACCCACATGTTATAGTGCCATTTGATTTCTACATTTCCAAATCAAATCACACTAAATTTAGATCATGTGCACCCAACTCCTCACTTATAAATTACAACTTAATTTTAACTTAAAAGTTATTAATAACCTATATAATATAATTATGGACATTAGTCAAAATTCAATTGCATATGTCGTTGACTTTGTTTCTTATTAGCATGATCACCATTGTTCTCCTCCTCATGAATTTCAATAACAACATGGTCAACATCCACGTTGACTGGTTGCACTATTCCCTTATGAAGTTTTTGTTGAATTTTCTCAGGTGAAAACGTTATTGTCGTTGACTTTTGTTGTTTGACTTTCTTGAAATGTGCCAAATTCGATAGCTCATGAACGCCTTCCGAAACCCTTTCAACGGAATCCATTATGTCAATCAAAATCGACCCAACTGCAAGGATTGGTATGATATCTAAAAGAGTCGATTTATTATTATTCGAATGGTTCGTTGTTTGGAGGATGCTTTTGAGGTCATCCATGGCCGTTTTCATGCTGTCTAAATGAGTTTCCACGACGGATGATGTTGGATGTGTCATGTTTTTTATTGCGGACGATAATTCGAGGAGGAGTTTTCCGGCTTCGGAGCTCATTTTAGTGCATGGTTCTTGAATTATTAGGTGAAATTCAGTCTGTGCCTGCGAACGAAAAATAAGATTAACTATAATATAGTAATAATTCATGGTGTTTGTATCACGATGTGATGTATGAACTCTGAGTTAATAGTACATGATCTTAAATTGATTTCGAAATTATATTAACATTATACAGTAATATATAATTACCTTGTTCGTGGAGTTGATGTAGCCACTCGCTAATGTTTCAATGTGATAGCCACATTGTCGAGTAAGAGCACCAATTTTCAAGTACTGAGTCCAAGGGTGGCGGAATCTAAATCCGCCATGTCGAGGCTCCCACCAAGCAGCATTGGCCTGAATTTTAATACGGTACAACAATTATATATATATATATATAAATTGAATCTTGCATAATATATAGTGAAATTGTATGCAAGTGAAATATATAATTTTTTTTTTTTTTTTTGAAGTGAAATATATAAATTTAATTACCAGGGTTTCTTCAATGGCTTTTGAACCTAGAACGCTTTTATAGGCTTCAAGAATTGATTTTACTTCCTTGGATGAATTTGCAACACCTTCAGGCAGTGTAAAATATTCATCTCCAAAACCTGTAAAGTTGATTAAATATTTTTCTTTAATAATCGAGAATAGTTGTGGCCGCTAGCTAGGTTTGTCCAAGAGGCATATAAAACAAGAGTAGGCTACTTTTTTTGCAATAAATGTAAGGGAATGTTAATAAAATTGATTGATGGCTCACCTTGTAAGAAGCTAGCAACTTTTTCCATATTTGATGCAACCAAAATGTGTAAATCTTGACCAGCCCAGACCGGAGAAACGAAAATAGAAATGATCATACAAGTAGAAGCTCCAATTATAATTGTTGATAATCTTTGATGAGCCAACTCGATAATTTGGTCGACTCGATAACCCGAAACAGTAACCAAGCTGAACGTCAAGATGAATATTAAAATCCCATAATCATATCTTCTCTTCATGTATGGGAAAAATCTTGCAAATGTTGACCCTGTTGCTGTGACAAAAAAATAAAAAATAACGTTAACTTCCTCTTTATTATTGCCTTATTTTTTAGTGGAAAATCAACTTATTTAGGTTCAACCTCATTTCGCAAAACCACATATATATAACAGTTCATAAAAAATTTAATTTATTTATTTCATTGTTAAGGAAAGCAATAAAAGTAATTGCTAAGTAGAAATAAACACTTCAACAAACAAGAATGGTGATAAATTAGTTGACACTTAGATTGTACTAAGAAACTATGATAAAATATATGAAGTGATCACATATATAATATATATTCATAATTTCATAGATTAGACTTAATTTGAAGGTTTGATGATAGTAGGCGGACCTAGTTGCAATTTAGTTTCAGTTAGTTACAATATTGTAAATTAGTCTCTAAAAATGATACAATTGTTGCAGTATATTCCTCAAAAGTGACAAATGTTGCAATGTGATCCTCGAAAAGAATAAGGACTAATGTGCAACGATTGTCACTTTTGCAGACTATATCGCAACACTTAAACTACCACTTTCGAGGACTAATCTGCCACAATATAATTATTTGAAATCAAAATGTAACTTTTCCTACTATGTGAATCCAAATCAACAATTATCTCTCACACACGAGGACAAAAATATACCCAGAATGAACACAAAAAATCCAAGCATGATGGGCTCTCCAGTTTTCCCAGTTAATTCAGCCAAATATTCAGCCCCAACTCCAAGTGCACCAGCTAGCAATGTTGCACAACCTCTGTTTATGGATTTAGACAAAGTTGCACCTAAAAAACAAAAAACAAGAACAAAAAATTATAATATCTTGAAAATAAATCCAATTTCTAAGAACATTTTATTTCCAAGCAGCATGCATATATATTATAGCACTATTAATTAAGTCACTCACCAACAGAAAATTCAAAAACAACCACAACTGTTAAGACAGCCCACATTCCAGCTTGTCCAAATCCATCATATAGAGGCTCAAAATAATAAAACAAAGAGACCAAAGTGAGGGCTAAACCAACTTTTGCAGCATGAATAATCCTTCTTGGATCATCTTTTCCAATCTTCTTGGTTAATTTTGCTATATTAATAACCCTTTCCTTAAATTTCCCTATTAACTTGTTGCTAATCCAATCGAACGTTTTTGCGAAACAACCCTTTTTCTCATTACAAGAATCCATTTGGAAATTAATTTAAGTGCAAATTAAAGAATGAAGAAACAGGATGAGAAAGATGCATATATAGACAAGGAGTTGCATGCAGCTTCCTTGCAAGTGTAGAAGTTTGAGTGTTTTCTCCTTTCTCTTTTTTGCTGAATTTGGAAGAGTCACCTATACATATTTATACTAGTGTGGAAGCAACATGGATTTTGATGTCTTCTATAATTGAACTTTAAGCAATATTAAATTTAATTAATTGGTGAGGTTGTGAAAAAAGTTTATTGTTGACAATAAAAATGTTCGTTAATCGTATATTTGATCTCATATAGTAGTGGAATGCAGTTGCACTTTAGTCTCAAACAGTTATAGTATTGTAGATTAGTCTCTAAAAGTGACACGAGTGTTGCAGAACAGCCCCCAAAAGTGACAAATGTTGTAGCATGGTTCCCGAAAAAATAAAGAATAATGTGCAATGATTATCACTCTTGGAGACTATATGCAACACTTGTATCAATTTTGAATACTAATCTACAATAATATAAGTATCTGAAACCAAAATGTAACTTCGTTCCACACTCTCGGACCAAATGAACAACTATTCCACAAAAATGTACTTCATATATGGTGGATCCTGTTAAGTCAGGCTTTTACTTGGATCTGGACCATATGGTATAATTAACTATTACCACTCTACTTACTTTTAAGTAACAACTGTAATAATAAGCATGTATATAGTATCAGATACAGGTCAAGTTAATTATGTAACTATATGCAGTATGATTTTAGTAAGGGTAACTAAGTCGTTGTATTTTGGTCCCATTAAATAAAAGTGTAATATATTTGTTTTACAAAAGTATATATACGAGTGTATTTTGACAAATATTATTGAATATTTATTCATAGGACGTTAAAAACATGAATAAATTAAAGAGGAAACATTTTAATCTTTTGAAAATTCGTATAACATGTTATTGATAGAATAATGGGCGAGTAACAGTAGTTAATGATGATTCTAACCCACGTAATAAACCATATTTGTTAAGGTTTATTTTTATTAGTTTAGTATGTTAGAGTTTATTTAATTGAGAGAGTAATGTAAAATGTACTAAATAAACTCTCACTTTGAGAATATGAACCACAATATATAATACACCTAATTTACAAATGAGGTTGAGTAGACTCCAAAACAATAAATCTAATAAAAATAAACCTAACTAATATGACTCATTACGTGGACAGGACTCCGACTCCTCACTCCTCCATTATTCTATATATAACATATATGTGGCTTTTTAGAATCTAATATACGTATGTATTTATAATTTTAACTCAAAATAAATATTTATATTTTCTTTTTGGTATCTTTCTGACACTGTGAAGTCTAATCTCACAAGTCATTATGGCAAGAATTTAGTGGGATGATGTTAAAAAGTGTTTAGGCAATGAACTGTCTTCCACTGCCTTTTCATATGAACTAAGAAGATATTGCTTTTTGCTTAATTAATGAAACCAGTTTCAAGAATATGGTGGTCGACAACAATACTATACGGACTATATCTTTCATGCATCATATGGTTGGACTTACGAGCTTAAGAGATTACAAACTTATGCTAGTTGTTTAAGTATTTCTTTATGAAATTAGACAAAATCACTATTTTCGTTACTGAGGATTGAGGCCGTTAATTGTACTATTTTTTGGTCATGTGCGAGGCATGTGCCTCATTTTATGGGCAATTTAGTCATTTTAATGAAAGTAGTAATTTTGCATCATTTAGTAACTTGAGTGATGAACTGAGACGTTTTGAAACGTGAGTGATGAATTGAAACATCTCTCTAGCAATCTTTTTTCTTATATACTTTTTTGTAAGGATACCTTCCTAGTCCTTAAACATCAATGAATGTATCTACTTTGGCCTATTTATAATTAATGTAACTTTTCATCGAGGAAAACTTCTTGAAGAAGAACAAGGAAACTTCCGTCTCCGGTCTAATTTTCAGGTCAAAAACACCATTTCTTACCAAGTTAACCAGTTTGAAGGATGCCTCCACCGTGTCTGATTTGAGTTCGATAGGGTTCCAACCAACCCACCATAGCCGACTAAGTATATTCCTTATAAGTTTCTCAATAAACGTTGCCATGAGTCCCAATAACGATTCCAAGACCCACCGAATTGTCGATTTGAGTCGACTGAGTCAGACCGAGATCCAACCTAGTTGAGATAATTTTTTTTTCAGTTGGCCGTAAAATGAGCACATAATAATAAATGAAAATTGGGGTGAACATAGTTACGAGGGCAAAAGAGATGGAGTAAGTGGCGATGGAGCTATCACTAGAATTGTGACTACTATGTCTTCGGTTGCGGTGAGTTTAGGGTTTGGGATTTCGGTTTTAGCATAAACCACACCGAAACCAACCGACCCAAAGTATATAATACTTATTTTGTTTAACATTTTATATTTGTGATATTTAAAAAAAATATATTTCGTGTTTAATTTTGAAGAAAAAATAACAAGTTTGTGGTTGTTAAAGTAAGTTATTTTATGACTAAAGACACTGTTCATCATACACTTTTCCACTTGGATTCTAGTTCATCACTCACGTTTCAAAACGTCCTAGTTCATCACTCAAGTTACGAAATGAGGCAAAATCTCTACTAAAATGACTAAATTGCCCATAAAATAAGGCACATGCTTCGCACATGACAAAATATGGGTACAATCAATGGCCTCATAAACGGAAGCAATGGTTTTGCCTCATTTCATAACTTGAGTGATGAACTGAGACGTTTTGAAACGTGAGTGATGAACTGAAACTGAAGTGAAAATGTGTATGATGAAGAGTGTCTTTAGTTCATTACATTATTATTATAGAACTTCTAAGGAATAGTTGTTCTCTTTATTGTGACAATTAATGCATTCGCATATCTTTCATTATACAATGATTAATTTAGCCTTTTTGTTCTCCCAAATTACTTTTATTGTTGCGTGCTTTGAATTTAAGAAGATTTTTTAGCCAAATTTTTGTTTACAAATTTGTGATACAATTATTCTTGCAAATTTTAATTTATGCAATGTAAATTTTCATTTACTGATATATTATAACAATTTATCATAATTTCAGGGTTTTTTTTTTTATAAATTAGCGATGATTTGAGTTTCGAACCCAAGACCTTTTGGTCACTAGCAAGAGCTTTTTCCACTAGGCTATTCGATTAACTCATAATTTCTGGTTATTAGTTATTACATATATCGCATTTCATATAATTTTCTTGCAACGAAATTTATCATATAATGTTATATTATTTTTATCCCCATTGTCGAGATGTTTTGACTATTAATATTTTCATATATTGGAACTCTTATCTTGTTTTTTCAATATCATCTATCTCATACGTTAATGATATTTTTTATGTAATGTCAGATTTTCTTCCTCTTTTGTTATGTTATTATTGAATTTTGATGACTTAATGGCGGCCGGGATTTGGATGAGAATTGATAATAGCTACATTGTATTATGTAGTAAACGAATGGAGGGAAGGATGGAAGCATTAAATATTATTGACAACATATTAAAATTAATTAAAATAACCATCATTTTCCTTTTATTTAAATTGCTTTTGTAAATGTCTCTACTACCCTTCTTAAGCATGGTGCTTAAAGAATTGTTTAAGCTCCTAAATCATACTGTTCGACGTTCCTTTCTTTTTTAAGGTCCCTCCCTCCATCGCATCCTCCTGTTCTAGGTTATTACGGAACTCGAATTCAAACCGAGTTGTCTAAAAATTAGAGAGTTTGGGCTGATTTAACACTCCAACACAATGTTCTGCCCCTTTACGGATCTCGAACACAAACCGCGTTATCTAAAAATTAGCCTCTGAGATATAGCTCCATTGGTTAAGACTTAAGAGTTTGAGTGATACACTTGTACAGGTGAGATTTTAATCCATCATAATCAATAGGGGAGAAACCATGATCAAAATAAAGGGGGTCAACTTTCAATAAAACTAATTAGGGGAGCCAAATTATTTTTAAAAAATAGATAAAGTATCAAAAAATTGAAATTATGTAAAAAATGAAACACAAATATGTTTTGGAGGGCTTGAATAACCCATGATCCCCACATTTTAAAAGAATGCTCCAACCAATTAAGTTATACTTCCAATTGGGTTTACTTACACTACCTTTTATTTTATATATCACAAAAACTTAAAAATTGTACATTTTATATAACGATATACTAAAAAATCTAAGAGATTGCTACCACCCTTACACGTCCCTTGATCCGCCCCTCATAACCAGCACAAGTAATAGTGCAAAGATTTGGTGCATCAATACTTCCATGCATCAGGTGCATCAAGGGGGTTTGGGCATAATATCTTATAAATTAAGGGTCACGATGCAATTATTTATATAATTAAGGGTCACGCTACGATTATCCATATATTTGTGGGTCAATTTACAAATCACATATATATTTACTACTTTTATTTTGGATTGATAAATATGTGATAATGTACCATTATTATAGTATAATTTGGGTACAATTTATGTTGATATTATTTTTTGTACCAATGATGAAGTTTCAAGTAGGTACAGTACCCATGTGAAACCTTTAAATGGGTACCTGATGCACCTGATGCACCTGTAATTACGTATATTTGTATAATAATCCAAATAGTAAAATTTGTTGTGTTATTGTGCATTATTATATTCCTTTATTTCACGGTGTACCAATTTAAAGTCGTCCTCACAATAAAAAGAACATTATGTAAAAGAAGATCCTCGCTCACATGCAAGCATGCATCAACTATTACTAAATTAATACTCTATTTAATTACTTAAATTTTGAATCACTTACTATAAAGTTATGAAATATGTCAATAAAGATCTTCTGACATACAAAATCATACTACTATAGTATATTGTTAAATGTTAAGTAGATGTACACCCACATCAGATAGCGATATCTTCTCGGGGTCAATATATAAAATCTTGAGTTGCTGTTCCTATTGCCAATTAGTTTTAAAGTAGAACCCCATAAAATAAATCTTTACATGGTATCATGAGCCAGAACCGAGTTATTGATGCACGTGTAACCCGCCGATGTTATTTCCGGCAGTTAATACCGACATGGTAGGCCGAGGCCCCAATCCCCAGTATATATATATATATATATTTGGCTTGATTTTTAAATTTTGTAATATATACTTCATCCATTTCTTTTAATATATTTTTAAGCAATAAGTTATTTTATTAAGCATGTGAAATATATTACAATTTTACCTTATTTTGTGAATGTTAATATAAAGATGTGAACTCAAAATTAATGTCCTAAACTATGAATTGTTGTTCAAATTGTATGGAGTGTTGGAGTTGTCATTGATTACGCTTCTAGAATCACAAGTTTTGTCTTGAAAGCAATAAATATAATAAAATCCTACCATTTTATTATTAAGGATAAAATAAAAAAATAATGAAAAAGCACATTGAAATAATGCTAAAAAAAAAAGAACTTTAGCCTACACAATACGTAAAAAACGGAGCGTATATTTTGCATCCTGCACATGTTTGAGGAAGTGAAATTGCTCACACTTTTGTTAAAAGTTGTTGAACAGACGTATTATAAATCAAGAAATGCTCTACCAGGAGCAACTGAATGAACAACCAAACACATGTTTAGTCTCTATATACAGTGGGGGTGGAGTGGAGGGTAAATAAGGAAGAAAGCTTTAGTTGTGCCATCTGAACTTTTTCCTATTATATTGACACCTAAAATATGAACTTTTCTCGAATTTTTTATCCCAAAAAATAATATTTTCAATATAACTAACTTGTCCATGGATTATAAATTAATCTGAAATCAAATTATTGAAAATGTCTAAAAATACTTAAAAATAAAACTTCATATATATACCAAATTTAAGGTCTAAAAATATTTACTTAAAATGATAAATACTCTTCGTCCCAACTTGACGGATAATAAAAGTTCATGTGCCTATAAAGATAAAAACATATTTTTGAAACTTTTTTAATACTTTCAACATAATTTGAAAGCAAAACATAGTTCTAACATCATTTCATTAAAAACAACATTGGTTTTCATTCAATTTTCATCCCGATTCTATCATGAATTATATAAATGATATAAAGCGTAATAACTCACAGGTAATTGCTGAAATGGTCCCGGTAAGTGGGTGACCGTTGCAGTTTGGTCCCCGTAAGTGGGACCGATGCGCAAATGGTGAAAAGATTGTGTGCATCAATATTTCCATGCATCAGGTGCATCAAGGGGATTTGAGCATAATATTTTATAAATTAAGGGCCACGATGTAATTATTTATATAATTAAGGGTCACGCTACAATTATCTATATATTTGTGGGTCAATTTACAAATCACATATATATTTACTACTTTTATTTTGGATAGATAAATATGTGGTACTGTACCATTGTTATAGTATAATTTGGGTACAAGTTATGTTGATATTGTTTCTTGTACCAATGATAAAGTTTCAAGTGGGTACAATACCCACGTGAAACCTTTAAATGGGTACTTGATGCACCTGATGCATGGAATTATTGATGCACCGAAACCGGACTCGCGCAAGTGGTCCCTGAAAGTGTATATCGGGTGCGCATTTGGTCCCTAAAGCAATGTTTTTGTGGTTTTACGTAAATAACTGATAAAATTGGGCCAAAAATATAATTTTTAAGAGTTTGACTTGGCGACACACTTAAAACTTCATTTCCCGCTTCACTAAAACTCTGATTTTGATGATTCAAAATGCATTGGAAAGCTATTTTCATCATCTTTAAGAATATGAGTTCAAACTCCAGTTTTATCAACATTAAGTGTTTCAAAAGTCCTCAATGACTAGTATATGGTTGGTTTTATTTTAACTTCTTCAAATCCTCAATGACTAGTGTATGGTTGATTTTATTTCTTCATCATCACAAAAGAAAGAATCGACATTCACGTGTCATGAAAGGATAAAGAAGAAACAAATACAAGTTTACCGATATTCAAATGCGTTACAAATATTAGGCTATGGATCAAAAACATATACAATGGTAAAATTTAGCCTTCAATCATAGCTTAAAGTCTATTGAATAATAATCTTTGTTGAAGCTTGTATATGAGAGATATTTTTCAAATCATTCTTGACAAAAAGACGATAAGTGATTCAACGTTTTTATGTCTGTTTTGTCAAAAAAATGTTTTGAAAATCTTAATGTTGATAAAACTGGGGTTTGAACTCATATTCTTAAAGATGATAAAAATAGATTTCCAACATATTTTGAATCGTCAAAATCGGAGTTTTAATGAAACGGGAAATGAAGTTTTAAGTGTGTCGCCAAACCAAACTCTTAAAAGTTATATTTTTTGCCCAATTTTGCCATTTATTTACGTAAAACCACAAAAACATTACTTTATGGACCAAATATGCACCCGCTATACACTTTTAGGGACCATTAATTTAAGCATTGGTCCCACTTACAGAAACCAAACTGCAATGGTCAACCATTTACTGGGACCATTTTAACAATTACCTCTAATAACTCACATAATAAGCGTAATCAAATCTCATAAGCACCAAAGGCTAATTAAAATGCCCTTTACCTCATAAGAGATGCTAGCTAGTAGTTTGGTTTGATCTTTGAAATGGTGAGTCACTTATTATAGATGTTCCACAGTATCACGTAACAAATTATAGTAATGCATTTGTATACATAATGTAAAGGTTAATAAGTAGACCACTAACCAATATATTCAATTATTCATATTGGTACTCCTGTTAAATTAGGTTATATTCCATAGCTTATTATGATGCCAATAGGCTCTAAGTGTTTGTCTCCCACCAAAATCCGTGACCAAACTACTTATTATTCAAATGTTAATATTGATGAAAGTTTATGATCTTAATTAACGCCAAGGACGGACACACATTGAAGCAAGATGTAGCAAGTGCTACCTCTTAATTTTGGCCTGTAAAATTACTATTTTACCTTTAATCTAAAAAATACTATTTTACCCTTTATATGAGAATTATCATTATACCCATCTTGAATTACTATCATTTTAAAATTACATATTTATTAACTTCAAAAATTAGCAGTATTCTTCTTTTGTTCAATACGAGAAGAATAATTTGTCGCGCTATTTCTTAACGCATCACATAAGCTGAAGCAAGAGGCACGGTCTGAAATCAGTCTTGAATCTCCTTCCTTTTCACTTGGTATTAATTTAAAAACGTAATTCTCTCAATTCTTAAAACATAAATACTAGATTAATTTATTTCATTATTTGCCGATCAAATTTCATATTAATTTGGAAGACATACATGATAAATTAGTACAATGGATAAGAAATCATAGTGTTTATTTATTAGCCTAGTAGTAACTTGATGTTTGGACAACAATTATGAAATTAGGAAAAAGGTCCAATTATTTAATTATTTTCTTGTTAAGCATTGAATTTTGTGTAGTGTAGTTAGTTCTATTGATGCACTATTTTCTTTACTTTTATCTTATTCATCCAACATTGTAAAAAGTCATCTTCGTAACTGAATGTGTGATGAATGGATGAACGATAACTTGGTGGTTTTTATTGAAAAAGATGTATTCAATTGTGTGTCAAATGAAGTTATCATAGAGAGTTTTCAAAGAATGACAAAGTGTCGTGGTCAATTGTAATTTGAATTTTTTAATATCTATATCGTAATTTTTCTAATAACAATTGTGCTACCTCTTACATTATTTTCTGCGTCCATCCCTGATTAACGCATAACTTTAATTTAATTTATTGCAACCAAAATGATAATATATATTATTAATAAAGTATATTGAAAATTGAAAAATGATATAACAATATAAATATTAGAAAATTGTCTTGATTTAAATATATAGGTAAAGTAACTTCATATTTATATGTAAAATATGATATATCTGTGATAACGACAATAACTTAATAGTCAAGTTATTAACTATAACTAACTAGTTATTTGTCACAGTACCAGCCTGTGTAAATTCGTTTATTAATTTCATAGTATATGATTTTCAGTTAACTTTTATAAGAACTTATAATGTCAAAACATTATTTGTAAATTACAAAAATTGAAGTTCAATTTCTTGACAAAACATGATTTTACAATGTAGATTAAAAAAACAAAATTGTAAATTTAGAGAATAACTTCCAAAAGTAAGGTAGTTATGGGAATAAAACAAAAATACTTCCTATAATGTAGGGGATATGAGAACATGGGGCTTCAATTACCCCCTTCCCCAATTATATATAGTAAGATTCCCCAATTATATATAGTAAGATAAAAAATAATATCCTCATATCTTCTCAAGTCTTCTAGATTCATTCAATAGATATACTACATCTGAATATATTTTTATAAAATAATAATATACACAGTATACCAAGATATTTGGATTCAAATTCAAAAGTAATTCATAAAAATAAAATGGAATAATTTTACAAATTAAGAAAATATTAATTTTAATTGAGTAAAATAAAATATCTTTTATATATTGAAATAACTATTAAGAAATTAAATAAACAATCATGGCTTCATTACTGCCTTTATTCCTAATTAGTTGATTATATAGGAAGAATTTATTATTTGTTTCTTTTTACTTAATGGTTTATTTTTTAATGCAATACTTTGGATTGAACTTTTAAAATTTCTTAACATCATTGATCTGTCTTTTAATATGTTTCTTTTTATTGGTGAATAATATTCTTTCTAGTTTCTTCAAAACTAATACACTTAATTAATTTCTTAGTAAGACTTTTAAAAATCTATATAATCAAATAAAAGGAAACGATGGATTTACTAAGCATGATGCACTACTACACTAGGTTAATTATTAAACGTCTAACGATCTTTACACTTCATTAGTTGATTACGAGTTTTTATTTATTTATTATTTTCTATTTACTTTTATCCTCCCTTCAATTCAAAATAATTATTTTTCTCACATAGATAAATTTTTAATATTCAATTACTCTTTAATTATATTACTAAAAAATCAAATATAATAATTATTTTAAACTGAAAATAACACTAAAAAATGACTATCGTTATAACTCATCAATGGAATATGGTAAAAACTAATTCCAAGGCCCTACTTTCCAAGGCCCAACGAACCAGTGAATCTAAGGTTGGATATTCATTCCAACCAATGAATTCAAGGTTGGAATGAATACTCAACCTCAGATTCATTGGTTCGGTTCTAAACAACAATTCAATTTTTCATTATTATATAGCGAACCAGTGAATCTAAGGTTGGATATTCATTCCAACCTTGAATTCATTGGTTGAAATGAATATCCAACCTTAGATTCACTGGTTCGTTGAGGCCTTGGAAAGTAGAGCCTTGAAATTATATATACTCCTGGAATGTAAATGTTGATGACCTAATTATTTTTCCATTGGGAAATAAAATTGTGATGTGACTATTTAGTGTTGAATTTATGATAAGTAGAATTATGAGTCAGACCACAATAATGTATCAAATGTAATTTAAGATAAGGAGACTAAAAGTAGCAAAATGTACGGTCACATTGACTTGAGGTCTTGTACTCGAGTACGGAACTACGGTGGGGAGCAATGAACCGCCTCAATTAATTGCCCCCTTAGCTTCAAACTTCTCTTCATAATGATGTACTCAACACTATTCTATTTTTATTAATATTCCCTCCGTTATATGACGTTTTAAATTTTGACTTTGATATTTATATATAATATTTATAACTTTAGTGTATTTTTTAACTATGTTTTCATATTAACCAATCAATAATGTAGTAATAATTAATTGATATTTTATATTCGCTTGTACTTTTTTATTATTTTTAATTTTTTTAATCTATGTAAAAATATTTAGAACGTTATATAAATAAACGGGAGGTACTTTAATAATTATGAAGTGGGTTGTTGGGAATCGGCTAATAGTGGTGTCAATTTGATTCATTGTCTTTTTATTACAACACAAACTATGTTCTTCCATAATTTTCTTTAACTTTTAAGCCCTTTTTGACCTAATAACATCACCCAAAGTTGCACTTTGAAAATGACATTTGAGTATTTGGTATCTATGCTACTAGCTATACCTCCATTAATTATATTTGATTATTTTTTAGATGGACATGTTATTGTTTAAGATGATTATGTTGAGCCATAAAAGTTAAGAGTATGAATTGTTTAGTTGGATATTAAAGAATATGTGTATTATTATTAATGTCATGGGTTCAACTCTTAACACTTATTATAGTTCTTTTTTGTTAACTTATAACACCTATAAAGTTTATTTTAATAATTCATTTGTAATAATATTGAACCTTAGATACTTCACCACATTTGGTTGTTAATGTTTCTTAGAAATAATTTTGAATTTTTCATTCCACATGAATTGTCTTATATATATAGTAATAGAATGTAAGTTTTCCCATGGTTAAAAAATGGATTGCACAAATAAAACCTTCACATAAAGAACCCTAAAAACCCTATAATTCACATAAACGGGCACTTTTGGTTATGGATCGCACAATATAATGGTGTGAGCATCATAGATAATGTTGCAAATTTTTCTTTAAACGAAAATGTATGTGGACCTAACTTTATGATAAGTATGTAATATAATTGGTAATGATTTTATGATAAGTGTAAATCTAATTGCTTCAACACTAAGTTAATAAGAAATAGTAGGTCATGAGATGAATTTGTGATGGGCTCTAGTAACTAGCCTACTAGGTATAAAATTGAAAAAATCCTCTTCTAAAGGTCTAGGTTTGATAGATAAAAATCTTTAGTTCATCAGACGAGAATGGTGTTATTGGTAGTCGATCGGTTGTAAATAACGTGATTAAGCGATAGTTGTAGTAATATATTCGATGATCGGCGGAATTGTCCCAAGTATTGTATATACGATATATATAATTGTCAATTTAATCCTAGATAACTGAATGAATTTGTATTTTAGTCCTGCACAATTATATTTTCATCAATTAATCACTAACAGTGGTACAATTGAGGGAGTACAGTTCCTAAAGCTAACAAATGTTGCACATGCGTTCATGTTTTGTCGGGAATCATACTGCAACAATTGTCACTTTCTGTGATCATACTCCAACATTTGTGCCTCTTTCAAGGACTCATCTACAATAATATAATCATCCAGGACTAAACTGCAATCTATCTAGAACCAAATCAACAATTAACTCTTGTGTATACCATCCTCTAAATAAGATCCGTCTTGTAACTACAAAATAAAATAATTGGTATAAACCGGCTTTGATCTTCCGTAACCCTTTTGAGTGACTCTAAATAAGATCTGTCTTGTAACTACAAAATAAAATAAATGTGTATTGTGTGTGCACATGGTCTCTAAATTAACGTCACCGTTCATTGTTACCGGAGAAGGTAAATTTAAGTTTGTTTTGGGACCATTTAAATACACGATACACACTTGAGCTGACTATTTGCGCACATGATCGCACTTACGGGACCATTAGCGATCATTTTGGAAAAACCTCAACATAAATTTTTGTCTCAAGTTTAGTAGAAGTGTTAATTTAGAGTACATTTGCGCATATGATGATACACACTTACAATGATCATTTGTACATCATTGCCACTTATGGAGACCAAAGTACAACGATTACCTACTTACTGACACCATTTTAACAATTACCTCGACCAAATCAACAATTAAGTATTATGTATACCATCCTCTTAATATGGTTTATGTCTTGTAACTACAAAAATAATTGGGACCGGCTTTGATCTTCGTCGCACTTTTGAGCGACTTTCTATGTTACATATTACTGTTTATTTGTCTTTTTTTTCTTTGTTCGTTTTACCAATATCATATCTTGTTCAATCATATTTTTATTGGTATGTACTATTATATGTAAATCTAAATAGTTGTAACTTATGTTTCTTCAAGTCGAATATTTGAGTATTTACAATTTTAATCATTAAAATTTTTTAACAAAAAAAATAAACTTTGACATGAAAACAAAAATTAATTTTTTTGAATTGGTTGTAGTACTTAATAATGTTGGAAACATTATCTTCTCTTGGTAGGATGCTTAGGAAGATTGAAAAGAATAGATAATAGTAAAAATGTAATACTCAGTAGATCTCGTCTGACACAATAAATAGCAAGCAACCCACATAGTAGACAAGCCCCGCGTGGTAGGTGCCAAAAAAATGTTAACATGAGAAATGTCTAAGAAGTTGAACTCATTCAAAATAATTTGGCCACAAGTAAAAAATGTTAACATGAGAAATCGAACTTATTCTAGCAAAAAAGTTAAATTTTTTTTACTGTCGTTTTATATTTTCAAGGCAATTTTTGGTATAGTTTTTTTGTTATGACCTTGTCATTAAATGAGCATCAATTATATTTTTGTTTTGGAACTTGAGATAATAATGTTTATTCCTATAATAAATGAGGGCATACAAGTAAAATATATAATATCCTTAACTGTTGTGCCAAAGTCTAAAATGATAACTAAAAAAAACGGAGATAGTATTTTAAATTGATTTTTAAAATTAACTTTCATTCAATTTTTATCACATACATACAACAATGTCTCGTGCGGATCGGACATGTCCTTAATGTGACATTCTATTTGATCGTTTAGTGTTTTAGGCATTTCGCATTTCGTATTGTTGCTTTCGTATTGACCACTTTAATGAGTGCTTTGACTTCGTTCTCCAAATAATGAATGAAATCACTAAAACAAAAAATCGGAGAACAACTTGACTCGACTTGTAATGAGACGTTACATCAATATGTAGTTGAACACATGCTGACAAAACTGAGAACACAAGATATTTTGAACTAGCTAGGTGTTTACCAAACTAGTTAACACACAAAAATTCACTCGTGTTTATTATTCAAAATAGTTCGGAATATTTGACAATATAGTTTTTAGAGAATAAATATGTATTATCTTGTCTGGAAAATAGAACCAGGTATTTATAAGAGTTTCCTCCAAAATAATAGCACCATTCAGAATTTTTGTCCGGCTATAATTAGTGCTCTTCTATATATCCCTACTAAATGCGGGCAGATGTCCATATCACATGCAAGAAGTGACTCGGGTTTATTATCTCATATCGCTTGAAAAGTTACAATTCATTAAGCTTTTTGTTCAGTGATGGCTTATTATCGTTGAAAATGTATATTGTTCTAATTTCAATTATACTTTCTTCTTCTTCTGGTACATTTCAGGTAACACATACCACTTTGTTGAAAACAATTTTATTAATGTCAATTATGTAAGCTTATTTTTGCAATTTATTAGATAATATGTACTAATTTGTTTAACGAATTTTGGTACACGAACTAAATCGGTGCATAGACTACTTTCGGTACATTTACTTTTGAATATTTTATTTTGTATCATTTTAGAACTATGTATATTTTAGTAATGCATACCATCTTTATATTGAAAATAACTGTATATGTTCATTACTAAAAACTAATGAACAATATCATTAATGAGTCGTAGTCATTCGGTCATAATGATCTCGTATGTTCCAATATCTATACTATATATGATGTCCAAGGCCTCAAAAAGCCACGTGACGCTCTCTCCTTTTTTTTTTTTTTTTTTTTTCAGTTTTTCATTTATTATGAGTTGCTACTTATATTTTCATCAAATAACTTATTTTAGTTGGTAGTTACTTTTATAAAATTTTCATGATAAAAACATTCTTAATTACATGATATAAATTTGAAATAAATATATGAGATAAATAAAAAATTATTCTTATATCTTATTTTTAACTATTAGAAAATATATCAATTAAATTCATTTACTATTATTTGTTATTAGATTAATGTAAATTATTGACAAAATTTATTATATTCATTATTTTTTAAATAAATAAATATTAACTAAACAAAATATTAAAGCGCACACATCATGTGTGTACCCGTAGCTAGTTACTCCCTCCATCCCAAATTGTTTGGCCTATTTCTATTTTTTGAGTCAAATTATGAAAATTTTGACCATTAATTCTCATTAATCGATAAGAGATAATATAGTCATATTGGATATTGTTAGATTCGTCTTAATGTATACTTTTGAACTATCATATTTTTATAATTTTTACGTTTGTAAAATTCGAGATATTTACGTTTTAACTTGTGTCTCAGAGACCGTACGTGTAAGTCAAAATAAGACAATCAATTTAGGATGGAGGGAGTATTATTTAATGGGGAGAACAGTGGAGAAAGCATATTAAAGAGAGCGAGAGGTAGTGCCATCGTACTTGTCAAGTTGCCCATTTTCCTAACATCACGATGATGTCTAAATTTTTTTTGGAAATCTCATAACTCATTCCATTGTTATTACATCGTGAGTTGAAGTATTCTAGAATAAATATCTACGTATATATGTAATAATCGATGCGTTCTCATCGAGATACAAATTTGTTCTTCACATATATCGTCCCACAATGATTATTACAAGTTCAGACGTTCTTTAATTAATTTAGTTACTTTATTTATTTTCCACAAAACTTTAATCCCTCTAAATTATAATTTATCTATGTCTATAAATCGATCTTAGTTTGATCTCTATTGTACTATTAGATCGATTTAAAAGACATAAATGATCAATCAGAATCATTGCAAACATAGGTGATAAGTCGGGACCTCTATCCAACATATATGATTATTCCGGTCATTTGCCCTAAAAATAATATGGTCGTATAATATTATTGTATATATTTTTCAAAATATCTCATAATGTAATATATTTAAAAGAAAATTATGATTAAAACTTCATGTGATGAAAAGAAAGTATATATAGTCTAGTAGTTATATATATATGTATGAGACAATTGTCAATTTGGTCCGAGGAAGTGGGATAAAGTTGCATTTTGGTCTCAAATAGTTATAATGTTGTAGATTAGTCTCCGAAAGTGACATAAGTGTTGCGATAGTCCCCGATAGTTACAATCGTTGCACATTATTAGTCCCAATTTTTATGGTGACCATAATAATGCAACATTTGTTACTCCCCGTGACAATACTACAATACATGTACCATTTTCAGGGCAGAATTTACGACATCATAGTTATCTAGGACTCAATTACAACTACATTCACTATATTGGATCAAATCTGTAATTACCTCTCTATATATAGATAGATAATCAAACCCTATATATTCTTTCTACTATATATCCTTTCTACTTTGGTGATCACATTTTTAGTATTCTTGATATGATAATGAATACATTAGTTGATGATAATAATTCTATGATTAAATTAGACAAATAACAAAGTGTAGGAATTTAGGCACGCAATCAAGTACATGTGGTGAGGTGAGTGTGATGTAATGAGTTATGAAGATACTTATTATCCCATAACCATTTGTCCTTTGAACCTAACATTGAGACATACATAATTGGTATGCAACAACCAATTAGGCTAATAAAGTGGCCATATACACACTATCTAGTTGAGATATTGGAAATCCATCATCCATTAAAACTTAGATGAAAATAGTAAGTGTTTCTTCAAAGGCTCGACTGTTTTTCATCCCACGCCCAAAATGTACTTACTACTACTTGATGCTTGCCAGTAGTTTTACCAATAATATGCATTGAAGAAGAGAGGAAAACAGCAATGCATAGCAACAACATTGGGTATAATGCATCATATACAGAATCTTGTTATCCACTTGCTCACTTTCTCATCATCTTCATCTATCTTAGATATTATCTACAAGTAATTAAAATTCATAATTTTTCAAAAGAGATATTATATACTTTGAGTGGATAAGTCTGGGATTGGTCTTCTATGGCTCAACCTTATGCCTGAGGTTTTGTAGACATGCAAATTTAGACATGGTATTGTTGGTTGTGGAATTGTAGAGTTAATTGATGTTTTGGTCCTTACGTAGTGGATACAATTGCATTCAGTCCGAGATAATTACAATGTTGCAGATTAATCCTTAAAAGTACCACAAGTAGTGCTGTGTTGCAGCATAGTTTCATAAAGTGACAAATGTTACTATATGGTCCCCTAAAAAATAGGGACTAATCACTTTCATTAACTATCACTAATACAAAATAAGACTTAGACATCACTGTTTAGACAACACATACCAAAAATGGCTATTAAAAGGTGAGAAAATTGCTGGAATAATCCCAGTAAATATCCGTCCATTGTAGTTTGGTCCCGGTTAGTTGTTGGTCTGCCAAAATGGTCCCAGTAATTGGTACATTTGGTGCACTTTAGTCCCCAACCGTTAAATATAGATGGAAAATTGTAACTTTTGGGGTTAAATTGAAATTTTAACATTAGTCAAGGTTCAAACGCAAATTGGATATAAATTGAACTTTTCTTTTTTTAAATTTTTTTTTTCGATTTCTTTGCCGATTTTTTTTTTTAATTTTTTTCGAATTCTCTTAGATATTTTTTCAATTTTTTTATATTTCTTTTCGATATCTTTTTTATTCTTTTCAATTTTTTCGATTCCTTTTCTTTTATGATTTTTTTCCTAGTATAAAGGATTCATTTTTTGTAGTTCTTTTCGCTAAAAGTTTCGATTTTGACAAAAAATTTGGTTTCCGTTGTTCTTTTAAATAAACTAATTTAAAAGTGTAGGGGACAACTTGACCAACTCAGAAGTTCAGTCCCCAATTTGATTAATTGACAATAGTTTAGGGGGCATTGTAAAATTTAATCTTTATTTTATGTGAACTAGACTTGGGAGCGAACTCTTGACTCTTGAGTCTGGATACTGAAATGGACTCGATTATACAAATCCATTTGAAATTATGAAATCTATATTGTAATGTGCTTGTCCAATCATGCCTCATAGCAAGAGTTGGCCTATTGAACATGGCCCAGGTATCCATTGGATCAGGTCCGTCCCTCGCAATTCATTTGAATATTTGAAATGTCTAATCTAATTACTTCATGATTACGAGCCAAGACGTCTATGCTTTTTTGTATCTAATCACCCGATTTTTTATCAACCTTTTAAATTGGTACCTAAAACGTTCAAATCGTTAGACAGGATCTGAATAGTAATTTGGGCGGAAATATGGTCCCAGGTCGAAAGGACATAAAATATAGTTTGAGTCGAAACAAACCAAAAGCTGTACCGAATCGAAAATATATATTCCAGGGGAAAAACAGAAAAAAAATGTTCCTCAATTAAAATGGGTCGAAAGTATGTTCCCAGGTAGAGAAGTTCCGAAAATATGATCCGGGGTGTCGAAAGACAAGGCTAAGAAGACATCAAATTATTTCCAACCTCCAAATCAAAATTCAAAAACAATTCTGTTTGCTATTTAGAGTATTATTTATACATATATGTTGAATTGTAATCGCTCCAACCTCATAATCAAAACTAAGAAAAAAGCAATTCTTTTTCGTTAAATAAAATAATTTTACATATATTTCTATTGCAATCACAGTCAAAATATATGGTTAATCATTGAATACTCAACAAATGTACAAAATCTCATCTTAATTTGCTAATCAACTAGGCCAATTACCAAATTACGAGTATAAAATAATTAATTTCTCCTCCTCCCTCACCCTTAATCTTTTTTTCCTCCTTCTCCTCTGCTCCCTCCCCAGTCCCCTAGACCTACATCTACTATTGAATATTTTCCTACTAACTTGAATCAACAATGGAAATACAAACAACTACATAATGAATCTTTAAAACTATTACAAAAACTACTACAAAGTGAGAAAAAATTGAATCCTTGAATCGTTTTCTTTCGTAAAGAATTATTTCCTGGTGTAGGAATATTCTTAGTGGATAAGACAAGGATTTAAAATGTTTATACTATTGAATGTAGTGCAGAAATTCGTGGGTATGTTTGAGAGCAAAAAGATGAACACTTTTTCAGAAAGATATGTTATGTTTTTCAACATACTTCTTTTGATCTTGATATGATCATATATGTTGGTTGAATTTTGTTGTTGTAAAACACTTGGGACAAGTGTCATCATATGGATGTATCCATATGTCTCAAAAGTTGCATAAAACAACCTTTCAACAAGCCACAACCGTTCAAAAAACGGTTACATTTATGAATGCAATGTTCTGAAAATTCAACCTTCTCTACTGCAGTTCATGGAGACCAGTCATGAAGACCTGAGGTCACCATGAAGGTCACTATGACGAACACAAAACTTTTTGTTGTTCATGGAGACCAGTGGTCACCATGAAAGTCACTATGATTTCAAATATATATAACATCTACACTTCACCAAAATTATCCCTCCGCCTATACCTCTATCACGTAACACGACCACTGTTTTTTTTTTGGGGATTTAGGTTTAGGTTGGATTTTCGGAGATGAGTTTGGGGTTAAGAGAAAGAGAAGAGTGTTTAGTTATGTGTTTAATATTTGGGTTCAAATATCATAATTATTTCTTTGGGATCTCATAACTCTTAAAAATTATTAAATCGTCACAGTTTTGACCTAAAAAATGTTGAGTACTTTAGAAATTATCGAATCCGTTAGAGTATGGACCATTTGCGGCTTTGTGCACCCGCTACACACTATGAGGGACCATTTGAGCATCCGTGCCACTTACTGGGACCAAACTGCAACGACACCTAGTTACTGAGACCATTTCAACAATTACCTCTCCAATTATACAATTTTGTAAGTTATTACTCCATATGATTCCTATCCCTAACTCTAGTATTTAACTAGTTACTTTACGATTTTTTATCTTTTCATATTTAGAATATGTATTATCAATTTCGTACGCAAACCAAGCGTATTTATAATGGAATTGGCAAAGCTTATGACCTTTTTTTAATTGACCAGGTATCAACTACCTCGAGCAACACTTATTTCTCTTGTTTGTTGTTCATTTTGTTTTAAGTTTCCAATTTTTTCTTAATTGTGCCCTTCTGTTTTAGTATTTTAGATTTTGTGCCTCTCATATTTCATCCTCTACTAGTAATACGTTACGTGCGTTGCACGTGAACAATAATGAAATCTATAATACTTATAAAAGAGCCAACACCCTTAGGTGTTTCTTCCACATTTTGTCAAGACTATTTTACCCCTTCCCATTAACAAATTACTATTAATTTAATTTTTCAATTGTATATATCTTTTAATGAGAAGGTGAAGAGATAGGTACACTATGAAGCAATATTAATGAAAATTTGAAAAATGAAAAATTCATCTCACCCAATTGTATCCATTAATTATGGTCACAACTATATCATTTAATAAGATAATAAAAATATTACGTTTCATTTGATGGGGAAGATGATATTTCAATGGCAAAAGATTTTCTTCTTTGACAGTCATAAATTGATTCAAATTGACAAAAACCCCACATGATTGTAGAAATAAAATAAATAATTATATTTATGCATTCAATTCATGCTAATAATAAGTCATTAAATTCAATGGAGGTTATGGCTTTCACTATTTTCAGAATTTGAAAGTTACACAACAAAAAAACATAATTGATATTTAAACATAAGTCTAATATTCATTCAATTAACTATCTATATAAACTGATACATATAAAGTAGAGCTACATAATTAGATAAAACGAATAATATGAATCCACATGATTGTAGGGAACAAAATAAATAATTAAATTTATGCATTCAATTCATACTAATAATAAGTCATTAAATTCAATGGAGGTTATGACTTTCAGTATTTTCATAATTTGAAAGTTACACAACAAAAAAACATAATTGATATTTAAAAATAAGTTTAATATTCATTCAATTAACTATCTATATAAACTAATATAGATAGTTAATTACATAATTAGATAAAACGAATAATATGAATAAGTATATTCAACACAGCAAAAAACATAATTTGTATTTAAAAATAAGTTTAAGAGTCATTAAATAATTTATTTTCAAAAATAATATATAAAATGAAATTACATGATTAAAGTAAATGAAATATATGACTTCATATATTCAAAAGAAAATAAAAACTATAAGTAAAAGATAGTTATGACTTAATATATCTATGTAAAATATTAAAAATAAGTATACGACGAGTAGCTCTATTTCAATTTCATGAACTAATGTATTTTAAATACAATTATATAGTTATAGAAATTTCCAGTTGCTCTATTTACAATTTTATGAAACTAATATATTTTAGTAAAATTACATTATTAGAGAAAATTTTAATATATTCTATAATGTTAAATGATGATTGTATAAATAAAATAAATATATTCATGTAATTTAATTCATGTCAATAATAACTCATTAAATTGTGTGGTAGTTATAATTTTTAACTCTTTTCACAATTAATACTTAAAAATAAGTTAAGGAGTCATTCAATTAACCATTTTAGGAACTATATATAAGAAGAATAATTACGTCTTTATAGAAAAAGAAATATATGACTTTATATATTCAAAAGAAATTTAAAACTATACTAAAATATATTTCTATATTTCTTATAATGAAATCTATGAACTAATATATCTATGTACAAAATGCAAATAGTTAAATAAGTGTAAGAGTTGCTCTAATTACATTTTATGAACTAATATACTTTAAGTAAAATCATATAGTTACAAAAAAAAAATTAGTTGCTCTATTTAGAATTTTATGAAACTAATATATTTTAAGTTAAACTACATAGTTAGAGAAAATGATATGTTCAGCACAAATTGAATAAAATAAGTACAATATCGTTCTATATTTCTTATGTAAATATAAAAATATTTGAAATAAGTAGTAGAATTGTTTTATTTATAATTTCATGAACTCATATATTTCAAATAAAATTACATAACTAGAGAAAATTTTAATATAATATATATTGATATATATATATGACTTTGTAAATATAATCTAAAGTAAAATTATAAAATATAGTCATATTTGAAATATCTATCTATAATTGTACTAATATACCTTCCAAAAGTGTAATTAAACTGAGTATTTATTTCTTTCATTTTTTGCTAAGACTATATTGCTCATTTTAATATAGACTAATTATTTACATCTTATTATTATCTATATATTAAAATGTAACCATTGAATAATTATTAAAATTGCATGAACTAAAACATCCCAATTGAATTGATCATTATTACTACTCAATTACTTATTTATTGAATTAAAGATCCACTATTACAATAATAAACGATTTTAGAAATGTTTACTATATATTTTCTTAACTAATCAATTTACCGTTACACTTTTGAAGGATCATTCTAAAACTATAAATTATGAGACTTTCAGATTCAATCATACGCAAAACAAAAATGCAACATCATCATCTTCATACATATGAGAGCAAAATCATATCAAGTATCAACTAAATCTTTTATATTTACATGGAGTCCGAATCTTAAAGTTGATTATATTTTCTATTAGGTTGATTTTGATCAATTAATTTGATTCTTTTGTATGTTTACAGTGATTAGCTCATATTTCTAATACAATTTGATTTATGTATTTATCGGTTACATTTATGTTTATCTAGCTATTCATTTATTGTATGATTTTAATTGGGTTGATATTGATAATTTGTTTGATTTTTTATTATTATCTAAATACATGTCCAATTTATTTGTTATTTTCTTTCGTTTCATATGAAATATACTTGATAAAGATGACTTCAATGGTTAAACATATATGATTTCTATAGAGGAGATTAACAAATATTAGGTTACAATAAGTTGAACTATAAATTTTTAAAAAATCCGTAATGATATACTGAAACAATTAAAATATGACAATAATTTCCTTTGCCACCTTAAATAATTTTTATCTATTTAGAATGTATAATATCAAATCTCTAATATTTTATAATTGTAGAAGTAACAATAAAGGATCGTTTAATCATACTTTGCCCATTTATGATTAGTTGGTTCAATTTGCTCTATCGTGTACTTTTTAACTTTATTAATATTACATATAATATTGACTAATAATTATTTAATACTTTTATTGATGGAATTGATTTTGCGTTAAGCTTTGAGTAATAGACAATCAAATCTATAGTTACTTAAGTCAATAAAGTTTTGATCAAAGAAAAAGAAGTAAGAAGTTAGACATTCTTTCAAAATATTATACAAACACAACAGAAATTTTGGAGTTTCTGTTTTTTATGTATTTGAATTTCCACCTTACTATCGAATGCTTTTTAATTTTTTTTGTTCAAAGTAATTTCATAATTTGTTAATAAACTCAGACGAAAGGTAAGCTGTATCATGAGTGTTAGAGTATCATATAAATATATAAATAAATTTATTATTTATTTCATTATTGTTCACGTGCAACGCACGTAACGTATTACTAGTAAATAATAAATTTATTTATATATTTATATGATACTCTAACACTCATGATACAGCTTACCTTTCGTCTGAGTTTATTAACAAATTATGAAATTACTTTGAACAAAAAAAATTAAAAAGCATTCGATAGTAAGGTGGAAATTCAAATACATAAAAAACAGAAACTCCAAAATTTCTGTTGTGTTTGTATAATATTTTGAAAGAATGTCTAACTTCTTACTTCTTTTTCTTTGATCAAAACTTTATTGACTTAAGTAACTATAGATTTGATTGTCTATTACTCAAAGCTTAACGCAAAATCAATTCCATCAATAAAAGTATTAAATAATTATTAGTCAATATTATATGTAATATTAATAAAGTTAAAAAGTACACGATAGAGCAAATTGAACCAACTAATCATAAATGGGCAAAGTATGATTAAACGATCCTTTATTGTTACTTCTACAATTATAAAATATTAGAGATTTGATATTATACATTCTAAATAGATAAAAATTATTTAAGGTGGCAAAGGAAATTATTGTCATATTTTAATTGTTTCAGTATATCATTACGGATTTTTTAAAAATTTATAGTTCAACTTATTGTAACCTAATATTTGTTAATCTCCTCTATAGAAATCATATATGTTTAACCATTGAAGTCATCTTTATCAAGTATATTTCATATGAAACGAAAGAAAATAACAAATAAATTGGACATGTATTTAGATAATAATAAAAAATCAAACAAATTATCAATATCAACCCAATTAAAATCATACAATAAATGAATAGCTAGATAAACATAAATGTAACCGATAAATACATAAATCAAATTGTATTAGAAATATGAGCTAATCACTGTAAACATACAAAAGAATCAAATTAATTGATCAAAATCAACCTAATAGAAAATATAATCAACTTTAAGATTCGGACTCCATGTAAATATAAAAGATTTAGTTGATACTTGATATGATTTTGCTCTCATATGTATGAAGATGATGATGTTGCATTTTTGTTTTGCGTATGATTGAATCTGAAAGTCTCATAATTTATAGTTTTAGAATGATCCTTCAAAAGTGTAACGGTAAATTGATTAGTTAAGAAAATATATAGTAAACATTTCTAAAATCGTTTATTATTGTAATAGTGGATCTTTAATTCAATAAATAAGTAATTGAGTAGTAATAATGATCAATTCAATTGGGATGTTTTAGTTCATGCAATTTTAATAATTATTCAATGGTTACATTTTAATATATAGATAATAATAAGATGTAAATAATTAGTCTATATTAAAATGAGCAATATAGTCTTAGCAAAAAATGAAAGAAATAAATACTCAGTTTAATTACACTTTTGGAAGGTATATTAGTACAATTATAGATAGATATTTCAAATATGACTATATTTTATAATTTTACTTTAGATTATATTTACAAAGTCATATATATATATCAATATATATTATATTAAAATTTTCTCTAGTTATGTAATTTTATTTGAAATATATGAGTTCATGAAATTATAAATAAAACAATTCTACTACTTATTTCAAATATTTTTATATTTACATAAGAAATATAGAACGATATTGTACTTATTTTATTCAATTTGTGCTGAACATATCATTTTCTCTAACTATGTAGTTTAACTTAAAATATATTAGTTTCATAAAATTCTAAATAGAGCAACTAATTTTTTTTTTGTAACTATATGATTTTACTTAAAGTATATTAGTTCATAAAATGTAATTAGAGCAACTCTTACACTTATTTAACTATTTGCATTTTGTACATAGATATATTAGTTCATAGATTTCATTATAAGAAATATAGAAATATATTTTAGTATAGTTTTAAATTTCTTTTGAATATATAAAGTCATATATTTCTTTTTCTATAAAGACGTAATTATTCTTCTTATATATAGTTCCTAAAATGGTTAATTGAATGACTCCTTAACTTATTTTTAAGTATTAATTGTGAAAAGAGTTAAAAATTATAACTACCACACAATTTAATGAGTTATTATTGACATGAATTAAATTACATGAATATATTTATTTTATTTATACAATCATCATTTAACATTATAGAATATATTAAAATTTTCTCTAATAATGTAATTTTACTAAAATATATTAGTTTCATAAAATTGTAAATAGAGCAACTGGAAATTTCTATAACTATATAATTGTATTTAAAATACATTAGTTCATGAAATTGAAATAGAGCTACTCGTCGTATACTTATTTTTAATATTTTACATAGATATATTAAGTCATAACTATCTTTTACTTATAGTTTTTATTTTCTTTTGAATATATGAAGTCATATATTTCATTTACTTTAATCATGTAATTTCATTTTATATATTATTTTTGAAAATAAATTATTTAATGACTCTTAAACTTATTTTTAAATACAAATTATGTTTTTTGCTGTGTTGAATATACTTATTCATATTATTCGTTTTATCTAATTATGTAATTAACTATCTATATTAGTTTATATAGATAGTTAATTGAATGAATATTAAACTTATTTTTAAATATCAATTATGTTTTTTTGTTGTGTAACTTTCAAATTATGAAAATACTGAAAGTCATAACCTCCATTGAATTTAATGACTTATTATTAGTATGAATTGAATGCATAAATTTAATTATTTATTTTGTTCCCTACAATCATGTGGATTCATATTATTCGTTTTATCTAATTATGTAGCTCTACTTTATATGTATCAGTTTATATAGATAGTTAATTGAATGAATATTAGACTTATGTTTAAATATCAATTATGTTTTTTTGTTGTGTAACTTTCAAATTCTGAAAATAGTGAAAGCCATAACCTCCATTGAATTTAATGACTTATTATTAGCATGAATTGAATGCATAAATATAATTATTTATTTTATTTCTACAATCATGTGGGGTTTTTGTCAATTTGAATCAATTTATGACTGTCAAAGAAGAAAATCTTTTGCCATTGAAATATCATCTTCCCCATCAAATGAAACGTAATATTTTTATTATCTTATTAAATGATATAGTTGTGACCATAATTAATGGATACAATTGGGTGAGATGAATTTTTCATTTTTCAAATTTTCATTAATATTGCTTCATAGTGTACCTATCTCTTCACCTTCTCATTAAAAGATATATACAATTGAAAAATTAAATTAATAGTAATTTGTTAATGGGAAGGGGTAAAATAGTCTTGACAAAATGTGGAAGAAACACCTAAGGGTGTTGGCTCTTTTATAAGTATTATAGATTATAGATTAGCCTCTTGTAATAAATAAATCTTAATGAAATATTTTCGTCTAAATTTAGAACCAAAATGTACACTGTACATACGTATCAGAATTTTGATCATATAACATGAATACACAAATATGTAAAAGAGCAATGAACTTTTAAACTTATTTTCTCCTTTTTGTCTTTATAAAGTACTTTTTGTCCTTAATAAAGTAACACTTCAACACCTTTATTTGAGGACATATTAGTAATCTTGTACCATTCCTTAATAAAATAATTTTTTCCCAAACAATCAAACATATCGAAACAGAGGGAGTAATAATTTTCTTTAAGTTACAATAGTTTTAACAATTTTAAGATAATAATAATTGTATAAAGACTATTGGTACCTCATTTAAAAATTCAAATTACACAAAGTAACGTATCAAAAACTAAAAATATAGTAAAATTATTAGAGTTGTATCATTTTTAACGACGACATGTAAAGGAAAGAAAGATAAGTCAGACTATAATGTATGCAACTTAGATAAGACTAGTATGTATGCCATTTAGATTACATATAATGATATTATTTATACAAGTATTTTGGACATCATAAACGCTTGTGCATCTCAATAAGTAATAATGATAAAAAAAAAAAAAAAATTAATAATTAATAATTATAAAAATTGTTAATAATTTATCATGTAAAACTATTTATTCAAATATTTATTTAAAGTAATTTATATAAAAGTAATTTTGAATTAAGTTTTATTTATAACTTCTCCTACAATTAAGGAAATTGAAGAACATAGGGCTTCACTAAAAAAATCTAATTCCTCCCTTCCCAATTAAATATAGTGTAGGTGTAACGAAAACTTACTAATTAGTAACTTTTTTTTTTTTTTTTGATAATTAGCGATATATTAATCAAAACGAAAACTCAAAAAATATGAGTACACATCTGGCCCGAACTTCAGGGCCCAGGCAAAACTACAAAAAGACCAAACGATCTAAACTAATCTAGCCCATTTAAACTAAGGGCCCCAACTCAAGTGACTAAAACCTAACCAAAATGACTATAAAAGGGAGAAGTAGGGTTAAAACCCTCATTATCTCCGCAGCTTCTATGAATGCAAGTCATTTATTAAACTCTCTTCCTTTAGTTCTCTTCTTCCATGAGAAGCTGAAGAGTCAAAAAATCTCAGAAGCCTCTGCTTCCGTTTTGAGGCAAGGCCGTGTGTTCTGATTCCCTTTGTCCCCCAAATATCTCCGTTTCTCACCTCACCTTCAGTCTGAGCATAAATGAAACCTCATCCTTTCCATCCTTCCCCTACGTTGCCGGAGGCCCCGATGAAGACACTAGCCTCTAGATCGGCCGATCTGAGGCGTTTCCCTTCTGTGGGAGGCTGTTGAAGGCGAGGGAGCATCATGCTACTGGACATGGGGCCGTGAGTAAAGCCGGAGCTGCGTTGTCGGCCGCCAAAAAGTAAGTCGCAAAGCTTATTAACTCCATTGGTGTTCGGAATTTATTTTCATATAGCAGATTGTTCCGTTGATACCATAGGTCCCACATGCATGTTGACCATAGTCGAAACTTATCCTTTGAAACTTTGCTTTTCATTGATTTGAAGAGATCCTTGAACGATTGAATCTGAGAATCTATGTTTGGCATTTTTAACAAACTGTTGACCTCTTTGCTGTAAGGACACTGAATGAAAAGATGGTGTTCGTTTTCTTGGAATTTTTTGCAGAATAGACATGCCTGATCTAGCTCTATGTGCCGTTTGTGTAAATTAACTCTGGTTGCTAATCTGTTTACACATGCCCTGTATAAGAAATGTTTTATTTTCTTGGCAAGATTAAGACTCCATATCTGCCCAAAAATTGGATCTGGTGCTATGATGTTGTTCGATGTTTGACCCGAATCTGGATTCAGAGCTGTAGTATTGTTGACAGTCTGCATATGTGCCTCTTTTGTTTCCATGATAAATGCATAGGCAGATTTTACAGAAAATTTACCATGTTTATCTTGTCTCCACCGTGGCTTATCTCTAGCATTCTGATTATTAAGTGAGGTATTAAGAATGGCTTCGACATCTACGGGGTAGAAAGTGGACAACAGTCTGTCCATTTTCCACACCCCAATCTCTGTGTCAATGAAATCTGCAACTTTAAGATGCTGAAATTCTGGATCTGGTGGCGTTATTAATCTGTTTGAAAAAGTATGTGAGACCCAGTTCTGATTCCATACATCTATATCTTGTCCATTTGCTAACTCCCATGTTGTGCCTTTGTTGACGAGGTCCCGCACCGAGAGAATGCTGCGCCATGAGTAACTAGGAGAACTTCCCAGTGATGCCATCCAAAAGCTCTGCTGAGGGAAGTATCGTGCCTTAAACACCCGAGCAAGCAAGGAGTCTGGATTGTTGACTATCCTCCAAACCTGTTTCATCAGCAGGGCTTCATTAAAACTTTTTGTATCCCGAAATCCCAAACCCCCATTAGTTTTACTTTTACATAATGTACCCCAGGCAATCCAATGTAATTTCTTTTTCCCGTCAGTTCCTGATCCCCACCAGAAATTAGATAAAATTGTATTTATTTCCGTACATAGTGATTGTGGTAGTCGAAAGCAACTCATTGTAAAGGTGGGGATCGCTTGTAGCACCGATGTAATGAAAATTTCCTTTCCCGCAGTAGATAACAGCCTAGGTTTCCAATTGTCCACCTTCGATTTGACCTTATCAAGAATGTAGGTGAAAACCGCTTTCTTGGAGGTTCCGATCGTGGACGGGAGACCTAGGTAATTACCATGGTCTGGGACCTCGGGAATGCCTAACAGTCCCGAGATATTCCTCCTGGTAGCATTCGGTACACATGGACTGAACAAGATAGAGGATTTCTCGGTGCTCACCAGTTGACCCGAGAGTTCCTCATATGTCTTGAGAATTTGCTGAAAAGTACAAGCCTCCTCCAATGTAGCTTTACCAACTAATAGTGTGTCGTCTGCAAACATAAGATGGGAAATAGGTTCCACCCCATCGTAACGTATCCCACACAACTTACCACTGCCGCATGCTTCATTAAGCATTGCAATGAGTCCCTCTGTACATAAAATAAACAAATACGGGGACAGTGGGTCTCCTTGGCGTAATCCACGCCCCGGCCTGATGTAACCTGTTTGTTCCCCGTTGATCAATAGAGCATATGTAACTGATTCCACATGTTGCATAATAAGATGGATCCAATGATCATCAAACCCGAACTGCCTAAGCATAGTACGGAGAAAATTCCATTCTATTCGATCATACGCTTTCACCATGTCCAATTTAATGGACATATAACCCTCCGTACCCGTCTTTTTCTTCTTAATCGTATGATGAAGCTCATACGCAAGAAGGATGTTATCTGTGATCAACCGGTTAGGCATAAAGGCACTCTGTGATTCCGAGATAAGAGAGGGTAAAACCTGTTTAAGCCTATTAGCCAAAGCTTTGGCTATCATCTTGACACTCGTATTGCATAGAGCAATCGGTCGAAACTGTGTCATAGAAACCGGTTTGGGTACTTTAGGGATAAGGGTGATAAGAGTGAAATTCATTTTATCAAGAAAAGAACCACCATTAAGAACTTGAAGCCCCATTTTAATAATATCGTCTCCCACCGATTCCCAATAGTGTTTGAAAAAAGTTGCAGACATACCATCGGGGCCGGGAGCCTTGGATCCTTTCATGGAGAACAAACTCTCCTTGATCTCCTCTCCTGTAAAAGGCATTGTTAGCCAGGCCTTGTCGGGACCAGAAAGATTTTTGAGTGGGAGCGGGCCCAGGCCGGGTCGCCCTATGACCTGTTGTGAGGTAAACAGCTGGGAATAGAAGCCTTCGGCCAGCCTTTTGATCCCGTCAGAGTCCCTGACCCATGTTCCTTGTGAATCTTGTAGTTCGGAGACCCAATTGGTTTTTCGCCTTTGATTTGATAGGGCGTGGAAATACGCAGTATTGCGATCTCCTTTAACCCTCCAGAGATTCCTGGATCGTTGGCACCAATAAATTTCATTTGTCTCCCGTAAACGATCAATCTCATTGGCGAGTACACACGCTTGGCCTTTGGATACAGGTGTAATTGTCCCCTGTTGAAGAGTGTCCAGCGAAGCCTGTTTATCTTTAATAGCTTTGGGAACACTACCCAACACCTCTCGCTTCCACTGCAGGAAACTTAACCTGGTGTGTCTAATGCTCTCGAACACCTTAACACACGGGTCAGGTGCTTCACTTCGGGTCCATGAGTCCTCTACCACCGGGATAGTACTCTCGTACAAACACCACCCTTCCTCAAAGCGAAACCTCGGTTTGGGGTTTGGTCTGGCCGGAGTTCTATCCCCTATGCAAAGTAGTAGTGGCAAATGGTCAGAAGTGTTTGTAGAGAGATGCTGTAGAGAAGTATGGGGGAAGCAATTTAGCCAGTTTGAACTAACTAAAGCGCGATCTAAGCGTGCTCTTGTAGAGAAAGGCGCAACAAAGTTATTACACCAAGTAAAGGGATAACCCGAAAAACCAATATCATTTAAAACACAATCTTTAATAACTTGACTGAATTGGGCCATTTGCCAATTCGGTCGACCTCGTCGAGACGATACAAATTCAGAATTAACACAAACTTCATTAAAGTCACCCGTGAAAACAGTAGGGAGACAAGAAAAAGAATTAATGAAGCGCATCAAGTCCCAAGAGAGCTTTCGCTTTCCTGTTTCGTGATGGCCATAAAATCCCACAAACCGCCATTGGTCCACACCGTTTTCCAGCACATGAGCTTCAATATGGTGTGATGAGTAGGTCTTGACTGCAAGTTCTACCTCTCTACTCCATAGAAGCATCACACCTCCACGCCGCCCTTTGGAACCAACACACAGTCCATTGGGAAATTTGAGTTTGTGTTTAAGAAATTCAAACTCAGCAGTTTTTAACTTAGTTTCAATTAAAAAGATGAGCGAGGGTTTGTGAGATTTGACCAAACCCACCAAAGAACGAACTGCCCGGGGATTGCCTAGCCCCCGGCAGTTCCAAACTAAGCACTCAAATATCATGTTGACATCGGTAGAATTAGGTTAGAAACTTACTAATTAGTAGCATATAAATTAGGTTAGAAACTTACTGTTGACTTATTGAACTATCTAACAATATGAGCTATTGGTTGTGTGAATAATTTTTATAACAAGTGTAAAATTTTAAGCATAATAATTAAAAATCTATATTAATCCCATCGACCCAACTAACCCGTATCTTCGGGTAGGGTTGGTTTGGGCGGGTTGGGTAATTTATGCACACCTCTATTGGTTACTAATATTGGTAAATTATTAGCACATGCTGGACTGTAAAATACTTCGTTGGTAAATTAATATTGGTAATCTATTAAATTAATTTGAAGCCAATCTGAAGCTGTTGTCATGCTATAGCTTCGGATTGGCTTCAGATTCATTTAGTTCTGAAGCCAATCCGAAGCTATGTTCTTTTATTTCATGGCATGCCCATTAGTTTTTCTTCCATGTTACTTGAAGATTATATAATTTCAAATATGAATTATGAATTGTTTTTAATAGGTACTCAATCTTGATTACATAAATACTTTGATGTCTTATCTTTCGACCGAGCAATTGCCTCAAACTAGATTACATAAATGGCATTGATGTCTTATCTTTCGACCGAGCAACTGCTCAAACTAGTCACCATCCACGTTGATTAGATTTATTTTTTGTTTTGTAATAGTATAGTTACAACGGATGTTTCTTCTTTTGAAGGATTATGTTAATACTAATAACTTGGTAGTATATTCAATATGTTGAAAAACAACAAATAATAACATAACACATAATCAAGATCCAAATACAATCAAATCACAATAACAACATGGCTTCAGATTCATTTAGTTTTGAAGCCAATCCGAAACTATGTTCTTTTATATCATGGCATACCCATTAGTTATTGTTCCATGTTACTTGAAGATTATATAATTTCTAACATGAATTCTGAATTGTTTTTAATAGGTAGTCAATCTTGATTACCTAAATGACTTTGATATCTTATCTTTCGACCGAGCAACTGCCTCAAACTAGATTACGTAAATGCATGGCGTTTATGTCTTATCTTTCGACCGAGCAACTGCCTCAAACTAGTCACCATCCACGTTGATTGGATTTCTTTTTTGTTTTGTAATAGTATAGTTACATCGATGCTTCTTCTTTTGAATGATTATGTTAATACTAATAACTTGGTAGTATATTCAATATAATGAAAAACAACAAACAATAACATAACTCACAATCAAGATCCAAATACAATCAAGTCACAATAACAACATATTATGTACCAATTTGTTATTTATGTATTTTAATATGTTGTTGGATTAATAAATTTTAGAATAAATACTATATGGCTTCGAATTGGCTTCAGAATTAAATCAATCTGAAGCCAATCCGAAGTTGTTGTCATGATATAGCTTCGGATTGGCTTCAGATTCATCTAGTTCTGAAGCCAATCCGAAGCTATGCTCTTTTGTTTCATGGCATGTCCATTAGTTTTTTTCTTCCATGTTACTTGAAGATTATATAATTTCAAACATGAATTTTGTATTGTTTTTAATAGGTACTCAATTTTGATTACATAAATGGCTTTGCTGTCTTATCTTTCGACCAAGCAACTGCCTCAAACTAGATTACATAAATGGCGTCGATGTCTTATCTTTCGACCGAGCAACTGCCTCAAACTAGTCACCATCCACGTTGATTAGATTTATTTTTTGTTTTGTAATCGTATAGTTACATCGGATCCTTCATCTTTTGAATGATTATGTTACTACTAATAACTTGGTAGTATATTCAATAAATCTTGCGTTCTGGCGCCGCTCTATTAAATTTTACCGAGGCCATTCTGACGCCGTTCTATTAAATTTTAATTTTTAATAAAATAATTAAATTTTGCGTTCTGGCGCCGCTCAATTACATTTTTTAATTTTTAATTCATTTCATTTAATATTAACAAATATATTTTCAATTTGATTACGTTTAGCTTCGGAATGGAGTTAGTAATTATTTCATTTTGTAATAGAATAAATTTATTGGAAAGTCCGAAATCATATCGAAACAATTTACACACCCTATTTAGACCCTGAAGCTAATCTGAAGCAGTGTTGAACCTTTATTAGTTTTAAGGCTTTTCAGCAGAAGCTAAAGGTCTGTATTCTAATAGTGACATATTTATGTGGCAAATCAATTATAAATGTCTATTAATAATATGTTTGAAGAGTTCATATACTGAGTATTACATTATTAATACCAATAATATGTATTAACATGATAAATTGAACTTCCACATAAAATGCTAAAAAATAAGACAACATCGTGTGGAAACTGAGAAGCGTTAAGATTGATAATGTCTATGCCATGTGATGTTCGATCCGAGTAGGTCGGTAATAAATGTGATTTAGCTGGCAATTGGCCTTGTGATGTGATTAGAGAAGCGAGAGTCTGAGTGCTCTTATCCGGTATAATCCAGGCATCCGTTTTTTGGGAATCGGACGGATAAGTTACCTGTTGTATTCGATCAGAATCGATAATTATATTGAGTATATTTTTTGGACAACTATCTATGAGATAACTTATCGGGTGGATACCGATTCAGATCGGTTCAGGATGTATTTGACTAAAAGATAACAATAGAAAACCTTTTAAAAAAATTAAAACCAACAATATAACATCTAATAATCAACATATGATTTGTAATCGGATACTCTATCGAGTACTTTATCGGATAGCAATTAACTTTTTTAACCATTCTCGAACCATTATCTTACCAGATAGATAAACGGAACGAAAATCCCAAACAAATTACCGGATGGATCTCGATTTTCTCAAACTAGTAACAGCCCGCCCTAACCGAGACATATCAGCATTCACCAATACTTTAATGATTGTTAATCTGTTAGTTTTGAGTCCTCATTCAAATCCTTTTGTTAAACCACTCCTTGAATCCCGAAAGCTCATATTCACATTATTTATCTTCTTTCATCTTCAAAAAATTAAACCACTGGAGCCTTTTCTAGTAGCTGCTGAACTATCACTATTCTCCTGGGGCAGATTGTTAATAAGGTACCACGCCACCACTTAATTCTGTTTTTATTTTGTTTTATAAATCTAGTGAAATTGTTTGATGTTTGATCCATATATTTCTACTCTTACACTAGTAATATATATGGACAATTTTGGCATTGCACCTTTGAACAAATTTCTTCAAAGTTAGCAGAAATACATGAAATAATACTCCCTCTATTAACTAGTTCAACTTCATGTTTTTCAAATATGATCACATATAAGCAACACTTATTCGATAAAAATTACATTTCAAACATGGTGTGCAATTAAAATGAGAGAAAATTGTTTAAATTGTCCCAGATAATATGTGTACGTTGCACTTTAGTCCCAATAACTAGTCGACTGTGAAAATGATTCTCATAATTGGTAACAAGTTGGCTTATTGCCTTAATGGGCAGACATCAAAAGTTTTCTTCATCGATTTATGCATGTTACACCTGAGGTAAGTCGATGTTTAATCTATATGTATTCTCGTAAGTATCAACTTTTAGTTCAGTCATCCAACTTCATACATGTATACATTTGGTATTATTGCACTTTTAGAAATTTTGGTGTTTTTGTTTTGCATACTGGGAGGAAATTTTCACTTAATTGAATAGTTGATTTCTTGATATATTGGATCTAAGAAAAGACCGTTAACTTAATAATGTAGTGTTATGCAAAGATTCTTTTTGAGAAGTATCTGGTTCGAGTCTTGTTGGAGGAGTATTTTCTATATCTTTTTGTAGGTTTCAAGCGTTCACTCTGATGTTCAATGTAACAAAAGAGAAAAGACATGATTGTTTATTTTTCGGCTCTAGACCCCCACTGTTTAGACTATGCTGTAATTTCGTATTGTTGTAGTAATTTGTAATTCGTTAGAAAAATGGTTTAGTAAAAGCACTAGTTTGTCTTAAAGTACCAGGAAACGAAATCTAAATGTGTCTGATTTCTCCTTTTCATGTTTTATTCATGCAGTAATGCAGGGATGCTTGATTGCTTTTCGTTTTCTTGCTTGGGTATATGGAGTGCCTTCGGTCAGTTGTGGGGAAATTGCTTTGGTCACTCAGAGATAGATCAAGTTGATTATTACTTCGAGAACTATATATGGCCTAGTGTATACCATGATTCTACTATATCTCAGTCTATCTACCTTCTGAAGTGGCAGGAAGTAATATACTGTTTAGGTACAGAAAATGAAGACTCATTAAAGAATCATTTCGTGAATGTGAAACATGGGCTTCAATTGCTTCAAATAATTCTCAGTCACTCAAAAAATGAAGATCTCAAACATCGGATAGAGCATTTGGGTGTGAATGTGAAGAAGCACCTTCACTCGACATTCACTTGCATAAGGAAACGCAAAAATCTCTCCATGGAGTTGGATCTTGTATATGCTGATTTGAAAAGGGAGATGAGTTATGTTGTTTTCAAGCCAGGAACAGATGCATGTGATGCTATATACCCAGAGGTAAGTAATGTCACGATATCTAATGTCATAAGAAGCAATGATCTTCTTCTTGAGATCATAAGGGAATTGATAAACTCTAACCGGAAGAGCGATGAAATTTATCTTGTAATGAAAGAGATCAAAGACCTCAGGAAGATGCTGGCGTTGTTAAAATTTCTGTTAACATATGTAGAAGATGCTAAACATTTTTTTATATTTAGACCTGAGGAATATAAGAACCTACTAACGACTCTAGTAGATCCAATAGACAAAGCAATATGTCTCATCTATTTGATTGTTGTTGGGACTATGGATGAAGAGATGGTATTTGTGGTGAAGAATATGTTTACTGAACTAATTGATAAGATCGACATAAGGGACATTTCAAGACGGCTTAACATCCTTGAGAGAGAACCATTTATCCTTCTTAATCTAATGACACTATTAAGGACGAATCCATGGTCTCATAATGTTGTACTTTCTGAGCTATACTGGGAGTTGGATCGTATCAAGACTTACATATCAGGTCTAGAAGGATGTGAGAGGGTAAAACATTTTCAAGAATCCTATGAAGCCATTTTGGTTCAGGTGGTTCCCATCCTCTACTTATGTTATGATGGGCATATTCAAGAAGAAACTAAGAGAGACTTAGATGGTGTCCTTCATATTTTGGATCGGATCAAGCGCATCATGCCTGAGTCCCAAGAGATCAAGTTGAATCACTATCCCACGGTTGATAATACTGGTTTCCTGAAGTCTTTCTTGAGATATTTGGAGGAGCTACTGAAATCCCCTCAAATACCGATACTCGAGAATGAAATCAATATGCTGATATCATTGCTTAAGGTTACCATTCAATTCAAACTTCATGAAGGTCTATCGACACACCTTATCTACTTGGCATATCAAGCAGAACATGTGATCGACCTTTATCTGGTGAGAAGTGGTACCAGAGATGAATCCAACATCTTTAAAGCCCTGTCCAATATCACAGAACAAATGAAGCGTATGGTCGAGGATATGCATGGAGTTTGTGGTAAAGAGCTTCCAGCTCCAGAAATTTCAAGTGCCTCAAGCCCCCAGGTTCTTACTATGGCCTCAGGACAAGTTAATGACAATGATGCATTTGTCGGCATCAAAGAAGACGTCAAAATTATCAAGGAGTATCTTAAAAGTAATGAGGATGCATTAGACGTTATCTCAATTGTTGGCATGGCTGGAATAGGGAAGACAACTTTGGCCTTGACTATATACAATACTCCTTTAGTGAATCAGCACTTTGACATCAAACTATGGTGTACAGTTTCAATAAGTTATCAAATGGGAGACTTGCTGCACAAAATTCTCGGTCAAATGGATGTTGACAACAATGGTGATGATGATGAGGATGAAAACTTATTTACTCGCCTCAATCAAGGTTTAAGGCAGAAAAGATATCTTATTATTCTCGATGATGTATGGGATACAAGTGTATGGAATAATTTGAAGTGGTATCTTCCAGATGATAGGCAACGTAGTCGTTTAATCATGACCACTAGGGATGAGAGTGTTGCACCGAAAACCAATAATAGCAAGGTGCATAAACTAGGCGGACTCACAGAGGAGGAGAGTTGGGTGTTACTTCAGAAGAAGTTGCCTCAAGGAGCAGGCTTACATGCGGATCTCTTGAATATTGCAGAAAGAATGGCAGTGCAATGCAAAGGACTGCCTCTCTCAATTGTTATAGTAGCAGGACTTTTGTCAGATGTAGAGAGAAGCAAAAAGAAGTGGAATGAAATTGCAGAAAATGTGACTGCGTCTGTCTTGACTGACCCTCAAGGAAAGTGCAAGGCCATATTAGAGCTCAGTTACAATCATTTGCCTGATCATTTGAAATCATGTTTCTTATACCTCGGAGTATTTCCAGAAGATCATGAGATTTCATTCACTCATTTGAGGAGGCTATGGATTGCTGAAGGATTTGTACAAGATACCGAGTCAAAGAGTATGGAGGAAGTAGCAAGAGAATATATGGAGGATCTCATTGGTAGAAGCTTAATAACATGTGTCTCAAAAAGGTTTGAAGGAGGAGTCAAGACTTTCCGCCTTCATGATCTTCTGCGTGATTTCTGTTTGGATAAAGCTCATGAGAAGCATTTTCTATCAGTATTACCCAATAGATATAACTCTCAACCTCTAAGAAAACCTCGGCGGCTTATCATGAATGCTGAATCGAGGGCTTGGATGAGAGACTTTCGTAACCTCCATTTCTCTTGTCACAGTCTTCGATCCATTTTCTCCTTCGGTAAGTTGGACTTCCCTGAAATTGATTTTTTGAACATGCCACTTCTTAAAGTTCTCGATATAGGTGCACTTCATAAATTTCCTACTTCAAACATGTCAACATTAATTCATTTGAGGTATTTGGCCATTTGGGAGACAAGGTATTTGCACTATTCAGTGTTATCAGATTTTACCAAGCTCCAGAATCTTGAAACTCTCATTCTGAAATCTGCAATTATAGGGAATTCTATAGAAGTACCTGATTCCATATGGGATTTGGTGAAACTGAGGCATATTTCTATACCCGAATACTCGTCATTTCATATTGACAGCAAAAGACTCAAAAAATCTTCGGTCCTGTTAGAGAATCTAAAATCTTTATCCAAGCCGCAGCTTACTTTTGGTGATTCAAAATGGCTTAGCAAATTACCGAGGTTACAAAAACTGAGTTGCATTTCTACGCACTCGAGGCATGATTTTTTAAATCAATGTGGATTTCCAGTGTTGCAAGACAATGATCAACTTTTGTCACTAAAGGTGGAAAATACGTGTGGTTTGTTCTATACGAAGACATGCAACTCATGTAAGCTACATTTTCCTACAAGTCTTAGAAAGGTGACTCTGTCAAGTTTCGAATTTCGCTCGAAGGACATATCTGACATTGGTAGAGCACTTCCTGACTTGGAGATACTAAAGTTATACCGTTCTCAGTTAGAGAAGACTTGGATTCTGAACGAGGCGGACTTTCCAAAACTAAAGGTCTTGAAGTTGAGGAATCTGAGATTCATGTACTGGGAAGTTGCCTCTGAAGATTCTTTCCCTTGTCTTGAGCAACTATGGATCGAGGAATGCTCCTACCTCGACGAAATCCCTCCAGTTTTTGGATATGTAGACAATCTATCCCGCATCGTGGTGAGAGGATGTAAACCTTCAGTTGATCATTCAGCAAGGAAAATTGAGGAAATACAACGTGATGAGCTGCTAAATCAAGAACTGGAAGTCTGTATCATTCCCTCTAAACGGTAAGTGAAAATAAATTTGACTAAAAATTTCAAGGTATGTCCGTTAAAAAGTTTTTTTTTTTTGTAAATTAGCGATGAGGTAAGATTCGAACCCTGGACCTTCTGGTCACTGGCAAGAAGATGACTCAAAAGCGTAATGGTATCTGATCGACATTCTCTTAGGATGTTTCGGGTTCAACTTTTGTTGTAAGTATTTTCTTTTTATATTTATAGTCTTTTCTTTCATAATTATACATTATTTGTAATACTATTCAATTTCTTATTCGTTAGTTGTAATTTTCATCGCTAAGGGTTAAAAGGCACGTCCGATCAGACCCTTTCTCATCATATAATCATTTGATATGTATCATTCGATCATTTATGTTTCAAAAGTGTATCAATTGGTTATTCCATCATAGCGGAGGTTAAGTTGGAATGTTTTAGGCAAAATAACATGGGTAAAATTGTCCAAGCATATTTTCAAGATAATATTATTTTCTATCACTTTATTATTATAATATTCATTTTTATCTTTTTAAAACAAATATAAATTATAGTTATTGATAATTGTAAAGAAAGGCAACTATGTCGAGTAAAATGGAAAGGAGTTGGTGATTGTTTATTCCGAGTTATGCTAGAACAGCAAGATAGGTCTGTTTAGCAGATTAGTCAATAAGTGACAATTAATGTTGAAAATAAATGAATCAGTTAAGTTGTTAATAATAAGGTGGTCAAACATGAGTAGTGAAATAATTGAACAATATCGGACCACCAAGAGCTATTCCATATTCCAAGTCTTTAGTTATACTTAGACCTTCATCTAATTTTGTAATGAACGAAGTACCTATAGTTTGACTTAAACAGAGATATAGGGTGTATTAAATATTTTTCAACAAGTGTTTACATACTAAGCCTTGACTTAGATTTTAATTAAAATAACATCATCCTCAATGGTATAATAAGCTACACCCAAATACCATGTGATTTCATAAAGAGTGGATAATAATAGTAATAATTATAATAAAGAAGGTATTCAATTTTATGAGGGGGTATGAGAGACGTAATTGTCAAAATGGTCTCAGTAAGTGAGTCATTGTTGCACTTTGATCCCGGTAAGTTGCACATATGTCCAAATGCTCCATAAATTAAGAATTTCGTTAGTTGTTAACCGTTTGGAATTGACACTACTAATTTAAAAAATATGTTATAAAAAACATAAATTCATCTTCCATTTTACAATGTAGTATTTAATATAGTTTTAGTAGGAAAAACGAGTCAGTTTATCCCCTTTATAAGGGTAAACCAATGAAGGGACGGAGGAGTAGGGGGTAAGTCGACGTCGACGTCGAATCAACAGGGGGGCGAGGGGTCGAATTAGGAGGAGGGAGAAAGGTCGACTAAAAAGAGGGCGAGAGGGGAAACAAGGAGTGGGTGGAGAGGGAAAAAGGAACAAGCAAAACGGGTGCTGGGAATGGGAAAGCAGATGGAGGAGGTGATAGGGGGGGGGGGGAGCAGATGGGATGAGGGGATAATGGGTTGATGTCGGCGGGGGGAGGGGGAGAGGGTTATGAGGAAGAGGACTCGAAGTTTCAAATATTATTATTTCGCTTAAACGTTATATAACATTATAAAAATGATCTCGGTTAATAATTAACGTATATGTTAATTTAGGGACCGTTTTTGTACTTGCTACACACTTACAGAGACTGTCTGTACAATTACCTCAAGGATATGATTTCGAAATCCATTTACAAGGACATCCACATTAATCTTTGTAAATGTTGTGTTATTTTAATAATAAGGATTGATGGATTAAAAGATGTTAAAATTATTATATTTCAACCTTTTTATTGCGGGCTACTCCACATTAGGTTTGGAGATGTGAATTTATAAGTTTTCTCATCCAAACCCCAAAGATCACATTTCTCTTATCTCTTCCATACTATCTAGCTATTGTATGTATTTTTTTTACGAATCTTATAATCGTATATAAACACAAATCTTGTCTCTATGTTTGCAGAAGACGTAGCAAAGATCGTTGGAATGTAATATTGCAGGTTGTCTGATATCTAAGGGTATTTTGTTAAGATCAGATTTTGACTTATAATTATCAAATTGACGTTATTCTGATTGGGATAATTATTCTTTAACTCATTGTTCCATTACTAGGTGGCTAGTATTTCTTAGCGCTTCCCCGATATCTTGCAAGACCAAGAAAGACAATCTCCCCTTCATCTGCAGAGTCTGAGTACCGCTCATTAACAGCCTTGACATGTGAGTTGAAATTGATGATGGGATTGTTGATTAGTCTTGGTATATCTTCTTCTGAGGTGATTCAGGTTTACTGTGATAGTCAATTTGCCTTACATCTTGCTCATAATTTTGTAATGTATGAACATTCTAAGCATATTGAAGTAGATTGTCATTTTATGGAAATGTCATATAAGATAGAACTATTGTTGTTTCACATGTCTTTACTACTTTATTGTTTGCTAACATTTTCACTAAGCCTCTTCGGAAGCGTTAGTTTGAGATTTTTCTTCGTAAGTTGGGCATTTGTAATTTTTATGCTCCAACTTAAAGGAAAGTGTTAGACAATATTTTTTTTTTTTTTTGATAATTAGCGATGAATTGTGACTACAATGATATTACAAACATGAATACAGAAATTGCTAACTAATAGAAAGTTAGAGTATAATATGAGACAAATATGTCTCCAACAAGGTTCGAACCCATGACCTCTTACATGAAAGGTTGGACCGGATGCCACTAGGCTATTGAGCCATCGGCTAGACAATATTTTTTTGATTAATTATATATGTAAATCTTTAGATTGATTATAGTGTTAGCAGGCAAGCCCATTAGATTTTAGAGCAACACGCATGAATGACTCAAAGTATACATAATATCCAACATCAGTGATCGAAAGTATACAAAGGTTATCGACTGGAGGTATTTAACAAACGTTAGTGATCAATGAAGCCATTTGCTCTAGATTTTATACTCCTTTGGTATATATGTATTGTACACACATCTCATATCAGGGATGGCTATGCGTAGGGTTGGGGATGGTTTTTGGTACACCCAATACCCGACCCTAATTTTAAAAGTATAACCCAAAACCCGATCCGATCCGATCCATTGATATACCTACTCATTACTCAAGCCTACCCTTATTTAAAGAACCCGATGGGTATATGTAGTACCCGTGGGTTTCCTAAGTCACAACAATTTTGGAGAAGTTCAAACAATGTAATTGTACTTTGGACAAAATAAAATTTCACAAAAAACAAGTGTTTCAATACTTTAACAACTAAGTATAAATGGAAGTAGTCAAGTGGAAACAAATACAAATTCAAGTTGAAATAAGTAAGTAAGCAATAAATTAAAATAAATTTTACTAAATATGCACTCACGATATTCAAAGCTTTCAAATTTCAGTCATAAACTGTTATAATTTTACTTAATTCCCATGATCATAATATATTGATTTTTCCATTTTTGATAATGTAACGCCCCGCCCCGGAACACCGGGTCGGAACGTTCCCAGGTCAAGCACGCTTAACCTTGGAGTTCTTCTGAGTTGGGCTACCGAAAAGAAGATGCATCTTGATGGTATGAGTAGTACCAATCAAATCATATCAAACATATCACATCGCCCACTCTGGGCCGGGTATTACAGATAAGATACTAAATTCTTAATTTTTTTTAATATGAATTTGTTATAGTATATTAATATATAATATATACTTGTATATATATGGGTATGGTACGGGTAGATAAAGTTTACCTTATACCCTTACCCGCCCGAATTCTGAATTGTAAAACCCATAAGCCGACACATAAACGAAATGAACCCCAAAACCCGACCCATTAGGTAGGGTACCCGTTGGGTTGGGTCAAAATTGCCATCCCTACATATGAAGACAAGGAAAATTATCTTAACCAATATAATACATCAAAAGTTGTTATTTTCAACTTACTTCGTTGTTAATATATATTCCCTATATTTCAAAATCTTTGATTAGTTAGCCAAAAAACACTTTACTAAGGGATTAAGAATATTTATTATTATACTCTACATAATACTATCAGAATGAAAATTAGCATATCATCAAAGAAGGATAAAAAATGAAAACATGAGTATAAAAGTACATTTGTAGAAATATAGAGGGAGATATTTTATTGAGAATAATTATTGTGTCAATACAATATAGAGATCACCTATATTTAATTCCGTAAGCAATTAAATATTATGAAAAAATAAACTTTTTCTAATGAATCAAATATTTTGAGACGGAAAGAGTATAATTATTTTGATTCAACTTACAACAACAAAATATGTTAAATACTCCTTTAATTTACTAATAAAATACGAAGTAGTAGTAATATTTATTAGTAAGTGTATAAGATAGAGTATATTAATTATTTATAGGAGTATATTCGTCGGCCACCAAGAATACATTGTGAGATTATGGCCATTAAATTAAAGCACGAGTTCGAAGATCAAACATGTGTGGTATATACAAAAAGTCAAAAGGCCTTATTATTGCCGTAAAGTTGACTCATCTTTTTCTACGCTCTACACACACAAACTAGACTTGAATTGGTAATAAAGTTTGTCCCACTTGCTTTTAGCTACTCAAAATTAAGAAAAGTCTTCTTCGAATATTCAAATTAAATTAAATACATTAAATAATTTTCCGTGTTTGTTCTTTGACTTTCCTATACTCAACCAATATAAATTCGCACACTTCATCAACTACTTTAACAAATCATTTTGCAACCATTCAAGATTTTCTCTAGAGCTACACTAAAAAAAGTTGGAACCGCAACCTTAACAGCTCAAGAGTTAGTAATTTGAAATTTTTTCTTAAGTTTTGTGTAATGGCTGAAGTCGAAGTTGAAGTTCCTTCCTATTTTCTTTGTCCGATTTCTTTAGAGATCATGAAGGATCCTGTAACAGTGATTACAGGGATAACATATGATCGAGAGAGCATCGAAAAATGGATATTTCAAGGCAAAAACAATTGTTGTCCAGTAACAAAACAGACACTAACTCAAGATTTGGAAATAACTCCAAATATCACTGTCAGGAGGCTCATTCAAGCATGGTGTACACTTAATGCTTCAACTGGAATTGAAAGATTCCCAACTCCGAAGCCTCCAGCAAGCAAACTACAAGTGTTGAAGCTTATCAATGAGGCGAAAAATGCCCCCGAAAAGGAAGCCAAATGTCTCCAAAGTTTGAGAGCCATTGCTTCACAAAGTGAGACAAACAAAAGATGTATTGAATCAGCTGGAGGAGTTGAATTCTTGGTTGCCATGATAAACAAGGGAAAAGAAAGGGAAGATGTGAGACCTTGTGAAGAGGCTCTAAGTCTTCTTTACAGCCTTAAACTCTCCGAAAACGGTTTAAGGGTTCTTTTTGGAGGACACAATGAATTCGTTGGATCGTTGGTTCGTGTGATGCAATGTGGGAGCTATGAATCAAGAGCCTATGGTGTAATGTTGTTGAGATCCATGTTTGAAGTGGCGGATAGTGCACAAATGGCGCATTTGAAGGTAGATTTTTTCGTCGAATTGGTTGAAATCTTGAATGATAGGATTTCCAACAAGGCCTCAAAGGCAACCTTGAAGTTGTTAGTAGATGTTTGTCCATGGGGGAGAAATAAGATAAAGGCGGTCGAAGCCGGATTAGTGAGCTTGTTGATTGATCTTGTTCTAGATTGCAATTATTCAAAGGAGAAAAGGGTGTGTGAGATGATGTTTGTGGTGTTGGAACAATTGTGCAAGTGTGCTGAAGGAAGAGCTGAGTTGTTGAAGCATGGGGGAGGGTTAGCATTGGTTTCAAAGAAGATTTTTAGGGTTTCACATATTGTGAGTGAAATGGCTGTGAAGATTCTTTATTCCATAACCAAATTTTCAGCAACTAATGTTGTTCTTCAAGAGATGTTGAATTTTGGAGTTGTGGGGAAGTTGTGTTTGGTATTGCAAGTTGATTGTGATGTTAGGATCAAGGAAAAAGCAAGGGAGATTCTTAAATTGCATTCAAGGGCTTGGAAGAATTCTCCTTGTATTCCCATCAATTTTTATCCTTTGTAATAATAGTTACTAGTTATAGTTGGAAAAGGTAACAAAAACAAAATGTGACCACAAAAAATTTTGGATGTCTATTTCATTATTGTAGTCCAGTAAAAAAAAAATTGCATATATAGAGGCAGGAAATTTTATATTGATAACCATGGAATTTGTCATTTTTAGTGCCACGAGTTCTATGAATTTAGAGTATTGTCTTGTTCCTTATCTTCTACAAACTTCAATGTAATCATCTTCTGATATATTATTAGCATTTTTATTTATCACAACCATTATTTATTTTTATTACGGACTGATCACGTCCTGAAATCCCAATCAAATATCCAACTTTGGGTGTTCATTCGGGACTTGCCCAGCCCAGATACAAGTCCCGATCCGATACATCTCAACATCGTAAATATGATCTCATACTAAATATATGTTATACATGTATATGATTTATTTTTGCGAAAAAGCATCCAGTTTAACTATGTATTTTGTTCATATTGAATATGCTATAATTTTTTCAAATCGGAAATATATTAAGTCATTCAAGTAAGTAAGGTAAAGTAAAAGAAAATGAATATATATTGAATATGATCTCATACTTAAATTACACATGAATGCTGATCCAATAGTGTAAGTTATAAAAAGAAAAGAAAATGAATTAAATATACACAATTTTTTATACGGAGGGAGTATTGTACAATTAATTAAGTCATTCAAGTAAGGTAAAGTAATTATTACATAGTGTCTATATATTATATTCCATCCGTCCCTAACAGATTATTACATTTTGACTTTTGTTAGTCAAACATTATAAAATTTGAACATGAATTTCCACTAAACGATAAGAAATAATATAGTCTTGTGGTACATTGTTAGATTCGTCTTAATATATTTTGAAATATTAACTTTTTATAATTTTTTCGCATGTAGAATAATAGATATTTATGTTCTAAATCGTGTTTTTTTACCACCAAAAGTCAAAATGTGACAATCTTTTAGGGACGGAGGGAGTATATACATATAGTAAGGCATATTTAATTTAAAAAATGTTTAATTGGGTTACAAAAGTAGTTTATTCATGGTGGAAGCAGCCAATAGCGGCAGACATAAATACGTGGCTGAATCACTACTGCATTATACAAAATTGAAGAAAAAGAAAGCTAAGTCAAACTATTATAATTATTGTGTTTTAATATTGTTTATTTAGATTATAGTGTGAACATATATAATTCCAATGTGGTGGAAGTGTAAGTGTGGAACAAGTCAAACATGGTCGGTTTGAGAATCGATCACTTTTTCTATGTAGTGTACAGTACGCGAAAGGTAGGATGTTACTAGGCAGGGGCGGACTCACGGGTTATGTAGGATATTGATGTACTCCATAATAAATAGTGTAGTGATAAAGTATGTTCCAGGCAATGTTAATTAGAGAGAAAAATATTGATAATTAGTTGTAATTGTAGTTTGATTTTATTAATGTGATATTTATAGTCTTCAAACGAATCTATTACTCCTTCCGTCCCTAAAAGATTGTCATATTTTGACTTTTGTTGGTCAAATATAACAAAGTTTGATCATGAATTCTCATTAAACGATAAGAAATAATATAGTCTTGTAGGACCTTGTTAGATTCATCTTAATATATATTTTTAAAATATCAAACTTTTATAATTTCTTTGCATGTAAACAATAAATATTTACCTTTTAAATCGTGTTTTGTTGACCATCAAAAATCAAAATATGATAATTATTTAGAAACGGAGGAAGTATTTTATATATTATCGTCAATTATAATTTTTATAGCCATTACCTCAATGATAAAAAGAATATTCACATAAAGTTCTTGAATCCATCCCACTACTCGGTGTGGTTTCTCCATGTTTTATTGAATGAAAATATTTAGGGAAAATGGCACCGGACATCACCAACGTTTGATTTATTTACCACATATACCACTGACATTCACTTTCGTGCCAAAGACATCACTCATGTTCTAATACTACTCAACCCATCTACTTTTCGTCAATTTTGCTGAAATCGCAATTTTAAGCACAAAAGTTAGAAGGGCAATTTGGTCACGACAGTTAAAATTATACCTGTTTCGTTTTCAAAATCGCATCTTTTCAAAATTGTCCTTGTTAAATTTTGGGGCTTTTCAAAAATTGAACATGTGCTGTTTCTTGAAAGCTTCAATTGATGGCCAATTACGAAGGGAAATGTAATATATAGAAGTAATTACTAATAATTTTAAGTGTTGTGACTAAATTGCCCTTATAACTTTTTTGCTTAAAATGTGATTTCAGCAAAATTGGCGAAAAGTAGACGGGTTGAGTAATATTGGAACATGAGTGATGTCTTCTGCACGAAAGTGAACGTTAGTGGTAAATGTGGTAAATAAATCAAACATTAGTGACATCCGGTGTCATTTGCCCAAATATTTAAAATGTAGGTACTAACTATCTCTTAAGTTATTATAATAAACAAGAGTGGAAATGTGCACATAATACATTACATAGATAATGATTGAGTTAATTGTTGGAGTGATCTTAGTAATTAAGTGAAGGCCTGATGTACTTTGGTCTTAGAAAAGGGCATTGCTACAGAAATGATTCTTGAATATGTCTATATTGGTGCAATTTGGTTCTCATTCCGTTAGCTCCGTTAAATTTAACCGTGAATACCAATTTGTGGAGTAAGAACAATTTTTTTTTATAACTTAATAACCCTATATAGGGCCTAAAATGTAAACAAAAAAGGTTAAAAGTAAAAGTAACAATTAAATACATTAAAAATAGGAAATAATTCTAGTTTAATCATTTTCAATTTCTTTTTGATTTTTTAATTTTTTTGTGATTTTTTTAATTTGTTTTTGATTTTTTTTTTATTCTTTCGATTTCTTTTGTTTTACCTAGTAAAAAGGTTCGATTCTGTTAGTTGTTTTAGTTAAAAGTTTTGATTTTGGCAAAAATTTTGATTTTCGTAATTTTTTTTTTGCAAAATTGTTCAATTTTTATAATTGTTTAGCAAAAATGTTCAATTATTGACTTTTTCTAAACCATTACCAAAATCAAAACTTTTTTGCGAAACAACCACAAAAATCGAACTTTTTTGGCAAAATAATTATCAAAATCGCACATTTTGTCAAAAAATTACGCCTTTTTGGCAAAACAACTATGGAAATTGAACCTTTTGTCAAAAAAATACGAAATTGGACCTTTTTTGCCACAAAACTATGAAAACCAAACTTTTTTCCAAAATTGAAAGTTTTAGCTAAACAAATACCAAAATTGAACCCTTTTTACTAAGGAAAGAAATCAAAAAGAAATAAAAAAAACTAGGACAAAAATTGAAAAGAAATCGATAAAAATGTTTAAAAAAACCCAGAAAGAAATCGAAAAAAAATCGGAAAGAAACAAAAAATCGAAAAAAACTAAAAAAAAACAAACGAAGAATTTAACGGAGCAACAAGAATTTTGGTCAATTGGGAGGAAATTAGGCAAGCATAAATAGATTAGGGTCACTATGTTATAAAAGTTTCGTTTTTACCTCAAAAGTTGCTATTAACTCTTAAATTTAACGGAGCTAACGGAATTGAGACCAAATTGGACCAATATACACACTTTCAGGGACCATTTCCGCAACAGTGCCACTTCGAGGACCAAAGTGCACCAGGTACCCACTTAGTGGGACCATTCTAGCGATTGACTCAGTAATTATTACTACATGGAATCGTGAAATCTGCTATGTTTGAGTCATTTTTTATTGCCTAATGGCCAGAACCATCACGTATGTTTGACAAATGTTTCCAGTCGATCACTTGTGTTCTAAAGCTACCTAGTTCATCACTTGTGTTTAAAATTTCATCCTACTTTGTTATGTTATTAAAATTTATGTTAACTATCTGTCAAGCTCAGCACCATGTTGAACATATGCGAATTTTGCCAAGGGTAGTTATGTAATTTTGCACTCCAAATGACGGTTAGTTTAGTAATTTACATTTGAGTCTTCTCTTTTGTTTGATGTAGCAAAGAAGAGTCGAGCATGTGCTAATTTCCCCACTCCTCCTCTCTCTCTCAAAAACCCTCAAACCGGCGATTCCACTTGAAATTGATGTGATTTATGTGAAAAAAAATCGACTTCTCCAATCAGCGAAAATCTCTTGAGGACTCTAATCAGCAGCAATGACTTCACATGCAACCTGAAATGTTAATGAAAAACTTGACATGGGGACTAAAGTGTTACTTTTTGGCAACTTTCGGGGACTAACGTGCAACCGTGTAACTATTGGGGACCAAAGTGCAACTCGGTCATACTATCGGGAACCATTTCAGCAATTTGCTCTACACTTATACTTGCAAACATAGAAGCATAATTGTAATTTCATTTCCAAAAATCACTATAAATCAAGATTGACTTCTCTCCTTATTTCCATGGCTGGATGGAGAGCACAATAATCAAAATGATGATCAACAACAATATGATACCAAACCAAATCCTCTTCCATCTGTTCTTTTGATATTTGTTGGCCACTTCTAGCTCATCTACCCCTCTTGTTATATTTGAATCGGCTTTCTTAACATTGCATTCAATTCATCTCCTTGATGTTGAACTGGAACAGCCATATCCATGACAATCTGATGCGATTCTTTCAACTTCTTTTCCAACTCTAGAAAAGCATCATGCCTTTCTTAGCTTGTTGGGTGTAACTGAGCCGAATAATACCAAACATCGGAAGATACTAGTTCGGTTCTACCGCCCTCGAGCCGAATTGCAAACGGGCCGAATAATGGTCGAACATCAAAATGAGAAGCTCGGCTCTAAGTTTGTCTGCCGAACTGGCCGAATAATTTGGTTCAAAGGTGACGAAACAAAACAAAATTTGACTAAATATACTAAATCTATCAAAGAAAATAAAAGTAAAACTAAAGTATATATCTTTACCTCAAAATTCAACCAAATATGCTAGATCTATCAAAAAAATGGAAGATTAATCGTTCTCATACAAATCTATATTACAATATTATTACATAATCTCACAGGGTGAGTCGAGCCGACCTTTTTGAGAACCGTTTGCGAATCGAGCCAAATATTGATTTTCAAGATTTGACTCTACGTTTGCTATTCCGAATCGAACAACGAACCGAAATTTTTCGAGCCAAGCATCCCAGCCGAGTCGAGCTTCCAGGTTCATTTACGGGTCCTACTTTCTTGTATTTCCGTAATTGCATCTTGCCTCCTCCTTTGTTCTTGAATCGCCTTCTGCAGAAACGTCTCACTTTCTCCGGTAGATATGAAATTGTCAAGAATTGATTCGTCAGGGTTCTCCCCTCTTGGGACCTTCTTGAGATATTTCTCCCAGAGTTTATTCAGTTGGTGCATTGATGATTTACTTGGAGAATAGATTTAGGTGACAGAGAGGGGGTAATAAAAAGGGGTAGATGTAGGCATGTAGCCATGCAAAACCGCGGGAAGATGGAAGACATCTTGCATGGAGGTTATTTAGTCCAGTAAACGACCCAACTCCACCCAACTTCGTCAGGGTTCGTTCGGCGTGAATATTCACTTTGCATTCGATCGATTCAAAAAATTTGAAATTCGATTCGGTTCAAATAAAAGATTCGATGGTTCCGTTCGAATGGTTCAAGTAAGATTCGATTCAAACGATTGGAAAGTAAAAAAAAAGAGAAGATTAAAATGTATGTAATTCGAGTTGAACCGAACTTATGGTACACATTCGGCCGAACCTAAAAATGAGGTCTGAGCTCGGTTCGAACTACAATTGAACCGAACCTCCTATGGAACTTTTCGAGCCGAAAAAGTCATTAAGAAAATTGTTATAACAACATGTGAGAAAAAGCAATTCTTTTACAGCCCTAGTGGTTATGAATATGTGAGAAAAAAGCAAAATAGCGAAATCCATATTTTTTGTAATGGTACCAAAAATTGTTACAGAAAATTTTAAAAACGTGACAAACAGTTGAACGGACATATATATATAATTTTAAAATATATGTATATAGAAGGAGCGTCATTTTATTGTTATATTTTTATTAAAAATTTGAAAAAACCACTACATCTTATGGCTCCTAATTTTACAAGAGAAGACTAGTCAAATGAACTTGTCTTGATGTATTGGTTTGTAGAAGAACGAGAGAGAAAGTTAACGGTTCTACCGTTCTAGAAAGAGAGGAAATATTACAAGAATATGATAAGAAGAACATTTCATAGTACTACCTCCATCCATTTTTATAAGACCCATTTACTTTTTCACGATCTCCGAGGCACGACTTAAAACGTAAATATTTTTAATTTTACATGTGTAAAAGTTATAATAACTTGATATTTCAAAAGTATATATTGAGAGGAATCTAACAAGATCCAATATGATTATATTATTTCTTATCGGTTAATAAAAATTTACAGTCAAAACTTTCGAAGTTTGACCCAAAAAATCAAAATGAGTATATTAAAAAGGGATGGACGGAGTAGTAATTTACATTGAAGGCTGGAAACTGGGAATTGATAACATATAGTTGACGATAATAAATTTAATAAAATTTAGATGATGATCTTTATAATATTTATTTTTTGATTAATTTTTAAATGAACTCATTATGACAAGTTGACAACACATCATTCGCAAATTTTAAAAAAATATATATATGCCAAAAATTACTAAATAAAAATATCTATTTTATGTAATGCTATTTAACTCATTTTAATTAAGCTTAAATTTACAAAAATTAATATAAGATTTTTGTAAATTTATTTTCAAAGAAAAGGATAAATATATTTAATAATATAAATATTATTAAAAATTACATAATTTATATTAATTATATTCTACGGGGATCATGAGGTTTCAGAATAACATTTAATTCATCAATCCCACATTCTATAGTGTAAATACTTTTCCTAATAATGAAAAGAGTTCTTTTTTTTTCTTTAAATTAGCGATGAGGTGAGTTTCGAACCCAGGATCTTCTGATCAATAGCAAAAGCTTTTTCCACTAGGCTATTCGATTAAATTAATAAAGAAAATGATTCTTTGAAGTTGCAAGAATCAATGACATCAACATCATCTTATGTGGTTTTAGTGAATTTTAAAATCTTCATGTAGAGTTAAATTGTACAAATGCAAATTTTAATTCAAATGATGAACAATTGTATCGTATTAGTATATCCAAATGATGATGCATATTAATATATACACATAATGATTCATATAAATCAGGGGCGTAACTGGGGGGACGAAGGGGGCGCTCGTCCCCCTAGGTTTTTCGGTATCGTTTATTTTATATACGATTTTTTAAATTTTTGTAAATTATATAATAAAAAATGTTATCAAATCAAGTGTAAGTGTAGCTTAGTTGGTTAGTTTCTTCCTCCAAAAGGTAGAGGTCATAGATTCAAGCCTTGTTAGCTTCATTTTTAACAATTTTTTGATACTTTTAACTACTTTTTATTTATTTTCGCCCCCCTAATTTTTCCCCACCAAAATTGGCCCCCCTTGATTTTCGTCCTAGTTTCACCCCTCATATAAATAAATAAATGAATTAGATTTTTAGGGTTAGGGGCTTTTATATTTCAAACAAGCAGCACTAAAGGGCTAACCGGCTACGTGAAGTGGTGGGGACTGCGGGGGCTATTGAATGAACCCGGTAATGGACTCGTTCCATATTAAAGGGCGCCCGAACCGAGCTTTATTAAGCCGTTTGGCTCGACTCGTCGAATATCGAAAATGAAAGCTCGATTTTACGTTCGATTTTTTTAATCGAGCCACGAACCAAGCTTTTGCGAGCCGAATATCCCTAGTTGAATCGAGATTTCGGGTTCATCTATAGACCTAGATTTGACAATATCACAAATAAGAAAGAAACTATTATTAAACAAAACAAATAAGCTTCCATTTAGGTGCTCGAGTGTGGTACTTAAGCAATGTGCTTATTGTACTTAGAGCCTAACTCTATATAGAGTTAGGTTTTACTAATCAAAAGGAAAACTGTCCATAGAAACACCCATAAAAATAGCATAAAATTCAACTACCTATTTAATGTTAATCCAATGGTCCAGATATCAAGTTAGGTTTTACTAACCCATCTTAAATTAGGTTGCAAGAAAAAACTCGCAATATCGAACTCATTCACATTGCTTAACGTTTACCATCCTGAAGCACCTTTTCAAAACTTGCATAAGTGCTCATCAGATCACAATTGACTTCTCTCTTGACAGATCTGTTTTGGTTCACGTCGTTCAGTCGAACATACACTTTTCACACACACAAAAATACATATATTTTTAAAAACAAATTAATATAAAAATCAATATTTGTGTTTAAATTACAATATATTTGAGTACTTCGAAAACTCAATTCAGAATATACGACATTTTGAACACCCGTTCTATAAAATTAAGATCCACACCTGCATCCTCCTTATTTCCATGGCTGGATGGAGAGCACAATAATCAAAATGATGATCAACAACAATATTATACCAAAACAAGTCCACTTCCTTGTGTTCTTCTGATGTTTCCTGGCCACTTGTAGCTGATTTACCCCTCTATTTATATATGAATCTGCTCTCATAACATGGCTTTCAATATCATCCAATTGGTCTCCTTGATGTTGAACTAGAACAGCCATATCCATGAATATCTGATGCAATTCTTTCAAGTTCTTCTCCAACTCCATAACAGCATCATGCCTTTCTTGAATTTCCATGATTGTATCCATAACTTGCCCCCTCCCCTGTTCTCGAATCGCCTTCTGCAGAAACGTCTCACTTTCTCCAGTAGCTATCAAATTGTCAAGAACTGATTCCTCAGGGTTCTCCCCTGTCACTGTATAGTATCGTCTTTGGACCGTCTCACGATACTCAGACGCCATTTTCTCCCGAAGTTTATTGAACTGGTGCATGGATTCTTGAAGTTTCTTTCTCAGACCATTCACAACTGATGTCCTGGTCCTGTCTGATGAGCTTCCAGGGCCACATCCTGGAAGCTTTCGGCTCGAGGCGTTTGATTCATCGAGTGATTCCAGACGGGTCTTGATGAATTTGGAATTCTTCAAAGCTGAAGCAACATCATTATCCATCTTCGCACGTAGGTCTTTAACAGATTTCGCATTGTGAAGGGTCTTGCTCCTCTCATGGGATGATTGAAGATGCCCATAAATTGTTTCCAATTCATTGAGCTCTGTTTTTAGTGCTTCAACATCTTGAAAGAATTTGTCTAAATTGACCCCACCTTCAATGTTTGTCATCTCAATTGTGTGGGACTCATTTGGAGGAGATTGATCGCCTGAATTAGAGAAGGAGTTTGAGAAAAGATTATTCATATTGAGATACTTGAAGATTTGATCAAGAAATTCAAGTATAGAGCTTTTTTTTTTTAATGGTAATTTTATTGGTGATTTATTTGGAGCCTGGAGGAATAGATTTAGGTGAGAGAGGAGGGAATAAAAAGGGGTAGATGTAGTCGTGCAAAACCGCGGGAGATGGAAGACTTCTTGCACGGTGGCTATGAATATGTACGTGGGGCTAATGGCGGCAATAATCATCTGTGTTTAAATTGTTTTTAATTTATTTTTGGTCTTTGATTTTTACACCCCAAATTTTATAACCACACTCCACTTCATCACTTTTTATAGTTTTTTATAGAGTAAATTGAAGGGTAAAATAGAGAATTTGGAGTGTCATAATCAATTTTTGGAGTGAAAAAATCAAAGCCCTTATTTTTTATGTTTCAAAACGTTTTTGTCAATTACCTATATTTTAAATGTTCTAATCTATCAGTCCTTCGATAGATAGGTTGTTAAGTTAATACTCGAGAGAGACACGTAACATTTCAGTAAAGGTATAACGTCAGGTCATAAAATATAATTTGGGGGAGCAAAGCCAAAAAAATAAAATTTGATATAATCCACCTTCAAATTCGAATTTACCACATGCCATATTTGAACCATATTGATGGATTTGAATATTTTAGAGATATAGGTGATCGCCAAGTTAAATTTAAAATATAAGTGATAGTGCAAACATCATGCAAACATATGTGATTAATGCCGCCATTAGCCCTTTTATGTAATGATTCGCAAATTGTTATAAGAAATTTATAAGAACTTAACAAAAAGTTGGACGAACATATAATTTTAAAATTTATGCATATAGTAGCATTTTATTGTTCAATTATGAAAATCTATTTTTTTTATTACAAAATTGAAAAATCACTACACCATATGGCTCCTAATTTTGGAAGAGAAGACTAGTCAAAAGAACTGCTCTTGATGTAATGTTCGTCTGTAGAAGGAAGAGAGATAAAGTCAACGGTTCTAGAAAGAGACGAACTATCACGGAAATATGATAAGAAGAAGATTTCATATGGAGTAGTAATTTACATTGAAGGTGGGACACTGCCACACTGGAAAATTGATAATATAAAATGGACGAGTCCGAATTTTCTGTAATATTTTGTACGAATTTTTTATTATATTTCTATTATATCTTGTCCATTCATGTTGTTATATTTAGTACAAATTTAATTTTCACTTATATTTTATAGGCGAATATATTTCATTATACGTAATTTTTACCATCAAAAGTTAAAAATTGCAAAATTTTGTCATGAAAAGCAAAAACAAAAACTTAATAAAATTAAAGGTGATAGAAAATAACGTTATGAAAATTATTTGTTAAGGTAAAAAAAAGTCAAATAATAAAATATAATAAAACGTTTCGTACAAAAGTATAACATATGATCCAAATTTGAAGTTGATGATAATAAATTTAGAGAACGCGTTTAATAAAAATACTTTTCCTTTGTTCAGCTGAATAGAAGAATAATACTTATCTCCTTCAAATACTAGAAATTGTTGGCATTTGGCGGATTATTAGGATGTTGTGGTTGGAAAAGCAACAAAAATGGCTCAACTACAAAGATAAATAACCACCGATCTTTCCCTTTCAAATTTGAACTTATAGATGGAAAACGAATAAAACTTGATATATTTGATATATTGATATTCCCTTAGGGAGTTAATTGTTGAAATGGTTTCAGTAAGTGGGTGACCGTTATAGTTTGGTCCCCGTAAATGGGACCGATGTACAAGTGGTACCTGAAAGTGTGTAGCGGGTGCGCATTTAGTCCCTAAAGTAATATTTTTGTGGTTTTACGTAAATAAATGCTAAAATTGGGCCAAAATGTAATTTTCAAGAGTTTGGCTTGGCGACACACTTAAAACTTCATTTTCCGTTTCCGATTTTGACGATTCAAAATGCGTTGGAAAGCTATTTCATTCTCTTTAAGATTATGAGTTCAAACCCTAATTTTATCAACATTAAGATTTTCAAAATATTTCTTTAACAAAACATACATGAGTGAGTGAAATGGTTAGTTAAATATTTATGTCTCCCATTGACTTTCTTAAGGGCAAAATAGTCATTTCATGTCTATTATTTTAAAAACAAAAAACCAAAAGGAGTAAAATTATAATTATGCCCCCTATTTGTAAGTGTAGTAGTTAAGGGAGGGGGAAAAAGTAATTTCAATTTTTTTTAAAATTAGATGTGAAATGATTAGTTTGCCATGAAAAAGTCAACGGGAGACCGAAATGGTTGACTAAGCAATTGGAACCATTTTTTAAAATTTAGTGAGTGAGTGAATGAAACCATCTTTGTTATTATTCTCATACCCCTCATGCTTATGGTATTTTGTTATTGTCAAAATGAAGAATTAGTCGATATATGATTATCCAATTTTTTTATTTTGATAATAACATATCGACTAAGTCAATGTTCATTCATATATGTTGATGCTTATATGTTTCTTGAATAATTTAGCCTTCAATCATAGCTAAAAGTCTCTTGAATAATCTTTGTTAAAGCTTGTATATGAGAAATATTTTACAAATCATTTTTGACAAAAAGACGATAAGTGATTCAACGTTTTTATGTATTTTTATCAAAAGAAATGTTTTAAAAATCTTAATGTTGATAAAATTGATGTTTAAACTAATATTCTTAAAGAGGATGAAAATAGCTTTCCAAAGCATTTTGAATCGTCAAAATCGGAGTTTTAACGAAGCGGGAAATGAAGTTTCAAGTTTGTCGCCAAGCCAAACTCTTAAAAATTAGTACCTCCATCCCTAAATGATTGTCACATTTTGACTTTTCATGCTCAACAAAACACGATTTCAAATATAAATATCTCTTATTCTACATGAGAAAAAATTATAAAAAGTTGATATTTTAAGAATATATATTGAGACCAATCTAACGGTATCTCACAAGACTATATAATTTTTTATCGTTTAATGAGAATTTATGATCAAATTTCTTAATGTTTGACCATCATAAGTCAAAATGTGACAATCTTTTAGAGACGAAATACATAATTTTTTTAGAGACTATATAATTTTTTATCGTTTTAGAGACTATATAAAACCACAAAAATGTTACTTTAGGGACCAAATGAGCACCCGTTATGCACTTTCAGGGACCATTTGCGCATCGATCCCACTTACAGGGACCAAACTACAACGGTTGCCCATTTAATGAGACTATTTCAGCAATTACTTCTTTCTTTAGGGGTAGAGATATGTTGTTAAAATTAGATCAGTATATATAAGAAGAAACACTACACTATTGTTTGTGTAATCACGAGTGAATTTACCTCGTTTAAAGTGGTGGTTCAAAAAATATTAGAACATTTTTTAAATTAAAATATTGACATTTATATTTTAAAGCTTATCAGTTTTTTCTGTCAAATTTATATAATTTTAGAGTTTGAACCAAGTAAATATAAGGACATATCGATTGGTCAACTATAATAAATATAAGTATTTAATAAAAAATAATCTTGATTTATTGATTTTTTATTTTAATATAATAAAATATGTATACTATCTTGAAAATCCACTTACATCCTACAGGTTTACACCCAAGAGGTAAGTTAGACAATTTCCATACTCTATTACCCATAATTGAGTCCATTTCATCGTCAATGGCTTCCTTCCAAAAAGAAGCATCCGAAGACATCATAGCCTCCTCAAAGGTAACCGGATCTGAGTCAATATTGTAGCAATATGGAATATAACTATCAACAGATTCCATATCTCTACTACCTTCCACGAGAAATATAAAGAAATCTTAGCAGAAATCTATAATTGTTCGTGCTCTCTTACTGCTCCTTAGTTCAAAAGTTTCACCATTAGTAGAGGATGAACCATGTTCATATTGAATATTTCCAGGTTCATTAGATCTAGTATTCACAATTGTATCACGAGGCCTAGGAATCGTAATAAAATGATTCTCATCAAACACTGCATCACGTGATTCAATTATACTATTATTGAGTAGTGAACACTAGATTCAATGACCTTGAATCTATATGCTTTTAGTAGCATAGCCAAGAAAGATACATTCAATACCTTTCTCTCCTAGTTTGTTCCTTTTACTTTCAGGAACTTTCACTATGGCTCTACACCCCCAAACTTTAAGATGACTTAAATTTGATTTTCTTTTATTCCAGAGTTCATATGGTCTAGTCTTTTGCTTTTTTGATTAGAACCCTATTCAGAATATAACAAGCAATCTTCACTGCTTCACCCTAATATCCATGAAATAAACCTGAGTTAGATAGCATGGCATTAACCATCTCAGTTAATACTCGGTTTTTTCTCTCAACAACACCATTTTGTTGTGGTGTATGCGGAGTAGTCACTTGATGAATTATTCCACAAGTTTGGAAGAATACCAGGTTATAGTATTCTCCCCCTCTGTCAGACCTTAGACACTTTGTAAATGTCTCACACTGAAGTTCAGCTTCAACCTTGAAGATCTTGAATTTAACAAGAGCTTCATCCTTTGATCTTAAAAATACACTTGACAGAACCTAGAATAATCATCATTGAAAGTTGCAAAGTACATGTATCCGTCCATTGTCAAGGAATTACTCAAGTCACATAAATCACTATGGATTAAGTCCAGTAACTTTGACTCTCTAGCAATGGAAGAAAATGGTTTCCTTGTAATCTTAGTTACCAAACATGTTTTGCAACTAGTCTCCTTCTTATCAAAAGAAGGTATCAAAGACAAGCTAGCATGTCCTTAAGTTTATTATAGTTTACATGTCCTAAACGATTATGCCATAAAACAGAAGTATCTAAAGAGTCAAACACATAAACTGAAGCATCTACATTCATTGAAATAATATCATTCTTACAAACCAAATTTAACTTAAACATGCCGGTGTGGGCATACCCTTTGCCGACAAATACAGCACCCTTGGACAGTATACAACTGCCCTCATACTGATTAAGAAGATAACCGGACATTAAGTTTTTTGCTCAAAGCAGGAGCATGATAAACATCAGACAAGGTAAGGAATTTTCCTGAAGAAAACTCTAGTAGTACACTTCCTTTACCTAGGACGTTAATCTGGGATTTATTTTCAATATACAAGAAAGTTGGCTCCTTCACCGGCTCATAGGTCTTGAAGTTAGACCTATTCTTGCTAACATGTCTTGTAGCCCCTGAGTCAATCCACCAATAATTATCGTCATTGATCATATTGACTTCAGAAATCATCGCAGTGAAGTGATGATCATAGCCACCACTTGAGCCTTGTCCAATCTTGCCTTTACCGGCATTGGAACCACCATTTGCACCTCCTCCTCTTTTTGGAGAGTCCCTCTTCATGTGATGTCCCTCGTAAATTAAATAAGCAATTTTACGTTGCTTGTCTTTGCTAAAAGGTGCAAACCTTTTCTTGTTCTTTCCGACAAACATTGCCTTGTTCTTTCCTTTATAGGAATGTCCTCCACTAGATTGACCTGTTTCAACAACAAGAACTCCACATTCCCTAGTATCCTTCCTTTTCCTTAAATCTTCCTCAATACGAAGAGACTCAAGAAGTCCCTCAAGGACATGTCCTCTTTCTTATGTTTAAGCTTCTTCTTAAAGTCTTTCCAAGAGGGTGAGAGTTTGTCTATGATACTAGCAACATCAATTAGATCATCCATATTCATTTCATGGTGTTTAAAACTAGTCAAGATATGTTCTAGTTCATGATATTGTTCAACAACAGATCTACCGTCTACCATGGCATAATCATTGAATTTAGAAACAAGAAATTTCTTACTTGTAGATCTTCTTTCATGTACCTTGCCTCGAGTACATCCCAAAGTTCCTTCGCAGATTTGATCGGACCATATGTGTCGAATAGTATATCCGACATTTCATTGAGGATGGTTCCTCTACAAATGAATTCGTCATTCATCCATTTTGCTCTAGTTCTAGCTCTAGCCCTTGCTTGTGCCAGAGTCTCATAACCTCTCCGGTGATAGTGGAGTAGTAAGTACATATGGAATCTTTATGGATGCCAACATGATATGCATTTTCCTCTGTTCATCTCCGGAAGTCTCCGAAGTCAATTCTTTCCAACTTCATGAAATTTGTTGTTATATCCTTCGCACTCTCCATAATGTAATAGTCTTAAGATTGTTAACTAGGTAATACTAATTGGAATAAATGTGCTACAAATATAGTAAAATTAATATGAAATAAACATGATTTTAATGAATGAAATATCATTAGGCTGGTAAGGATGGATGACTTTGATTGAAATTTAATCAGTTAAATTGGTAGACCTAGCAGCCAAAGCTCATGGTCCAGTCAGATTTCTCCTTCTCCCAGCCTGGTCAACTATGTCCTAATTATCAAATCTCGAATGCTTGATTAATCAACTTTCCAATCTCGAATGCTTGATTATTGAACTATCCTAAATAAAGAATACAACTCACCATATTTATTACAATCTCTCAAAACCATCCTATATATACGTAATGTACGTCCCGAATAATAGGTGTGTAATTAAATCCGAAAGGTCGACTAGATTCGGGATATTCGATTCGAAGAAACTCGATTCGTGACTCGATTCGGATATTAAATATAGAGCCAAACCTTACTTTGTACTATTCCGCAAGCCGAACCGAACGGTTTGAAAAAGCTGGACTATGGTCACCATGTAAAATTATATGATATATATGATGTAATAATGTTAATAAATAGAGTGTGAAAATATAAGTAATCAGAGATATGACTAAAAGACCGATTCTTCAAGCACGCAAATGAGTTGCCCTTAAGAGTATTTCGCCCAATATAAATGCTCCGGGTGGATGAACGTCTTAGAGATACTAAAAATCTTATTCTTGTTATTGTACTAAATAATCAAGAAAGCCCTTTGTTTAAGAGTTGGGAGATGTGTTGTTTTTGTTCTGTGAGTGTTGAGAATGAAATAATGATCAGTTATCATTCTCAAATGATCAATACATGCATATGTATTTCCGAAATGGTGCAACCTGTCAAAAAGACGTCCAATCGGTTGCATCGGTTCAATTTGAACCGATAGTGTCAACCGATCGGCATGAAGAGAGGAAATCTCAACAAATAATACTCCTTATGTCTTTAAATGATTGATACATTTTGACTTTACATGGTCAAACTTTAAAAAACTTTGATCAATAATTCTTATTAACCAATAAAAAATAATATAGTCATATGATATCTTGTTAGATTCGTCTCAATATATATTTTTGAACTATCAACTTTTTATAATTTTTCATATATAGAATAGGAGATATTTATGTTTGAAATCGTGTTTTGTTGACCATTAAAAGTTAAAATGTATACCAATCATTTAGGGACGGAAGAAATATTTTAACATGGATATATAAAAATATTTTTTGAGATATTATACTCCTAAGAAACCCGTTCCCTTCTTTTGTACTCTCACGCAGCCCACATTCCATCCCCTCCTCAGAATCCCAATCCGCAATCGACCTTCATCTCACTCACCTCCCCTTCCCTTCACTTCCTTCCTCATCCATCATCCCATGATTCAATAAATTATCGATGCAACCACCAGTAGAAACTTGGATATCTCGCTTCAGGTAATTGATACTCATTCCGTCTTTTTATATCACGTTTTAGATTTTTTGTTACTTTTTTATATGACGTTTTAGGAGACTGACGCAATATTTTATCAATATGTCCTCTTACATCCCAATTGAATGCATTCAAAGTACAATAATATATCACTCACCTCCCCTTCCCTTCACTTCCTTCCTCATCCATCATCCCCATGATTAAATAGAATTGTCGATGCAACCACTAGTAGAAACTTGGATATTTCGTTTCAGGTAATTGATGCTAACTCCGTTTTTTTATATGATGTTTTAGCTTTTTTGTTGTTTTTCTATATGACGTTTTAGGAAACCAATGCAATATTTGGTCAATATTTACTCTTACATCCCTATTGAATGCATTCGAAGTATAGTAATATATCTTGAAAAAGAAGAAATTATACATTCATGTAATTATTGCTTAGTTTTGTTTGTGTACTGAAAATTTTGATTTGTAATTTGATTAAACATTTTATTTTTATTATTGATGATTTTCAACTGTTCTGTTTGTGTATTAACAATTGTGGTTTGTTGAGTCAATCCACTAGTCTAGTGGAAAAGGCTCTTGCTTATAACCAGCAGGTCGTGGGCTCGAAGCTCATATCATCGCTAATTTAATAAAAAAAAATTGTTTTTGTTATTGGTTTGTTCGAGCCGACACCCGAACATGTCAAAGTCGAGCCGTGCCCTAGTCAAAGTTCTATACGGTTTGGCTCGTTCACCGTCGTCGGCAAACATTAAAACCCACAAGCAATCTACATTTCTTTGTCCCAAAAACATTGTCCACTTCAAATCCAAGAACTTGTTTTTTACATAGTTTTATTATGGGCCAAATTTGACTTGAAAAGACTAAAATAACCTTACTAAAGGTGCACATGGGTGCCACGTGAGTTGACCACCCGGAAAAGTGGCCGAATGACCAAAAGAGACAGTTTTTAAAAAGTGAGTGATCCACCAGTACACTTTGAAAAGTGAGTGATCAAATGGTGACATAGGTAAAAAGTATGTGATGTCCCCGAACAAAAACCCTACTTATTACGATTACCTCATATTTTTTGAACAATGGATTTTTTTTCAGACACGCTAAAGCTATTCGATTGAAGAACGTTCACAAGAAGTACTTAACCGCGGATGAAGATGAAGAATCCGTCACACAAAACCGCAATGATTCATCGGAGAATGCCAAATGGACAGTTGAGTTTGTAGACAATGCTGAGAACATGAACATCATACGTTTGAAGAGCTGTTACAACAAGTACTTGACAGCTTCAAATCAGCCTTTTTTGTTGGGAATGACTGGGAGGAAAGTGACACAAACTGTGCCTAAGAGGCTCGATTCATCATTGCAATGGGAACCAGTTGTGGAGGGGGAGAAAGTGAAGCTCAAGACTAGATATGGAGATTTCTTGAGAGGAAATGGAGGAATACCACCTTGGAGAAACTCTGTTACTCATGATACTCCGCAACAAATAGCTACCCAGGATTGGATTGTCTGGTATGTTGACGTTCTTGAATGACATCAAAATCACTGAAACTATTTTAATATTTCTAGTTCGATCGCCCTCATTTTAAATGGACCATGTTACATCACTCAATTGCACTTTTTGGGAAAACTTGGTTACTGAGCTGTTTTGAAAGATTTTAGGTGCATTTTCTAAGTTTTTAATGAGGGCAATTTTGTCCGTTCACATTTATAGACATCTAATCATCGTTTTTAAGAAACAAAGTAAATTAATTTTTCGATTTTTTTTTTTGTTTTTTTTTTTAAATTAACTTTTTAAAATTTTTTTCGTATTAAAAAAATCTGAATTTTTTTTAACAAAAATTAGTTTTTTAAAAAAACTGTAAATAAAACATCTATTTTCCTTGATTGAATTTTGTGTCTTTATTAGTTAATTAGTTTTTCATGTTTTATTTTTAATTTTTTCAAAAAAAATTAAGAAAAAAGTTGATTTCAAAAAAAACAAAAAAAAAATAATTTTAAGAAAAATAGATGATTAAATGTCTATAAATGTGAACGGACAAAATTGTGCTCGTAAACTTATGAAATGCACCCACAATCTTTCAAAACGACCCAGTGACCAAGTTTTCCCAAAAAAATGCAATTGAGTGATCTAACATGGCCCAATTAAAATGAGAGTAACTGGAAATATTAGATACTTTCAATGATCTTTGATGCCATTAAACCTCAAGAGAATGTTAACAATATGGTGCAATATATATAGACACATGTACAAGATATAGATAAACTAGTATATTAACAAACTAGCTAATGATTGTAATATGCGAGTTAATCAGTAGTATGATTATAAGAAACCTTCAAACGAACTTTGGCAAATATTTCAGGTACAAAGAGTATGTCAGTTTCAATGTGTTTTGTTCGAGCATGTTGAACCGGATTAGCTGCCATATATGTAGTGCTTATGTTATCAACCAAACTGTAGGAACCGTAGAGAGAGTGATAGACAACTCCTAAAGTAATGACTGAAACCACACCAATTCAGCTATGGAATGAGCAACGGTACGATACTCTGCTTCTGCACTCGAACGAGAGACTGTATCTTGTTTCTTGGATGACCACGACACGAGAGTATTCCCAAGGAACAAACAAAACCCAGAGGTAGAACGTCCAGTAGATGGACATCCGGCCCAATCTGCGTATGCAAAAACACGTAACTGGTCTAATTTTTCAGATTTAATATGAAGATCATAATCAAGTGTACCCTATAGATACCACAGAATCCGTTTGCCAGCTTGGAAATGAGACTCATAAGGATCATGCATAAATTGACCCACCTGATTTACTGCAAATTGAATATCCGGACCTGTAAATGTCAAATATTGTAGAGCTCCTATAATACTCCGATACAATGATGGATCAGAACATTTGACACCATCTTGAGGAGAGAATTATGTTCTAGAAACCATAGGAGTTGCCACCGGTTTGGAATTGGACATATTTGTGCGCTTGAGTAAGTCATTGGCATACTTTTGTTGGTAAAGAAACCAACCGCCAGATTGAGAAACAGCAGAAACACCAAGGAAGTAATTCAACTCTCCCAAGTCATTCATGGAGAATTCTGACTTTAACGAAGAAACCAACTTATTCAACAATGATTCAGAGGAAGCCGTCAATAATATATCATCCACATAAAGAAGAAGAATAACCGTATGAGAACCAGCATCATACCGGATCTTGTTTGCTATTTCGGAACCCATGTCTCAACAAAAACGACATAAAACGATTAAACCATGAACGTGGAGCTTGCTTCAACCCATATAAAGCCTTGTTCAACTTGCATACATAATGAGGGAATTCCGGATTAACAAAACCAGTTGGTTGCCACAAATAGACAGTTTCATCGAGATCGCCATGTAAAAATACATTCTTTACGTCTAACTGTCGAACCGCCCAAGAGTTCGAAGCTGCAATAGTGAGCACACTACGTATAGTTGATGGTTTCACAACAGGACTGAAAATCTCGTCATAATCTACCTCATATTCTTGATTTTGGCCTTGTGCAACTAATCGACCTTAATTCTTCCCCCTCTTACTAAGACTACAGAATGTTCTTGTTTACGCCTTGAAAGAGAACCATCTGCATTATACTTCAACTTAAACATCCGTTTAGTTCCAATGATACTAAAATTAGGAGGAGAAGGAACTAATTGCCACGTATTATTCGCCATTAATGTATTGTACTTATCGGCCATTCGGCACCACAAAGGATCATTATTAGCTTGAGTAAAAGAAGAAGGTTCAACTAATGCCAAATCAGTTTCAGTTGATATTGAGGATGGAATAATACGGAGCTTTTTAATGCCTAACGTTGATCTAGTGGTCATAACATGAGAAGAAGTAAGAGGAGGTAGGGGAATTGTACTTGGAGAAGGTGACGATAAAGGTTGTTGTGTGGGGAGTGGGATGAATTGGGATGGGCTAACGTGAGTAATGGAATTTGATTGTGGAGAAGCAGAATGTTTGAAATCAGTCAACTTTAAAAATTTTGATCAATAATTCTCATTAACTAATAAAAAATAATATAGTCATATGATATCTTGTTAGATTCGTCTCAATATACATTTTTGAACTATCAACTTTTTATAATTTTTTCATATGTAGAGTAGAAGATATTTATGTTTGAAATCGTGTTTTGTTGACCATAATTTAGTCTGCTTCTATGAGTTTACATAATTTAGTAATTTACTAAGGAAAAGGTAAACGTAATTTACCAAGGAAATGAAACTGTAATAGTTGATGAACTATGGTCAATACTCTGATGTGAAAAGTATCAGAAAAAGGATAACAATGACTATATCATCATGTGTGGTATATCAAAGTCATTGTGCATATGGATCACATCAATATTGTGATGGTTATAGCAGAGCGCTCGATATAAGGAATGACTAAACTATGATTAATCAAGAATTGTTTAAAATTTAATATAAGGAATGTAAACTTGAGATTTTTCAAACAAAATCAAAGATAATTAATATGGACCTATTCGAAAGTTATGAGAATTCGTAAGCAAAGATTTCTCTATGAAAAAACAACCATCATTGTGACTAGTGATATACCACTTATAGAAAATAAGTTCTAAGAAACGATCACGAACAGCTTCCACACACAAAAAAACACCCAAAACAAATAAAAATGTATCACTTTACACAGAAGACACTAAGTTAAACTCTTAAAGCTTGCCATCTCTTTCTTCATCTGTTGTTTCCAAATCAAATGGCGAGTCTCCTCTTCGGACATCAATCTAGCATTACTTTTAGTAGTCTTTTGGCGATGCTTGCCAACGAATATTTCATGGCCTCCTGTAAAGTATAAAATGGGAAACCATTATAGTATATATATTTACTAAAAAAGTGAAACAAGAATTTGACCGAGGGAAGAAAACACACCAACTCTAGAAGAACAATCCAAACGTGATGGGGCATCATTTTTAGTTGCGGACATGAGAATAACATATTCGCTAGAAAAAGGCTACTAGAAGAACCAAATAATAACAATTTATGCACCAAATAAGGGTATACACGAGGGGTTTTATTATAAATAAGTCAATATCAATAGTTGATTTATGGTTATTGCAGAAGCAGTTCCATATTCTTTTCCCTTAATAAACTGCTACCCAATACATGATCCCCTTAACCATTAAATTTATATTAACTGATAACAAATATAAATAGTAGTACTCATCAAAATAGAAATACAGAAACATAACCCAATCTGGAGTTTCACCAAAACTAAGGTCTCTGTTAGGAAAAGATCTAAACTTCGACGCCGAGATAATCAAATGATTCTTAGTCAACAAACAAAATCCACAATTCAAACTAGTAAATTATATAGTACCGAATAACAGATTTAACAACACAAGAAATTAAAAACAAGCATGAATCGTATCTGAACACATACATTTGCATACGAAGGGTGTAGAAAGAGAAGTGTATCTTCAATACAAGAATGAGTAAGTAGTAATAGTAAAGTGATATCATTAATCGTGCAAACCTGGATTTGGACATTGTACAAAATGTAATATTTGTCTTTGCCTCCTCGACTTGAATTCTTCCGAAGCTCCATCTACAAATGGATAAGGCATCGTATTAGTATATAACATTCACAGTATATTAAACATATAGAATCAGGATTTATCAAGAAAGTATTACTAATTGGAATTGAAATATCAGTTACCTTGTAGCTTTAGCTCTTTGTAAACGAAATTCTTCAAAGCTTGATCATCAGAAAAACGAATGTTTTTCTTCAGTTCCTTCTGCCTCTTAGCCTTACAATGATCTCTCTTACCATTAACCAGTTTAGAGCTTCCAGCAGCTAGATATTGGTTATAGAGGGATCGAGCCATAATCATGTGATGATCACTAGCCAAAGAAGTTCCGACCCATCGTTGTACCAGGGAGTAACAAAGAAATCGGGCTAGTTCTGAGTATTGTGGTCCATGAATATCTTTCACTTGAGTTGTGACGTTCTTCAAGAACTTCTCGTGTAAGTACTGACGTGGGATCCTCACTATGCACAGGCGGACAAGAACAGCTAAAGCATGACAACAAAGAATTCCATCACGCTCAAACTTATTACAGCTACAGTTAATTGTCCCATCTGCAGGGTATGCATGGATGATCTTGCACTCCCCAGAGTGGGCAGGTTCAAAAACTTCACACTTAACCATGAAGCCTCCTTCTTCCATTGATTCCATAAAACTACAAGGACGAAGATACTGAGAATTTATGTACTCCTTCTGAAACATGTCAGCAATATTCGAAATGTAGATCTCCTTGGCATGCCTTAAAAGCGATGAACCTACTGGAGTTTCATCTGAGTTGTCTTCCTCTTCGTCATCTTCAATTGCAGATGAGTAGTGTTCTTCAAACTTCATTTCATGGAGTCTCTTATTGATGGACCTTCAATTAGAAACGAGAACGGATTAAAAACTTTACCATGCAACCAGTTAAGATGATGACTTGCAAAATTAGTGGTCATCATTCATCAGAATATTGAACTTTCAAGTATAACTAGTATAAAGATACAACATTATAAAGCTCCTCATAATACATAGCGACTGGAGGATATACTTTAATATTCATGTAATGCTACAAAATTCTAGAGATCCAGAATAACATAACGACCAGATGACTTTGGGTTCAAGTGTCATAACGCAAGATGTATTTCATGGAACAAAATGATAAGAAATTAATTTAGTTGGAACATAAACAAAGGTAACCGGAAGATCTAAACAACAGTTCTGAGATGTAAAAGTAATAATTATATCGATCCAATAAACAGGACCTCCACATTCATTTGTTTTGGAGATGCAATGACATTCAAATACGTACATATCAGTTCAAAATCGATAACCATGTTTCGCTTAAGAGTTAATTAGAGTTTTAGATGGACATAGGAATTTTCAAAAATCAAAGAAAAAACAAATCTTAATTGAGTACTTACTATTAAGGCTTCTTTAGCACTTTCATGTGTCATTCAATGAACAAAAATGTATAACAATGTCCATCAAAATATACTATTGGTATGGTCAAGAATCAAGATCAACCCCTAGCTTGTCTTTAACATCATGCTTCTTTTCAGTGGAAGAATGAATGGACTTATCTTCGGAGTAGCTTGAACTAGATGAGGAGCAATACAATTTTCAATTCTCCGTCCATAATTTTTAACCATTCCTGAGGAGTTAGTTGAGGAGTATATTCATCTAATACTAGTACAAAATTATAGCTCCATTCTAATGGGAGAAGGAGAGTGATTTTGAGAGTCTTCCAAATGCTAAATATTTATTGACCATACCTATCACATTAGGCTATTTGATAACCAACAAGAGAGTATTGTGCAATATTATCTTTACCACGATGACAAGATTATGAGTAGATTTTTTTGATAACTTACTTGTTCGGAAAATTATCATCAGAGGACCATCGTCTTTGCTTGTGGTTTCTTTCCTTTATGACGCTCAATTTAGTAGCAAGATCGATCTTATCACTTTTCAACCTCCAGTTCAGTAAGTAATGCTTTGGGATCTGATCAATATGCAAACAATGAAGAACGAGCAGAGCATGACAGCAAAGCATTCCAGTAACCAAGAAATAATTACATGAGCAGGTTACTACTTCTTCACTACCGAATGCTATAACTCTATGATGTGTATTAAAATGGTCAAGCCTGACTTCGTATTCAAAAACGTAATTATCTTTTATATTGTCAATCAAAAGCGCAATAGACTTTTTGTATTCGTGCTCAAATATACAAAAGCTCTTCTCTGAGTACATTTCCCTTGCGTGTTTTAGTAAAGGTTCATCATCTGAGGACGTATCAGAACTTGGGCTGTCATAACTGCAAGCAAGAAATGAAGCATAAGATACAAATTACAACACATTAACGCTAAAATACGAAATTTGAAGATAGTCAACATATTGAAAAGTGGTCATCTCAGCTAAAAGCAGTTTGGACAAATATGGAGTGGTGGAAACGGAAACTGCAAATGGTTTCTTTATGCAATCATCGATAGATTTCGCAGACTAAATTACTGTGGTCAATCAATGAACTGATCAAATGAAAAAGGTAACTAGTCCTGGTTATCATAAAATGCAACTTAAAGCCATGATGGAAACGAGGGCCTGACTAGGGGTCGCCCGTGGGCATTATGCATCATCAAATTTGAGACTAATGATCATTCAACTCGTGAGCAATTTTGGATCCTTCAGAGCTCCATTTTGAAAAACAAAATATTGTTCAGAAGGAGTTCTCAGATATTAATATATCCCAAATAACGTGCTTAAAAACTAGGAAGGGGTAGTTCTTACGCTATCTATGACCCCTTGACTATACGCTATCAATTTATTCATAAGTATTACGTCACTCAGCACATAACAAAAGATTAAAGCGTTAATGAAGCATAGCATATTATATAAGAACACGAGATCCTAACCCATCATATTCGTCTTCCTCATCTTCTTCATCATCCTCATCACTTCCAGAACCATCCTCATCTTCTTCATCCTCCTCGTCACTTCCAGAACCATCCTCACTCACATCTTCCATTTCACTATCACCATCCTCTCCATCTTCAGACATATATTCAGCACCACCTCCATCCCCATTTCCTGCTCCCCAATCACTCGAAGAGACCTTTGCATCATCCTCATTGCTACCAAAATCCTTATTTTCTCTATAGCAATTGGTAACCCCACCAAACAAATTCAACAAAATTCTCTCATCGACGTCACATGATTTCAAGATCACATACAAAAGTAATCTAGTAGTAAACGTTAACCATGTAAATAATCGCATATTCAACACACCACCAGAAGCTTGAAGTAGCCCCATACCAGAATAAGGCGTATAACTGGTCTCCATTTCTGCAAACTAAACACAAAATGCAATTATTCTACTAAATTCAATCATAATTTTTAACCTCCAAACAATCAAATACTCATTCCATTTTTTATAATAGTTTTACAATGAATTCCTCTCCCACTTGGGGACTAGCTCAACTGCTACATCATTCGACTATCACAATTAGATGATACACACACCACACACATGTTACACGTTACTAACAAAATATTATAATAAAATATCAGCTTACCATCAAATTCAGTATTTTTTATTGCTAAGTTAAATCAATCCATTTAATTGAAACGGAGGTAGTAACATTATAGGCTGCAATTGTTCATGAAATCTCCAATTGAAATGGATTTCTTAAGGGCACCACTTCACTCGTCCATAATTTTAATTCTCCGAAATAAAATAATCCCTATATTTTCAAATTAGAAATTTGAATTTTTGCATTTTTCAGTTTGAACTAAAATATTGTAGTTTTGATTTCTAGTCGGAGTTATTTAAACGAGTCGACTAAAATTCAAAGTTGTTCATTTTGATAGTTTTAAATTAATCTCTAACATATATACTTGCTCCAGCCCAAATCACTTCCCATTTGACTTTTCACGATTAACGAGATACGACCTAAAACAGAAATATATATGCGTCAAAATTATAAGAAGTTGATATTTAAAATATTTATATCGAAATGAATTTAACAATATTTCATATGACTACATTATTTATTATTAACTAACAAAAATTCATGTCAAAATTTTTAAAATTTTAACTTTCAAAATAAAAAATGGACAAATAATTTGGGACGAAAAATATTATATATTTGAAATAAGGGCAGTATATTTTGCAAAGTAAATAGACAGAGCAAAAATCAGTGAAAGTGGGGACACTTACGACGTAGAGGAAGTCGATATCAGTAAAACTCAGCCTTAAAAAAATGCTTTTTACAGTTTTATCATATGGCGGCAGTTTTATAGAGGTAAAATTGGGAGGAATTGAATGATTAAATTTCACGACATTTTGTTTTTTATCCCCATTGGGCCGGTTAGACGTGGATTAGTGGGTCCTTAACTAATGTATTCCACTTCCAAGAACTGCTGAATTGTTTATATATACGTAGATAAACTGATCGAACTATATCGGAAGTAATTATTTTTAGTTTGGTCAATACGGGGTTAAAGCTTACGTTTGGCTCGGTTGGAAATATGGGAACCGCACCCAATTTTACGTTTGTTTTGGTCTGAAACGTTTGCGAAATGTGGGAACAAGTTCGGTTTTGTTTGCAAAAAGTTCGATGTGATTAGGTATTCAGACAGATGAAATGGATATGACTCGTGATTGATGAGTAAAAGATGAAGAGGTATGGAGTTAAAGTGATTTTTATTATTTATGTTAATCTAAAACTTTTAAGTTTGGAATTTAGATTTTAGATTACATATAAGATAAAATCTTATATTAATATGCGAGATGAACTAAGTTGAACTGTTTAGTTTAATTCTTCGAATTTTGAATTTTACAATTTGATTCTATATTTACTAATGCATACCAAACCTTGAACCCAATAATAAAAACAAAATCGAATATTTTACCTTCACTTCTAACCTCACTTGTATACACTCAAATGATTATACATATTAATACCCTGTAAATATAGTAGTATTTCATTCCAAACAACACTATTGGGCGTGGGTATAGTGTTTTCCCTCCAGCTGTCATATCAAATCAATTACTCCCTACATCAATTAAATCAATTTCCAATCTAACATTTACCTTTTTTTTCTTTTTCTTATAAATTAGCGATGAGGTGAATTTCGAACCCAGGACATTTTGATCACTAGCAATAGCCTTTTTCCACTAGGTTATTCGATTAACTCTAACATTTACCTTTATTGATTTAAGGTATTGAATCAAATCTACCATTATTTCATTAAATATCGTCGGCCTATATAATACACAGTTGTAAAATTAATAACGTTGTACCGATCAAATGTATTAATTTATAAAGCTATTAATAAATTACTTTATAGTTTTAAAAAAATGAAGACGTTAATTTAAATTCCATGTATGATATCATTATCATAAAATCACTCACATCAATTCCCTCAAATTTTCCCTACAACACTCTCTTAGCATTCTATTTCTTACTTTTGCAGTTTTAACTATACTTAACATCCTATCCTAAGTTTATTTGTAAAACTCGTAGCCCGACCTTTCCCTTAACGCTAGTACGCTACCAACCCATTACCCAACCAGGCCCTAACCAGAAAAACTGATGGGTAAGGATTCTACCCTTGGGTAGTCTATTCATAGATACGTCATTTAATTTATTTTAATAATTTTGATCATGAATATATTATTATGTAAATTCTTTAAAAAATAAATCCAATGATTTTAATAATATTTTTTAACAATTTTGATCATGAATAATATTTTGCATTCTTGGTTTAGCAGAATTTGTGATAAAATGTGGTTAAGAAGGGATTTTAGTGAAATAAGACGAATTTTGATTCAAATTTTATAATTTCATTTGAATCAAAATTACAATTTTGTTACAAAGCACACCCATTTCATACTCTATCGCTAAAAGGGTCGTTTGAGACATGCAACTTTGCGGTTCATACAAGATGTGTTATGTATCCTGCGAAAGCTCATCATAGATTTCATTCTGACAATCCCAGCCATATCGAACCAAATGAATATCATTGCTGTGATATTTGTGAGGAAATATTATATCCTAAAAATGGTACTACTTTAGCAGCAAGATGGGTGGTCTAATAATAATGTATTCTTTTTTCATTTTTTTAATATGAATACTACATTACGATCATGAAACGTCAATACAATTCGTAAACTCGCAAATTCAAGGAAAGAGGCGACTAGCATCAAACGAGTGAGAGAATCCATCTCTCTAACCAATTTCCTTGCTAGCAAGAGGGCTCGAACCAGGGGCGGACCCAAGGGGGGGTGGGGTGGGCACCGGCCCCCCTAGGCTTTTCGGTATCGTTATATCTATATACGATTTTTCGCATTTTTGTGATATACTCCCTCCAATCCAAAACAAATGTCTTTCTAGACATTTCAATAATATCCAAAAAAAATGTCTTTTTACATAACCAATGTACAATATACCAATTTTTCCTTTAATATCCCTATTTGCATAGAATAACTCAAAAAAAGTAATGATTGCATCATATAGTTAAGTGATAATTGGATTATTAATGATTGTTTTATAGGGGCATAGATGGAAAGTGTGAATGTAATGATTGTTTCTTAATTTGTATGAAATGTCTAGAAAAACATTTGTTTTGGATTATATTGGAGGGAGTATAAACTAAAACGTGCAAGGAAACTAAGTAGAAGTGTAGCTTAGTTGGTTAGAACTTTCATTTAATTGGTAGAGATCATGGGTTCAAGCCCTCCAAGGTTCATTTTTAACATTTTTTTTGATACTTTGACTATTTTTATTTGTTTTGGCCCCCACAATTTTATTTTTCTCGAAGTTGACCCCCTTTATTTTCTTCCTGATTTCGCCCCTGGCTCGAACCCGAGATCTCCGCTAGAGGTGTCAGCATGTTCACTACTGGGGCAAGTTGTACCAATGTGTTGAATGCATGGGATTGCGAATATAATATCCACATGAGATGTGCGAATAAGCTAATGCTACAAAAGGCAGAGAATACTCAACCAAGTGTGTGCAAGTAACTGTTTATCATTTAGTAGTTTAAGAAAAGAAAGAAATAGTTGATTGTATGTGAATAAGAAAGGCGAAGTTTTAAGAAATCACCCTTTTGTTTATGGAATACAACTACTTTCGTTCATATTCAAGTCGACTTCATCTAAGAGTAGAGTCTATGGTTGTTTTGTCGCAGAAATGATAAATCTGTATCTTGAAGAAACTGGTCGTAAGGGTAAAACCTCTGAACAATCAAGTTTAAGTAAGTCAAAATGTTTGATTGTTATTTCATAATCGATTACATGTTAAAATTGTTTTATCTTTAGAGAGAAACTAAAATGCATTGAACTATAAAATAAATGTAATGGAGATGGACTAGGGCTAAGAACATGCATTCGGGGGGGGGGGGGGTGTTTCAATATGTTCTGCGAGTACTAGTTGCTGAAGCACTGGTGATACGATGGTTAGACAGGACTGGCGAAATATAGAGGTGGAAAGTGATTCGCAAATACTTATTAAGAGAAGTTTGGGCATTTTTTGCGGTACTTTGGAGATTTTAGCTCGTGGAAGATATTCATTCCGATATATATTAGGTGAAGTTCTAACAAAGCGGCACATAGCGTTGCCTATTGGGATTGGGGAGATGCACTGAAGTTGTTTGGCTTCATTCTCCTTACCATTCGTTATACACAACCTTACTATTTGATTGTAATAGTTAGGTTGATTACATAAATATTGTATTATTGTTTGCCATTTTTAGTAATATTATATTGTCTGTGAAAAAAAGGGAAGTAAATGTTAATTATCAAATATAAACTAGTTACTCTATCTTAAGAGACTTTTGCCACAAATGACTAGTGTTGTTATCATAGGGGTGTGTAAAAATTACCCAACTCGCCCAACATAATCCAGCTCAACCCAACCCGAAAATACGGGTTATTTGAGTCGATGGGTCGGGTTTGAGTTGAGTAGTCCAAAACCCAATAAAATTGGGTTGGGCTTGGGTTTACACTATTGAAATCCAAAGAAACCCGACCCAACCCGAAAATTATACATATTAATTTAAATTTGTAATACTATGCTTAAAATTTTAGACTTATTATAAAAATACATATGCAAATCCAATAGCCAATATAACTAAATGTTACAATAAGTCCACTTTAAGTTTCAAAGCTAATAAACTAGTATTTATATATATAAATAGTTATAGAGGCGCCACTACATGTGCATAATGTAGCAAGTTATGGTTCTATTAAGTTTTCTAATTGAAATTTTCCTAAATGACTATCATGTGAAGAGTTTAAGCTAATTTAGAATTAATTGTGTAACTTATGCATTAAGAGAAATCTTAATAAAAAAAAATCTTAATAAAATCGTAACCGCTCCGGTGCATAATTGCATATATAAGTTTGATGAATAATTAATATGCTACTCGGAGTGCTGGAATTTTAATAAATTTTAAGACTTTCTACAATATCACCCTCAAATATTCTGATTCATTTTTTACCAGTCCGGAGTGGTTCCGTATATATACGATCGAAGACATATACAATAGAAAAAAACCTTTAAAAATGTTCAAAATCAATAATATAACATATAAGAATTAACATCTAATATGTTATTGGATACTTTATCAGGTACTTTACCGGGTAACTTATCGGATGCCAGTTAATTTTTTTTACCTGTTGGCGGACCGTTATCTTACCGAGTGATATAAGGACCAAAAATTTTAGAACGGGTACCGGGCGGATCTCGGTTCTCCCAGACCAGTAACAGCCCTACAAATGACCGTCATGAAATCCAAAATTAAGTATTTTGACTTGAAAAGGTAATTGAGATACGACACCTACCAATGACTTGAATGTTAGATGATTTAAAATATATACGTACACGTACATATAATTAAAATTGCTCAAACTAAAAATAACAAAAATATTATACCTACCATATGTTCAAATTTAAAATTTAAATGTTAGTGATCAAATAATGAGATGTTACACCGGGACAGAAATAAATACTAAAATTTAATAGTCAAATCACCAATAATTAATATTAATAATTCTACAATGAAGCCTTCTAAGCTTTGAAATATGAAAATGAAGATGTATCTTCTTTAATATACCAATTTTTTTTCACGTGAGGTTGTTAACTTTCTTTTATATTCTTTTTTTTTTATACGAAAGGTTGAAATTATAATAAAGTATAATTTCAGTTATCTTACCGAGTGATAAAAGATGGGAAATTTTGGATCGGATACCGGGCGAATCTCGATTCTCCCAAACCACTAACAGCCTTACTAATGACCGTCATGAAATTCAAAATTAAATTTTTTGACTTGAAAAGGTAATTGAGATACGACACCCACCAATGACTTGAATGTCAGATGATTTAAAGTATACACGTTCACGTACATATAACTAAAATTGTTCAAACTAATAATAACAAAAATATTATACGTACCATATGTTCAAATTTAAAATTCAAAATTGGTAATCAAATATTGAGATGTTAATCACCAAAACAAATCCATAATTAATACTCCCTCCGTCCCTAAAAGATTGTCACATTTTGACTTTTGTGGTCAATTACAAGAAAATTTGATCATGAATTCTCATTAAACGATAAGAAATAATATAGTGTTGTGGGACCTCGTAAGATTCGTCTCAATATATATTTTTGAAATATCAACTTATTATAATTTTTTCACATGTAAAATAAGAGATATTTATGTTTTAAATCGTGCCTTATTGACCATCAAAAGTCAAATGTGACAATCATTTAGGGACGGAGGGAGTATTAGTAATTCTACAATGAAGTCCTTCTAACCTTTGAAATATGAAAATGAAGATGTATCTTCTTGGTATATCAATTTCTTTCCACATGAGGTTGTTAACTCTCTTCTATATCCTTTTTTCTTTATTCAAAAGGGTGAAATTATAATAAAGCATAATTTATTTAGAACTTAAAACTTCTAAATTCAGCAGAAATAATAAGTTGTCGTGGATAGAACTTCGTAATCCTCTGAAACTAGCCGTTTGGACGCAGTTTAGCCTGTGCGAAGTTATTTTACTTGTACAATTTTTTTTTGTATAATTAATAATTAGATATTGGAAAAAAAACTCTATATATACAATGGAAAACTGAATTTAAAGGAAGATAAATATATTAATATTATATACAAAAATATAGAATTACTTGAAGTTACTTGATGAATAGTTAAATGAAAGTTATTTTTTAATAAAAACAGATGTCACTTATTCATTTTTTTTTTTTTACACAAAGGGGAGTACCCTTTAATTTTATTAATGCGAATAATACATTACAATCATGAAACTTCAATACAATTCGTAAACTCACAAATTCAAGGAAATAGGCGACTAGCATCAAACTAGTGAGGGAATCCATCTCTCTAACCAATTTCCTTGCTAGCAAGAGGGCTCGAACCCGAGACCTCCGCTAAAGGTGTCAGCATGCTTGCCACTAGGACAATGGGGCTTCATTTTCATGTAAATGTAACTTCCAATTCCTCCCTTCCCCGTTAAATATAGAGTAGATATACAAAAATATACCATTAGTTAAAGTTACTTGATGAATAGTTAAATGAAAGTTATGTTCTTAATGAAAACACATGTCACTTATTCATTGGTTATATGAGAACATGAGACTTCATTTTCATGTAAATATAACTTTCAATTCCTCCCTTTCTCAATTAAATATAGAGTAAATAATCTTGTTTTTATTTTTAGGGGAACCAATATACACTTACACAAATAGTGTTTTTTTGAAAGTTAAATTATTACTTTGCACGCATATGAAACTTTCTCAAATACTAAATTTACAAATAAGAGAAAAAATAGTTATTTCACTCCTTAAAACACACTATTTGGTGTTGTTTGGGTGTGTATAACAACTCAGCTTAGATAGTTGGATTAGTACTTGAATTAAGCTAGTGAAAGAGTGATGAATACGTGCTTTTTTCGAATTAAAAAGATTCACTTTTTTTTCTCCACACCTTATTTTACTTCAATCATGTTGTGTGATCAAAACCATCAACCCGATACTCGGCCCCTAAGTTTATTTATAAAAATATATAGTCTTATCAAACCCTTAAAACTATCGACCTAAAACTCAACCCAACCTTTACCCAAAAAATACAGTCTGCAATGGTTTTACCCTTTGGTAATAAATTAGAGACACTTAAAAAATAAAAATGAAACTTAATATATGTGTTAACTATTTAATCAATTATTTTATATATTTTTTCTTTGTCTTTTGTTTTTTAATGACTATCTATAATAATTATTTAATTCATATTTTTATTAATTTTCTTGTTTAGTTAAATATTGATTTTATTTAAATTTTTAGTTTATTTATTAATAGATTATATTTTAATTAATTCCTAAAATAAACACAATAAAAAACAAATTAAGTCTTATATAAATATATTTATGAGAAGGATTCAGGTATGGTTTACCCCTGTACCCGTGACCCTACCTGTATCCATCAGGTGGGTTGAGAAGTCGAAAACCCTTAACTGATTAACCCGACCCAAAACCCAAAACTACATAACAAAAGTCAGCATGTATGGGATTGAGTTAGGTACCCGTCAAGTTACATTAAAATTGTTATTTCTAGTTATCAACTATAAACTACTTACTATATAAGAGACTTTTGCATTGATTAACGGTCATTCCAAAATTAAGCATTTTGACTTGAAAAGGTAAGGGGGATAAATCGACAACTATCACTGACAGGAATGACGATGGAGTACGATATACACATACATGTAATTAAAATTGCTCTATCTAAAAACATCAAGAGTATTATAAGTAAAATATGTTCGAATTTAAAATTCAAAATCAGTAATTAAATATAAGATATTACTTCAAGAGAGAAATTAAATATAATAACTTGTAATTAAAATTGCGCTAACTAAAAATGTCAAGAGTATTATAAGTAAAATATGTTCAAATTTAAAATTTAAAATTTAAAATCAGTAATTAAATATAAGATATTACTTCAAGAGAGAAATTAAATACAAAAATTGAATAGTCTCAAAATAAAATCACCAAACAAATCCATGATATTAATACAATAAAGCTAGAATGAAATACTTATAAGCTTTAAATATGAAAGTCAACATGTATCTTCTTTATCACCAATTTCTTTCCAGTAACTTTTTCCTATATAGTTTTTCCTTAATTGAGGGGACAAAATATTATTACAGCAAGAATAAAACTACACTACTATAAAATTACTAATTTGACTTAATAAAAGTATTCTATGTCCGGAATATCCTTCCTTATATATATAATTTAAAATATTTAATAGCCTTCCTCAAATTTAATAAACAAGGCATAGAATTCAAATAATGAAATTTAAATAAAAAATATATCCATTAGTTATCACAATGAATTGCCATAATTATTGTTTTTTTGAATGAAATCTAGATGATACTCTAGTTTAAAAGTGTCCAGATTGAATGAATGTGAGTTTGCAAGCATAATATTTCAAAATAGTTTACCATAATCTTGTATGTAATATAACCTTCAATTAATCAATGTGATTTACTCCGTATTTACTTAATAAAGGATTGGAAAATTTGGGCCTTAAGCCATCATTAGCTATTTAAGTTGTTCAATTCTCCAATAATTTTATTCAAACCCTTCAAACTCTTTGAGAATTGTTTATAGTTTCTTGTTGAATTATGGCCGTAATTAGTAATTATGAACAAAATTCTTCTGAAAATTCAAGCATCTCTGCAACCACAAAAGGATCTTCTAGCAGAGGTTGTAATGAAAGGAATGAAAAAAAGAAGGTGAAGTTGACAGAGGGCTCCTTTGCCCCTCTACATATATCATATAATAATGCATCCTCTCTGTTCAATCCTAAACTTTGCAACGCTGGTACTGCCAATAGCTCCAAGCTTAAGCTAAACCTTTTCGATCAATCGAGTATCGCGAAATCTGAATCTAGTGAGGCGTGGGATTTAGGCGAGGCAGAAGGTTCTGAGTCGAGAGCTTTCGCGTGCTCTTACTGCAATAGAAAGTTTTCAACTAGCCAGGCGTTAGGAGGCCATCAGAATGCACATAAACATGAGCGTGCATTGGCTAAACGTCGCCATGGCATAATGGATGCTGCTCCTTATAGCCATCCACAACCTAATGCATACCACCCCTACTGCTATCCATCTCTCTCGCACACGCCCCCTTACGCATCCCATAATACATCGCTTGGAGCCAACAATGAGTCGATGATCTACAAGCCACCTCAAGCATGGCCATCTCCACGTTACAATCTCGCTCCCACTGAGGGTACTTTTTCAAGGCCGTATACGCCTGCTAGAGCAATACTACCATATGAGACAAATCACGGGATGAAGATAGATTTTTTCAAAACACAGATGAAAGGATTTAAAACGGAAAGAGGACATGGAGAAAATGGCGGTCCCTCAACTTCCTCCTTCGCCAAACCCAAACCACAGTTGGAGATAATAGATGACGAACAAAAATCATATGAACTTGATCTTACTTTAAAGCTTTAGATTTTATTCTTGAAAGTTTTGATTGATTTTATTCTTGAAAGTTTTGATTGTTTGATCAAGTCATGTTTCAAGATAAACTGTTTCGAGCGATTTGTTGTTGACAGAGTTGTGATGTGTTTATCTTGTTTACTAGTACTATATTACGTGCCTCGCACGTGAATATTAGCCGAATAAAAGTAAAATTACTTAGGTTTGACATACGTATTTGGATATTAGTAAGGTCAAACTTTCAAAAATTTGTAGTTTGAAGTATTTCAATTATTCGTTTTAGTTATATATAATATTTATATCTAATAGTTGAACTAATCAAATAAATATATTTAACTTAAAACATAAAAACAAATTCTAAACTAATTTCACCGGTATAAATTTTGTTTCTTATAATAAAATAACCAATCTAACATATCTATTTATAGACAAGGAATAAGAAATATTAACATATTAATGTTCCATATGCTTTAATATCATACAATATTTCGAAAATATATAACTTATTAAAAACTTCATTGTCTCATATAATAGTATTAATATTTGGTAAGTTACAACTATTATTCAATATATGTCATAAATACTTTATTATTTTTGTAACTTTTAAAATCGAATATATTTTTAAATATTATTATTTTCTTGACTCTCATTATCTAATTCTTATCATTAAAATGTACTTTGTAATCTATACTATATATAATGTCTAGGACTCAAAACCTACATTTCAATAATTATTTAATCAATAATTTATATATGAAAAATTATTCCCACTCTTCCATTCAGATTTTTTTTTTTAAATCTCCCACTACTTAACATTTTAATTCCAACGATTTAAAAAATGTATTATCTTGTTAAAAGAAGAAATGAGGTTATTATATTGAGTTTATTACATAATTTATTACAAGTAATACTAATGATTTTAAACTTTCGTAATTCTTTAACCATTGAAATAATTATTAAATATGTTACTCATTATAGTAAAATAAAATTTATAGAGTGGTCATTATTTTCTCACTTGATTAAATCTACCAGAAATACTGTTGAATAACCATTCTGAAATATACGGACACCTATAATTATTCACAAATGTCCCAAATAAGACAACTATCATTGTTACCACACAACGTCGTCGAATTTGGCGGTTCATTTAAAACCTGCATGCCTTATATATACTTATATAATGTAGTTTGATATCCACTATATTAGACATCATAAACTAAAGTAAGGTTGTCTACAATCATATACTTTATGTTATTATCCACTAATGTTAAACATGTTTAAATATTTTGTCGGTACATCACTTTACAAACCTTCATGTTCAAAATTACATAAATTGAAGGAGATAAATAGTTAGTTATCATTTCATCCAATTAATTTTTTTTTTTTTGCGTTGATATGTTAATTGAAGATTGTAACTGGATAACACTGTAATATTTAAAAGTTAAATGACTTTCACAATGTAATTTTTTTTATAAATTTCCTTTATTGTAATTATAACTCATAATTATGATATTTATAAGTTACGTTCGCTATTTGTTGTTTTGAAGTATTGCATGATTTAATGAATAATTAAAATAATAATTGCATATATGTATTTACTTTATTACAAAATAATTGAAAGTTACATGACTTTCATCATTTCATGATTTATGAGTTACATCAGTTTATTAGATTACTAAAATAAAAATGTATATTTATGTAATTACTTCAATATAACAACATCATAATTAAAACGGTTGTAAGTTACATAGCTATAATTATTTTATCTTCTGGAGTAACACAAATAATGACATACTCTTTGTTTATATAAATATCCATTATATCATAAGAACAATGACTACATAAAATTTTATTCACTCTAATGGATAGTAATTTATATAAATATTGTTGGATGTTTAAGATAAAAATTATCTTAAGTCTCCACTCCAAATAAAATTCATATGATTTTAAATGTCTATCTTTAACATGTCAATTTATGTATGCTATAATATGATAATAAATTAATTCTATTAATAACTCTATACAACTATTCATTATAACTTGAGAAAGAGTGAGCTAATGAAGAAAAATATTTAAACAAAAATGTTAAATGATAATTTCTATTTGATTGTACAAAAAAATCGAACAAGCTTTATCAAGTTTTTCAAATGAGTTACATCACTTAAACATAAAATCTCTACTAAAATATGAAAAATATAACTAAATAAATTTTCTTCAGAACTATACGTTATATTGAGTCAAAAACCTACATATAGAAAATAAAATATCATAAAGTGACAAGTTGAGAATTACCGTGTATGTAGTTTGAGAGATCTATTGTAAGTCATTAATATTTGTCCTAGATAATTAGTCTACATGTAAATTGTGTTGGAATTTTCGATATCAAAGAAAATACATAGGTAAAATCACAAATTAACAATGAAAACAACAATATCACGATATCAATTTTGAAATTTGACATAAATTCTTATTTTTTTAATAAAATAAACATGTGTATCTGAAACAAACCTGCAAATAAAATAAAGGCAAATGGCACCATCGATCACTCACGTTTACGAGAATTCTCCGTCGGATCACTGTGGTTCAAGTTTGACTATTTTCGATCACCGACGTTGGATTTTGTGTACAAAACGACCCACTCTCGCCTTTTTTAGATAACATGTCATTTTTTGATTTTTTTTTTCACACGGATAATTTAGTCATTTTCATACCATTTTAACACTACTTAGAGCTCCAACCCACCTCCTCCACTATTATTCCCGCGCTCTGTTTCTCCTTACATCTCTCGCCGGAAATCCGACACCGCCTCTGCCACCCGACCCAAAAATTCTTCAGCACGCCTCAAATCGGCCGGACACTAGGATTATTTACTGATCAGTGTAAGAAGAAGAAGAAGAGTAACAAATTCGGATTCTTTTATAGTTTATTTCGATCCAAATCGAGTAAACTGGTTGATGATTCGCGCTCCGCGAATTCCACTTCATCGACTGCATGGTTACCCAATTTCCTCGGGAAAAAGTAGCCAACGACTTTTTCTAGTAATGGACCTGATTTTATTCTGAAATCAATTGGTCATCGAAATCGAGGAATGTCTCCGAAAACACATTATGTGATGAAAACGACCCACTGCTGTTGAAAATAAATTAGAGTTAGTAGTGTTAAAGTGGTATGAAAAATGACTAAATTACCCTTGTAAAAACTCAAAAACTCACATTTTATAAAAAAAAACGCGAGAGTGGGTCGTTTTGTACACAATATCCAATGTCGGTGATCGAGAACAGTCAAACTTGAACTACAGTGATCGAACGCATAATTCTCGTAAACGTGAGTGATCGATAGTGCCATTTGCCCTAAAATAAAAGTGATAGATTGGACATTCTATAATAAGCTAAGGTTCACTAAGTTAATATTTTAAGTTTGAGAAATACACTTCCTATTTATATTGATGCATGTAATTATGACAATTATAAAGAGTAAACTTAATAGTATTCAAAACCACTAAATGACTAAGATGAAGAGTCATTTTATTATTATTCTAAGATGATACGCTCATCTTAAGCGCCCCTGCTTGGCTAGCCCATCGCCCAACAGAGGAGGTAAATCTGAGATGTGCCTCTAGCGGTCCAGTACTCCACCTCAAGAGTGCCCAGACTCTGGATAACCACCCACAAGCAGGTCCTTTCTTGAACAAGTGCAGAGTTACTCATGCACTTGCCATGGACCGAACTCACACACTTTTATAGTGAAGCCCGTGACCGTTCGAGCTATGCCCCGTCCGTGGGCTAAAACTTGAATTAATGCTAAAACTTCAATTTTGGCCTAAAGTTACAATTTTTCCTTCAACTTTTAAAGTCGATGGACTAAAGTGCACCAAATATACCAATTACTAGGATCATATCCGCTGTCTGACCATTAAGTGGAACCAAAGTGCAACTGGCACATATATACTACGACCAAACCTGCAATTTTCTCTCTTATGGTGACATAAAATCTTATTACTTTCTAACTTTTATACTTCCTCCGTTCCAAATAAAATAGTTGACGTCCCAGCGTTATTTTTTTGTTCCTGAATAGTTGTTGTAATTCTACTTTTTCTTTTGAAATTAGCAACTAACCAATGATATAGTTTCAAATAATTGTAATTCTACTTTTTCAATGTACTTGTTGACAAATTTTAATTTTTATTAATTTATGTGCAAATAGCTAGAACGTCAACCTATTTTGGAACGAATAGAGTATTAAAAATACAACCCAAACATTACAATATTATTGTTCATATATACATGATACAACACAACATGTATAGTCTATATTGTTCACACAAAATACAGCACAAACATTACAATATTATGATTCGATTATACATAAGGCAAGTTGTTTTTATAATAAGCTCGATTTCTATCAGATTAAGATTTAAGATCAAGTTCGAGATCGAGATCGCGATCGATACAAGCCATAAGATCACTGTTACAAGTCCAAGTCCTTCACGGCCTCGGCTTCTTATTCATAAATTATACAGTAACATAAACAAGCCTTCGGATACAGATCATATTTGTATCCATATTGTAACATGCACTGAGGTATTTGACAAATTCCCATAATTGTAACACTACAACTTGGTATGCCAAACAGAGCAACAATGCAAAAGCCAAGAATGATTTGCCCAGAAACAACCAAAAATCAGTACAATTGGTTGCTTCAAGAACGGGGTTCGTGTCCTTGGACACGAACCCCAAGCTCCCCGTGCCATTACATCTCAAGGTTGCAGCAACGGATAGGATCTGTTGCTGCAACCCACTTACTAGCGAGGACAATATTAGCACGTTCAGAACTGACCGCGTCTGGCATAGGTTGAGAAGACTGCCAAGGATGATTCATTGAGAAGAAATCATAGCAGTCTTGCCCAGGGAAAATGCTGATAACCTCGGACACGGAACGATTATATGTCATCCTGCCAATGACATTTATTTCCTCAAATGAATCTATATTGGTGCCATCAGATTGCATTACCTCAGAATTCTGGGATCCTGTAGGTTGCTCCATTTTCCCTTTCTTAATAGTCTTTTTCTTTTTATTGGTTATTGTACCATCATTCACATTCAACTTCTTCGTGTTCAGGAAGCGCCCTCCAGAACCTCTAGGACGACGCTTAGCGTGGAGGTGGCGTGACAAGTGCATAAACGGCTGTAATATCCCGAAAGAATCGGATTTCGTATCAGTTGTTAGTGTAACGTTTCTTAAAGTTATGGTTCAACTATAGCCTATAGGGGTAAAAATTAAGTAAGGTGACCGACCTTTTTCTGTTTGATAAGATTCGATTCGATTCGATTCAGTTTTGCACGAGTTTGTCTGCGCCTGAGTATGCCATGATACTGCTTTGAGTTAACAAATATCGGACCATCATCTCTAGTTAAATCCAGAGGCAGCATCATGCGACCCTAACAATAAGTATCATAAAATGAGAGATGAAATATGATATTCATTTTATAGGGAAACTACGCCTTTCATGTAAAGCTCGAATAAGTTTACACAAAGAAAACTAGATAGTCTTAATAATAGCCCGTGGCGCAGAGCTCAACTGGTAAAGAACTAGAGTGCAAGGTACCAACATCCTCGCCTCTTCATTCAACCTAGGTTCCATTCTCATTGCGAACAAACTTTTTGTTTTGAAGTGGTTAAACGTAAGCTCTAGTCTCTTTATCAGTTGAGGCACATTCCGCAATTTACCTCTTCCGTGTTCTCCAGGACAGCAGTGCTTAGGGGTCGTTAGTATAACGGCTTCACACTTATTTTAGATATTCTTAACAACTAATACATACGTCAAACAAAATATCCATGTAATCAATTAATTTTCACTCATTGTATTGGGACTTGTATGTAAAGCTCTATTGATTCTTAATCAACGTTTAGTTTGTTAGAATGAAAGATAGATGTTGAAATTGTTTCAAATGATATGTGCAAATTGCACTTTAGTTCCTCTAAATGTTCGGTCTGCGCAAATGGTAGTCCTTCATATTTGTCGAAAAAGTACATTTTAGTCCGTCTTTCGAGGGAGACGTTAAATTTTGACTGAAAGAGGGACTAAAGTGCACACTTTTTGCCAATATTATAGACTAAAGTGCATATTTTTCAAGAAATATTTATATTTTGAAATTTCTATTTTGACTCTATTTCCATTAAAATTTAATGTCTCAGTCAAAAGAGAGAATAAACTGCATCTTTTACGCCAATAAAAGATCATTTGCACATACCATAAATTTACTAGGCTAAATTACAACTTGCACATATCTACTGGAACCATTCCAACATTTTCTCGTAAAATAACAACTAAAAATAAGGGAATTGAGAATATGATTTTATTTTGTTTTTAAGAATAAAGCAATGTGGTATATAAGTATAACTAACCGTGTATGGAGGTGCATATGGAGAGACTATTTCGCAGAAAGCTTGGTTTTCTAGTTGATACTTTCCATAAGCCTAAGTCAAAAGGGTATTACTCAAACCAAAGTAATATGAATTTCATCAAGGAAAATATTGCAATTATAAATTAACAATGTACATACCATAGCTTGACCAAATCCTAGCTCGTGGAGACCTCGATCATTCGAAGAAGTAACAACTTGAGCTCTGCCCTCTCCACCTTGTATTTCACGACCATCTGTTTAAATGATTAATCGTCATTAACTTAGATTCATCCTACTTTTATTTAATTTATAAATTGGGATGTAATGTATGTGAATAATATTACTCTTAGTTTTATTAACTCAAGGTTTACTGAACGTCATCACTTACGTCTAAAAAAAAAAATTAGATCATCTATTTTCAGATGGACGTCATCAGTTACGTCTAAAAAAAAAAATTAGATCATCCACTTTCACATGGACCCTATGCCATCATTCATGTTTAAACGATGTGTAAGTGTGTTACTTGAAGTGACTATATTAAAGTAGAAAGATGAAATGGTTTCAGATAATATATGTAAGTTGTATTTAGTTCCTGTAAATATTTAATTTGTACAAAGGGACCCTCATATTGGTCCAAAATGTGTACTTTAGTACTCTTTTGAAGAAGATGTTAAATTTTGATGGAAAGAGGGACTAAAGTGTATCATTTCGGACAATATCGGGGACTAGAGTGCATATTTTCAAGAAGTATTTAAGTTTTGAAAATTATATTGTGGCCCTATTTCAGTCAAAATGTAACTTTGCCATCAAAAAAGGAACTAAACTGCACCTTTTATGCCAATATCAGGATTATTTGTGTAAACCATACAAATACAATTATTGAAACTAATAAAATACATCTTACACATATTATCTAAGACCATTTTGATAATTTTTTCTCAAAGTATAATACTTTCAATTTTCAACATCCTGTACTATTAATGTGGTAATCTTATTTCAAATCAAGGAGGTCAATAATAAAGTAAATTTGTTAGTAATTGGTTATGAAAAAATAAGTTGGAAAATCCTTTTAGGGTGGGGGTGGGGGTTGGGGTGGGGGTGGGGGTGGGGGGTTGTTGTCTAATTTACCTGAAAGAAGATGAGTGACATTATTAGGGGACTTTCTTGATGGCTCCCTTACAGAGGTAGGTGACAATTCCACAAATGGAGTCTTGAATTGAGCACTAGTATAAAACTCAAATCCAATACCTTTTCCCCAGGATGGCCTCATAACTGACACTGATAGTGAACCAACTCCAATTTGTGGTCTCATCACTTGCTCCAAACTACCCCTTTCTTTCTCCTTACATATTAAAACTTGTTCCATTCCATTATTGCCCATTTTCACTACACACATGAACTACAAATAAAAACAGTTTGCAATCTATTACGTCAATCCAAATACATAGTCAATGAACAGCGTTTGTGAATCCCTCGTTACAGAAGAAACTCGAAACCTTCTCTAATTCAGGCAAAGTAGGACAAAAAGTTCCATTGAAGTCTGAAGACATAAATCTAAAGCTCCAAATCTCAACTTCATTATTCAATATGACATTCATGTGCTAATTTTACAAGAAAAATAATTCCCAAACAAATAAAAAAAATATGACGGAAATTTAGTTATATTTACAATAAAGAAGAACAAGAAGGGATACATCAAATAGATAGAAGTGAGAAGATTTATGTTGGGTGCAAATTAGAGGAGCAAGATTATTAATGAAAAGATCAAGAAATGGTACAACAATAAATTTTAAAAAATAAAAATATATAATTGGAGAGCAAATGAATTGAGTTCCAAGGTGTTTGGAGAAGAAAGAGGGAAAAGAGGAGACAAGAAGTACCTTGTTATTCGTCGAAATAGTGACTATTCCTATGTTGAAAGAAGGAGGACATCAACAACAAGAAGAAGAAATAGGTAAGAAATTAAATTCTATTACAACTATTAGCTAGCTACAAACCATATCTGTCGGTACATACAGTTTTATGCTCATTTTAAAAGTGAACAACATGATTGTACACCTATGAGAGGAAAGCGACACATGCATATAGACAATTAGAGTATCATTATAAATAACGAATGTAATAAGTGTATGAGATAAATTGTTTCTAACAAAATTCGAATCCAACACCTCCAATTTTTCTAGTTAGAAGTTTTAGTCATACGTCAACAGGCTATTGAATCATCGAAAATGGATATTGTAGTAAGAAATGCTTATATGAGAGAATTTGAATGTTATAACTATCCTTCTTGAATTCGATAGATGGTAATGTAAGTGAATGATAATCGTGTGATCTTATTCCTAGCGTAATTACCCCAAAACATCCCTTCCCATTTTCTTATTTCCATATTTGATTTTTCACAGTCATCAAAACCCGACCTAAAATGTAACTATCTCCAATTCTGGACACGTAAAAATTATAAAAGGTTACTCGTAATATTTCGAAAAATATATATTGAAATGAATTTAACAAGATTATCCAACATGGTTATATTATTTCGTATCGCTTTTGAGAATTTATGATAACAGTCTACCGATCTAATAAAATAATAGTGTTAAATTTATGAAAATCAAACTTAAATTTGATAATGTAACGTTGAATCGAATATATCTTTCTTTCTAAATTGAGATGAAAATATTCTATTTTAAGATGAATAGAACAAATAAATTGAAACGAAACTTATTGGTTACATCCGTGGAATCCCATAATAATGTTTCTATCTTTCCTTTTCCACTTTAAAATAAACAAAGTTGTACCAACACTTATTGTCAATTCCATTCACTCTCAACTACAAATAAAGGGCTAAGGCTTTCATACCTTAAATATATTATTGTAAAAGAAAAAGAATGGTTACTACCATCAAAAGGTACTCAATTTTAGTAAAAATGAAAATCATAGTATAACTGTCTTCTGTTTATAGTTGAAGTAGATATACATATATTGATATACTCCATATTATCGTTCTAGCATAATTAATTGTAACTTACATTTCGAATATATTTTTTGCTTGTTTTTTCTATTGAAATTATTAACCATCCAATTATATGATGACAATCAATTGTCAATTTTTATTTTTAATGTACTGTTGTGTAATACTTTTTCTTAAGCTATGTGTAAATGATTAGAACTATAATTAAAAATATGGATTTTCTTGATTTTTTTTGAGCATGTGAGCTACGCGTTGGTATATATGATGACTTTCTTGAAGTTGGAGACTATGTATTATATGAATGTGATGAGAAAATAAAGTTGATGGTCCCAAGTTTTATGTTATTGGATGGGGTTTGGGACTCTCACTTGATAGAGTTCAATCGTCACTAACCAATGAAAGCAAGGTTTGACAAGATACTTTTTAGGCTTTTTTTCATCTAGGCCCCTGAACTAATTTAAAGTTCCCAAATCAGCTCTTGGTGACTTTTTTTTCCCAAATAGGCCCCTGGGTCGAAAAATGGCACCTGCATTTTCATTTTTCACATTTTTCTGAATTTCTCAGGTTTTTTTACATTTAAAAATTCCTTAACCCAGGGGCAAGTTAGTCATATTCAAAATACGAGTTTTTGGAGGGAAATATTCGAGAAAATTTCAGGTGCCATTCCAGAAAAAAAAAATTTGACATTCTCGTATTTGAAACTTGAATTCATGTTTGTATTTAAAGTTTATACTCGAGTTGTATTCGATATTCGGATTCGATTGTTTAGATTAGAAAAATATATTGAAACTAAGTAAAAATAAATATAATTATTAATTTAAAATTAAAAAAAACCCCGACCCCTCACCCTTCCACCCCCCGCACCTGCAACCAACAACCCCCCCCCCCCCACCCCCGCACCTGCAACCAACAGCCCCCCCCCCCACCTGTAAACCAACACCCCCCGCCCCCGGCGCACCTGCAGCCAACAGAACCGCCACCCCCCCCCCCCCCGGCGCACCTCACTCTACCTGCGAACAACCCACCCCACCTGCGAACATCCCGCCCACCCCACCTGCGAACAACTCCCAATTCAACCTCAGAAAACTTCAATTCCTAATTTGTATCTCAAATAGAAGAAATTCAACCCCAACAAACTACAATCTGCAATCTCTATCCGCATCCCCGTTGGTGTCACTGATTTTAGCCCACGAAATAGATTTGGGGATTTAAAGTTTGGTGGTGTGATGGAGGCGTGGTTGAATTGGGGATGGGGGCTATTTTATTTTGATTATATTTTTTCTTATGATTAAAAAATTGAAATCTTTGTCTATATGAGATGAAGAAAATGGAATAAAGTTAAGAACTCATGGTGGTGGTGGTGAACGAAGATGGTGGCGGCGATGGTGATAGAAAAGGGTGGGTGTGGGGTGAAAGGTTGAAGATGATGTTTTTAATGAGGTTGGGTTAGTTTATAATTACGTTGAGTCAGTTTTAGATGTGGTTAGACTAATTTGCCCTCTATCTAATATTTAGAATTAGAGAAAAATTTTTAAAAAAAAGTTCAGATGTCATTTTTGGGTACAGGGGCCTATTTGAAAAAAAAGGTCATCAAGCGCTGATTTGAAAAAAAAAAGATTAGTTCAGGGGCCTAAATGAAAAAAAGCCTACTTTTTATAGTGCAACCAACTTGATGTTTATTTTAATGTCACTTTTCCATTGGATTTTGAGATTTAATTACTCTTTCAATAATACCCTAACATTCCAAATGGCAAATCTTATATATCCTTAATTGAATTTAAGAAAACAAGTAACTGTATGTCCAATATTATAAAATTTTGAATTTAGATGATTTAATTTTTATATTGTGATTTCATTTAATTTTATAAGTTATTATCATTATAGTAATTTGATGTTATTCCAAAATCGTGTATGTCTTATTGAACGGTTTGTTAGGAAATAATTTTAATATGTTGTAGATTAGTGCCTCAAAGTTGCACAAACGCTATTGTAGTATAGTTTCCGAAAGTGACAAATGTTGCAATATAGTTCTCGGGAAAATTAGGAAATGATGTATGTACAATAATTGTCATAAGGACTATAGTGCAACACTTGTGCCACTTTCAGGACTAATCTATAATAATATAACTATCTATGACCAAAAATAACTTCATCCTACTAACTGAAACTAAATCGACAAATAATAAATTAGCAAAAACTCTGCAATGGCATTATATACGTACAAGAGAAATTAAGGCCGGACAATTGTTGAATTGGTCTAATACTTCAAAATTCAAATATAACATATATCTATGAGTAGAAATAAAAATTGGATCCGCTTGAGATTTACGCGCAATCGTCATATCAAGGCTGAAATGGTGCACAAGCAGCTTCGAAACTATTGCAAAAGCAGTCACAAAAGTATCTTGGACTATAATTCTTGAATGAGATGTGATATTTATATAATGGACTATATTTGATTTGGTTTGGTTTGTTTTGGTTACGTACACATGCGTAAACGATAATTCGACTCGGAATTATTCGGCTCAAGGATGGCATAGCCGAACTAAAATCTTTCAATGTTCGATATTATTCGGCTCATTTGCAGCCCTACGTACACATATGTAAACCATTATTATTGATTTATAGGGAATATAAATTACATGAGAATACTTACTCTACAATTTGATATATCTTCAGTACTAAATACTCTTAAATTCTATTTTTGTTAGTTTGTTATTTCAATTTATTAACAAAGTGAAAGTGTGGCAAAATTACAGGTTGAAATGAATCGAACCAAGTCAAATAGCATCAAAAATACATTTTTATAAAAGTATTATTTGAACTCGAGACCGTTCTATTCATATTCAAATTCAATTTTGTAGTTGTCATATATCACGTTTGAATTCAAATATATATTTATATACAAAATCAATAAAGTATTTTAAAGGAACTCGCAAGTTAATCCCACAATTAAAATTTATAAAGATGTTGTCGGTCATTGACTGGCACATTCTATTTAGTGTGAATATTTTAGTAACCATTTATAATCGTCGTAACTGTCGGATTTAAGGAGGTCTGAACTAATGTTGTTGCAGAGGGTGCTGCCAATCAATTACTCGTAACCACCGATCTATTACATAAATCTATACTCTGTGTTAGTTGTATATATGTATCATGTTGTCCCTTATTAGCTTGAAATTTATAAATTCACATTATTATTATTATTACTATTATTATGTACCAATCACCAAACATAATTACATTTCGTTTTCGATGAATTTGAGGCAAGGTCATTGGAATACATTATACAACTCAAGATTTATTTAATCCTGCCTTTCATCCGATAAAGATTGACCAATTTAGTTTTGGTTGACTGATGATGAGATTATTCTTTGTATGGAATTGAAGGCAATGTATATAATATATAGAATTATAATTGATTTAATGGGTTACGAGCCATAATAAAATACTATAACCTAAATATGATCTAGCGATACAATATACAAAACTATTCATAATATATTAACAATTGGCTTCTTAAATTTTAAATTCAAATACTTTTTACTTAAAAAAGAATATTATCAATCCTAAATATATTAAGAACTAGTATTTTTAATATATTTTACAATATATTGACACATTAGTTTTGATTAAAATAACCCATTTATAAGTTAGAGCTTCAACTTTTATGTTTATTGAAATTGTGAATCTACGATTATCTGCTACTGATAAACCAATTGTATTAACTCAATGAGATTAACAGTAAACATAACAAGGAAATAAATCACACAAGTAATTGATAACCCAGTTCAGCACCAATGGTACTTAGTCTGGGGGTGTATCCACCCAAGAAAGAATTTACTTATGAAAAGATCATTTACAAGAAGGGACTTGTATCATTCGCCCTTGACTTGACTCTTATTTAAACAGAATCCTATTCCTAAGTCAACAATCGTCCCGATGTGACTGACTCTTATATGTGTAGAGTTTGTAGAACAACTCAGGGTTGATAACTCAATATGAGTTAACAACCTGACAGACATGCTAGGAGAGAAAGATCCTCTAGACGACAATCTAGCCTATTACTTCTCAGCAAGGAACGAATGAGCTTAAGAATTCGATGATCATTTTATTGTTCTTCCTTGCTTTATATAGGCATATGACCAAGTGGAACATGAGCCTCCTTTGTTCTGAATTAGGGCTATATTTGGAGGAGCAAATTGATCTCTTCACGAGATGCTATGCTTTCCACTGTGTGAATGAATTGATTTTCTTTCCTTTGACACTTATTGCTTCAATCCATTTACAAGATCTTTTTCAGTCTCTTTGACATAGGTGATATATTCTTCTTTATTATGTTCAGTCAAGCTCCTCTTCAATCTCGGATTTGACACATCCAAGCGTCTTCCTTTGTTTATATGTTGAAGTCATCATTGAAGCATCACTTGGTATCTTAGTATACCTTTATTCCTAAATTGACTTCTTTGCATATATCTCGTATTGATTGGTTGGTTGAAGTTGTTCCCTCATTCTTCTAGGATTGAAAAATGCTTTCTAGTTCAATGCCAATCAAATCTCCTACACAATCAAATCACTCGATATCCAATCTTTTCCACACTAATTTGTATCGATATAATCAATTAATTCTTTGATTTAGATCAACTTGATTTCTTGTGTATCAATCAGCCTGATCATACTTGCTTCTTCCAGTCAAGCCTCCTTGATACTTGGTCTTGACATAATCAATGATATTTTCTCAATATGAAAATATCTTCCAGTCAATCTTCCCCCTGAACCTTGGATTCGTCTGATATGTAACCCATCCAATTGGGTTAACATTTGGTTCAACTCAGTTTGCACATATATCCTGTTTTTGCAAACCACATACAAATTACGAACCATTCAAGTAGTTCAACACTTTGATCACCTCATTTTGCACTTCTCATTTTGCAAACCACATAAAAATTACGAATCATCCAAGTGGTTCAACAGTTTGATCACTTTAGTTTGCACTTCTTATTTTGCGAACCACATACAACACATCTACTGCACTTGGCATATCACAGTTAGTATATTATTTGCTAATGAGAAAATTTGTTCCCAATTCTTATGATTCAACATTTATTGTGATGATCTTTTTCACATGAAGAAGATAGTATATCTTTAATGAAACTAAAATGATCAATCATAATCTAAATAAAAATTTATATGACTTAATTCTAAATCTTGAAATCTATATCTAGACGAATTCCCTCCAGGTACGTACTTTCGAATTATCAAAAATAATTTACATAAGTACATGTTAAGGGTAAAGGGGTAATAGTTAAAAAATTACATTTCATATTATGAACATTTAATTGTATGAATATAATGTTCATAGTAACAAAGGGGGTATTATACATATTTAATTGTATAAATTATGGATCTGCTCCAAGAAAGTGAAATGAAGTTGTACTTTGATCTCAAATAATTACAGAACTATAGATTAGTATCTGAAAGTGATCCAAATGTTGCGATATAATCCTCAATAGTGACAACCATTGCATATTAGTCCATATTTTTTCAGCGATCATACTCCAACATTTATTATTTTCGGAGACTATATTTCACTACTTGTACCATTTTCATGAAATCTGCAAGATTATCCAGAACTAACATACAACTGTGTCGCATTATTTGATATCAAATTTACAATTATCTTGTTATATAAATGAACAATAAAATAATTTCATTTGGGAATAAGTTAGAAGTTACTAATTTTTTTCTTTTTTGTAAATTAGCGATGAGGTGAAATTCGAACCCAGAACATTTTAACTATTATATAGCGAGAGCCTTTTCCACTAGGCTATTCGAGTATCTCAAAAAATTGCTGATTTCGGTCAAAGTACAACTCATTCATGAAGTTATACCTAGACTAGGACCACTAATATCAACCATCGATTAAAGTTATATCCTAATTTAAGACCACTAATTAATTATTTATTAATCTAGTGGTTAGATTAACGATGATAATGTGTGATAAATTATTTCTAATAAATTTTAAACAAAGACCTTGTAATTAAGAAGACAAATCAAAATCACTAGATATATATTGAGTCAACGACACAGAAAAGGTTGGTCTTCTTTATATATACATACATACATATGTATACATGCATATATGTATATATGTATATGTATATACATATATACATATATATATGTATATATATTCCCACTAGCTTTCCTTCTTAATTAAGTAATGGGGGCCATTATCTCGCTAATAATTTATTAAATTAGGTAATAAACAATAATGTGATGGGTTCTTTCGCACATAGAGATATGTTATTAAGAGAATATGCTTATTATATTGAGATATCGTACTTAGCACCAATAATTAGTGTGTTGGGCATAGGTACATTAGTTAGGGTATAATATATAATCGGTTATGATACTTAAAATTTGTACTATATATCAAGTTTAGGGGCACATTGATCATCAATTTAAACTCAAAACTTTTTGGCTGAAAGGTTGAACTAAATGTCTTAGGTTATTGAGTCATGTGCCAAATATAGCGTTAGATTTGATAAAAAAAATGAAGTACACCGTAAAAATCGAAACAATTTCCCGCAATCACACACACTTAAATAAAAGAACAAAAATATGGAACAAGTTTTTCAAATGAACATCACTTAAACATAAAATCTCAACTAAAATATGAAAGATATAACCAAATAAGTTTTCTTCAGAATTATTATATTGATTCGAAAACCTACATATAAAAAATAAAATATCATAAAGTGACAAGTTGAGAAAATTGCCGGTTTGGTCCCAGTAAATATGTGCAAGTTGCACTTTGGTCCCACTTAATGGTCAGGCTGCGGATATGGTCCCAGTATTTGTTATATTTGGTGCATTTTAGTCCTTCGACGTTAAAAGTTAACGGAAAATTGTAACTTTGGGCCAAATTTGAAGTTTTAGCATGAATTCAAGGTTGAAACGCAAATTGGATACAATGTAGTCTTGTATAATTTTTTTGGTTCAAAAAAAGGAAAGGAATCAAAAAAAAAATCCAAAGACAAATCGAGAAAACAATCGAAAAAAATCGGAAAAATTGAAATAACTACCAAAATCAAAACTTTTTGCGAAACAACTACCAAAATCGAATATTTTGCCAAAAAAATATCAAAAGCGAACATTTTTGTCAAAAAGTACGAAATCAAAAAATCGAACCATTTTTACTAGGAAAAAAAATTGAAAAGAAATTGGAAAAAATTAATTAATTGGACTAAAGTGCACCCAAAAAATTATACAATGCTACATTGTATCCAATTTTCGTTTTAACTTTGAATTAATGCTAAAATTTCAAATTTGGCCCAAAGTTACAATTTTCCGTCAACTTTTAACGTCGAGGGACTAAGTGCACCAAATATAACAATTACTGGGACCATATCCTCAACCTGACTATTAAGTGGGACCAAAGTGCAAATTGCACATATTTACTGGGGCCATCGACAATATTCTCATTTGTCTACATATAAATTGTGTTGGAATCTTCGATATCAAAGAAAATATATATCCAAAGTCATAAATTAACAACAAAATAACAATATCATGACATCAATTTTGAAATTTGTCATAAAGTTTTATTTTTTTTTAATAAGATATATAACCATGTGTATATAAAATAAACCTATAAATAAAATAAAAGTCATAGATTGGACATTCTATATAATAAGCTAAGGTCCACTAAGTTAAATATTTTAAATTTGAGAAATACACCTCCTATTTATATTTCTCCACAAGAATTGGTTGATATGCAAAATCATTACCAACTACTCCAAGACCATTAATGATATACAAAACCACTAAGTGATTAAGATGAAGAGTCATTTCATTATTATTATTTCTCTTCAAGAATTGGTATGAATTAAGAGTTAGTCGAATAGTCTAGTGGAAAAAGTCATGAACTTCAGATACTCACCTCATCATTAATTTACAAAAAAAAAAAAAGAATTGGTGTGAATTAAAAAGTTTGTAATAAAATACATGAACTTCATTTTTTTTTATTAATAGTTGACTAGTTGTGCATGGTGCCAAATTTTTAACTTAATTTTTACAATTGCCATCTAACTAAAAGTGACTATCAATAAAAAAGAAAGCTAACTATTAAAAAACAAATACTTATTAATTATTTTAAAGTAATAAATCAATTTTAACATAATTAATAAATATATATGCGATGAAATATATGTTGATGATATAAAAGGAAAAAGAAAATATTTGTGATATGGAGGAAAGAGAAAGATGAACTATTTTATGAAATATTTTCTTTTGTGGAATATAAAAATATTTGTGAATATTTGATAAAGTCATAAAAGAATAATATGATATGGAAGAGGATATATGTTTTTTGAAATACATCTAGTATGAGGTAGTCGTAGAAGCAAAACATGCACTATATTACGAAGTGAAAAGTATTGAGAAGCATGCACCATCAAGTAAACGAATATGCCTCAATTTCACCAAGTCCCATAACGACCAACACATTGAGAAGCATCTTGTTGAAATTGTACACCAAGGTCTGCTTAGTTTTATGTTATGGAGGCCGCATACACGCATTATAGCAAACATGAGTAGTCGAAAGTGGCCAAAGTGATACTATATCTGATATCTCCAATATATTTTTTTACTTTTCCTTATTTCATGTATAAAAAACTATAACGATAATTTAAAGGCCCTAATTTAAAATGTAAGTATTGATGATGAAATTTGTTACTCCGTAGGAATTTGTAAAATTTGAAAAAGTCAACCCCCAATTATTTAAATAATTGTTAATAGTTTGAAGTGGAATCTTCGTAAGCGGATAAAAGAGCACCTTGCACAATAAGATTCTCTGCTACTGCCTTTTACCTCAGTAATTTGCTATACACAATTACACATCACAACTCAGTTTGTATAATAAAAAAAAAGCTGATGAACAATTATTTTTGTATCCATCATTAACTAAATGCTGAGAACATTGAAGAACTAGGTCTTCCAGTGACTTAAAGGTCATGAGTTCGATTCTCATTGTAAAAGGGTGGGGTGAGGAATGGGTTTTAAAATAAATAAAAAACTAGATGCTCATCTATTTAGTTTCTGATAATAACATTCATGATGGCTAAAGTAGCTCTTTCCGAACAAAACTACACCTCAAGTTACTGGTTAATTCACTACTTAAAGCAATCCCATGTCCATACTGGTACTATCAAAGAGCTCGATAAGTTCGAATAGACAAAATAAGCCTAAATTCTTCGATATGGAAGGGAATCATGATAAAATGCATACACAAAAACAATCTGGTTAAAAGTGAAGCGCAACTATGATGGCGTATCCTCGATCCAGATATATACCTTAAAAATAAACATCAACTAAGCTCTCTACAACCAATCTGGCAAAGAATTCCATTAAAAGCGTTTGAGCTGCATGCCTACATTCACTAAAGAGAGAGAAAAGGGTCCGATCAGTATAATGTTAATAAGAATGTGGAGTATCGCAGGCTGCATAAGTGGCTCGCCTACCAGTTTACTTCCTAAAGAAGTAGCGGCCTAGTTGATGTCACTTCCACTGTGGACTTAACCATTAGCAGCACTTTTGTAATGATGCTCGTTTATCGTGGTGTAGACAAGACCTTCTGATTCAAGGAATTCCATAGCTTCTCTGTTGACAGTTACAGACAGTTCAAAAGAAAAACAAATACCAATATGAAAGTAAGGCGTGCAAGATAGAGAGAAAACGCAAAAGATATGTACCTGATCTTTTCAATAGGGATACCCAATTCCCGCACACAATCATCTACGTGTACCCCTTTCTCACTAGCCCTGCGATTTGCAACACATCAAGTAACAAAATAAAAAGCATTTAGAATATGTAAAGATTTGATGAATGCCTATACTACATAAACAAGGAGCATAGAAGCTAGCTAATTTTATACACAAATTATCAACTTCAGCACCATGTTTTCCAATATAACTTCAAAGTGGCACGTACTCTAAAAAATTGAAGGGTAGAGGTTGAGGGTTTTTTGTTGTGGTTAGACACTCACTTGAAAGCATTGAGATTGAGGCATCAAACCTAACCGCTCTATTTAAATAAATAATTTAAAACGAGGAAATGTACTTATGCAGCAACTACTTAAATTTTCAAGCCTCCAGACAGTAAAAAATGTATATATTCATACTAAAGAAAACAAGAGAAGGCAACGAACTTAAGATCCCAATGCAATATGATGATCACATTGGATGTAGACATGTCACACTTACATGCATGCAGGTGTATTTAAAAACTTCCCGACTATCTGAGCAACATTGGGTCCACCCGTGCTGTATTGCTCAGTGAACTGCAGAAGAATGAACAAAATTTGAAAAGGTGAAAAAAAAAGGATAGAGACACAATTTGGAAGGAGCTTCTCTTTACTTGATTCCCTGAAGGAGCTTGATATCCCGTAACACCAGAATTTGGAAAATGAGAAGGAACAGAGGCTGCATCTTGTAGTCTCTGCAAATAATGACATAATTTCATTGCAAAAGGAGGTTTTTAAATCATACAATATATGAACAGAACTAGGACAAGTGAGAATTACCCTTAACTTCGTATTGTATATGTGAACATATATAGCATCTGCAAAATGGTTAGTGATTTCATTGAAATCAGTCAAAGGCCTGCAAAAGTTCAGAAGAGATTGTTTCAACATCAATATATGTAAGAAGATACAACAACCATTAGGGGTACTGCCTTCCCATATTTCCCCTGGCCTCGGATTCATTTCATCTTGTGTACTATCAGATCCATATAACCGAATTGATCATAGTCATCAAGTAATACTGACAATTATTCTAAAGTTGCGACTTCCTATATCAATTGTTAGCTAGCATACATATATAGGAAGATTTTATTTACTCTAATAACTTCAGAAAATACACTGTCAGGCACCATAATCTCAAAACCTTTCTTGGTACTAGCATCACCATTTTGATACTCCACAAATACGATGAAGTTCAGTTGTCTGAGTATTGAAAACTTTGAAATTGGGGAGAGGCAAAAGAGATCCCACAAGAGGTTCCATCTCAAGCATATATGTTACATGATACACTGAGAATTAACACAATCTACGAGAATGATGGAGTGGAGTACTCATAATTGAAATCACTGCTTACTAAAATTAATAACATTATCTATTCAAGAACATCAACTCTGTGATGTGTAGGCTACATCAGAGAATGCTTTGAGGTTAGGTTGATAGCAAAAGCAAAAATCGGATCAGAAGTTTGGAAAGCAATATTGGAAAGGGGAGAGAACATGCTATCTACAAAAAGAAGATAAACTCACTTCAAGCACAACCTGCAATCACTCCTTCCTAACCAACTAAGAAAGGATCTAAGCAAATTACAAACACCATTGCTTCAGATAGCATATGAAGATCACAAGGTGAAAATGCATTAATCTCTCACGCATAGAGGAGGAAATAAAAGGTATCCATCCCCAACTTAGAGACTCCAAAAGAACAGAACAGTTCAAAAATACTAAAAACATATTTACAAGCTTGATGATAAAGAGATGATAAATCAAACTGAGTTTCGTACCTCACAGAGAAAACCATCAGTTGCTTTTTCCCCTGAAAGCCTTTCAGGCCTCCATGAACTCGCACATACATGCCATCCCTTAACATGTCAGACAAATTAACATCTTTAGATGCTTTACGCAATTCTTAATTTATACCATCATGCAAGATAGATCATCAGACTATTCAGATAAATACAAAACTCACGATACTGCCTCCATTTCCTTTGTGTCGACGTGTTCATTTACCCTACACATATGCAGTACATGATTAAGAACACCAATAAGTATCCTATGATTAAGCATAGCAATATACAGCTGTTAATAACTTCAAAACTGAATGATCTCCAAATCAAAACATGGATGCAGAAGTTAGGGCAGGCACCATCTGAAACAATCGATCCTTCCTGTCCCGTCATCAAGCGTGAATGAAATATCAGTAACCCTTTCTTCCTTTTTGTACATCAAGCCAACCAATTTCACCTAAAATATAAATCACACTTAATATCCCCTCTTTAAACTATATTCAAAATATATTGTGTTTCATTCTTGGGAAGACACTCACGTTATTTACATCCACACCATCAATGAGAAAATTCACTCTATCATCGCCTGCCTGCAATGCTCCACTTATTTGCTTCACAGTTAACGGAACCATGGGCTGTGTCTCACGATTCTGCAGGAAAAATACCCATATAAAAATTTGCAATGCCAGTAAAATACCCTCAAGATATCGTATTCATATTGCCGATCCCACTTAGCGGGGTAAGGTTTGGTTTATTTGGTTAGGTATGGTTTTGTAAAATACTTCCTCCATCTCAAAATGATCGACTGCTTTAATTTTCATTGTACAAAGTTAACAAACTTTGTAATCTTGACTGACACATCACTTCGATTTGAATCAAAAGTATCATGTTAATAGTACAATTAGTTGAATACACTATGTTTTGCCATATTTTCCACCAATACTATACATCATTATTCTATATTAGTTCAAAACCTAAGAAATCAACCATCACAATTCAAAAGTAAAGACATAATATTTGAGCCTAATGTTAAATTCATTACAAAATTTTATGGACAGATAATTACGTTTAGTCTTTCAATTCAAAACCCTAGGGGAACAACTACATAGAACTAATACTAATTACAAAAATTCACTAAACTTGTTTATGCTATCTCAGTTACAAACTCAAGATCACATAATTGAACTACAACGTTATTAACACTCCCTTCATTTCCATAATATAGTCAAATTTTGAATTTCGAAGGTTAACTTTTATAATTGCAAACTCCAATATTTATGTATATATTTAACACTACCTCCAATGAAAAAATAAGGTGCCATTTTGTATTTTATTGGTTAACTTTTGAAAATTTCAGCTCAAATATTTTTCATATATGTATTACACTACCTCCAATCAAATTTTACGTGACATTTCAGATTTTGAAACCAAATTTTCCCCATTAATTAATTTTTAGTTATATTTTGAAAAAGTATTCTTGAAAACGAATTATATAATATCAATTCTATATCTAATCAGAATAAAGAACAAAAAGTAATAGTATATATTTAAGGCTTCAACATGAAATTGAATTTTGAATGAAACAATTGAAGCTACTAGTGAACAATACTTGGTGAACTTTACAATTAACTTGATAAAATTTTATTCATATGAACGTCACGAGTATTAATTAAGGGTCCAATTTACGATAAATTCGACAACTGAAAATCAAAGTAAACAATCTTTTTAGAACATTGTATATGAATTAGGGTAGAGTAACACGTAAAGTATCTCGCCATCCATTACTATTTAGGTTATATTATTAAAAAAAACGAGAATACAATAATTTTGCAGTATTATGAAAATACTTTTAGAAATGAATTCAACAACATCAATTTTCTAGTTAATAGAATATAGCTTCAACACGAATATATCAATTAAAATGAATCGAAGGCAATAATTAGTGAACGTTAAACTTAACTTGATAATTTTTTATTCAAATCGAAGTCAAGTTTGTCAACTAAGCTACAAATGATGATAAATTTTAACAATTGAAAATGAAAGTGGACAATTTATTGGGACGGCGTATATAAATTAGTGTACCTTGGACGAAGAGTAGGAAGAAGAAGATGGATCGGCGGATTGAGTGGCCATAGAAGGCATGAATCCCCCGCCGGAGAAGGCAGCGTTGCCGTCGAATTCGCTGTGGCCACCGTACATGTTGACTTATACTGCAATGTTGAATTTTCAATTTTGACTTTGGACTAGGAGTCAATATAGAATAGTGATAGTGGGGGACTGGGGATGTTGTGAGGGTTGGCTACTGATTTCACACGGAAAATAGCGCGGGTTTTATTTTAGAAAGCAAACATCCTCTCCCACGTTAAAATATTCTTTTCTCAATATCAAGTAATATTTTCATACTTTAAGTAAAATATATTTGGCTAAATTTTATATTACCCCTAAACTATTGCGTACAGTTTAAATGAGGGATTAAACTTTTGAGTGGATCAGCTTGCCGTTTGAACTTTTAAATCGGTCAATTTGTACCTTGAATTACGATGAACTGGTCAATTTGGGGATTTTCACAATAAAATTGATAGTTTTTAGGTTTTAATGAAGGAAAAAATAGGAATTGAATATATTATATGTATTTGGGGTTAGCTTATAGTATACAAAATATAGTGGACATCTTTTAACAAAGCCCTCGACTCCTTGAGTGTCTAGTAGATGCTTGTGCTTTGTTTCCACAACACCAATAGATTTTTATTACAAGTTTTACAGTTTCAATCTCCTTATGAAATGCGTTTTAAGCATAAATGTACCTGTTATCAACTTAGATAATTTGGTTATTTGTATTATACAGCCACTATTAAGTCTGGCAAACATACAGAAATTTGAGCATAGCTAATCATGGGTTCTTCTCTCCATTGTAGGTCTTGGCATATGTATCAAGGGCTCGGCACAAGCCTTTTTTTATTCTGATTAGGCATCTTGTCCCATTACTAGGCGCTCTATCACAAGCTATCTAGTCACCTTAGGTGGCCCCTCTATTGCTTGGAAGAGAAAGAACGAATCAACTGTATCACGTAGGCCGTAGCTCAACCGAAGCTGAGTATACATCAGAGCTATGACCCAAGTTGCAACCGAGGTTACATGCATGTTAGGAGTCTGTGAATTACATCCAATTGAGTTGTTTTGTGAGAATGTGTGTGCCATCCCATGGTTAGAAGTGGAGGATCTTCTTAAGCCGTATATACAAATTGGGGCATTTGCTGGCTATGCGCATTTCTCGGACACACTAATATCATTTGCCTTGCATGTTTGTTGGGATCGCCAATGATAGTTCATGTCTACATGTATAAATACACCTTTTCAACACCAATCTTATCATATCGTTTAGTGATTTTTTCTAGTAGCCTATTCTTTAAGCTAAGCTTAATCCTAAGAAAAACTTGATAGTTCTATATTCTTCTTTTAAAATATTCATTAATAAATTACCAATGGCAATCCGAATCAATGTTGGCGTCACGCTTTTTGTGGTTGTCGTCGTGTTCCTATTAACCATTTCAACATGTGATGCAAGTATAAGCGAAACCCCAATTGGGGCTCCCGACGATGGATATGAAGATGATGGCTCTCCAGCCGCATCCCCCTACGACGATGATCTCGCCCCGTCCCCTTATGATGATCTCGCCCCCTCGCCTGAAGACGAGTCTCCAACGCCTGCCCCATCCGTAGCAGAGAAGGTGAAGAATATGTTTGCACGTTAATATGCCTCTTCTTCTGCAGAAATCACTTTCCCTTTTATATACTATATTCGAAAATGGAATTGTGTTAGAATTTTCATTAGATGACATGTATTTAATATTTCTATTATTCTAATATTCATTATAATATTTTTGTACATTAATTTAGATATTTGTAGTTATACCACACACTTTTTTGTGTGTGTCGCACTTTTTTGTGTGTGTAATGGAATAATATTAGTCATCGTTATAATAAACAACATATTTGTAGCTAACCATATTATTAGCCTACTAGTTATTGTATAGGTTGTATATATAATTTGTATGTATCTCGATTGAAATCAATCAAGGGATTCAATTCTGTTAATTTTAGTAGTTAACATTATGACAAACTTTATTTTTAAAGTTACAAGCAAACAAAGTGCATAAATACTCCATTTGACGATAAGCATAACAAACAATGTGACATAAAATATAATATATGCGATAATTATTAGGGTTAATGGCATGAAAGATCACTTAAAGATACTAATAAAGAGATATCCCATTAAGTTAGGATTTAATCTTCATACTAGAGACTTGAGGGTCCAAGGTGTTGTGAGTCTTACTCAAGCTCGGAACCGGGGAGCTTGCCGTAGTGTTGAAGCTAGAGCTCAAGCAATAGAACATAGAGTGCTCGAGGTAGTGGAGTTGCATCTCCAACTTGATAGGGAGGAAATCCTAGGATGATTCTTTGGGATCGTAATTGGGATAATAAGAGTTTGAAATCCTTAACTTAGGTTCGGGTTACTAGCTTGGATAGTTTAGTAGTGAAATCCTTGTGGAGTTAAGCCATCGGGTGGTAGCTAGGAATTGAAGTTGATTGCTTGTATCGGTTCTTCAAGTTCATAGTTAGTCGTTTCCAAATTTCAAGGTTGGAAAGCCGAGGGTCGAGCACATAGGGAAACCGAAGCTCGTTAAATCACGTTTGCATCTCTTTCCCTCCTCTTTTACTTTAGCGTCTATATTTGATTATATGCTAGAATTGCTAGGCTCTAATATGTATTACGTGTATGGATTGATTTGCTTGTGGCGTAATATATCAAAAGTGTTCACACATTCCTTAAAAGAGGTTTATTTGGGGTTTTGATATTAATAATTTATTAATCCAAAAATTGGCTATAATTTCGTTATAACCTAATTCACCCTCCCCCTCTTAGGTTATCGTATATGCTAACACTCATGTTGTGTGAGAGTAAGAGAATTAGTAATTTGTTGGATGGTTGAGAAGGTGTTATTATGGTTTAAAAAAGTTGGAGACAAGGTGTAAAGATCTTGAAAAAATCACAACAATGGTTTTCAAGGTCATAATTTGAAGTAATATGATTGTTATTGTCATCTATTAATTGTCGTATTTTATTTTCTATGTAAAATTGGTAAAATTTGGTGTTAACGTCTCCATTAGTGATTCAATTGAGAGAAGATCGTTGCTGTTAATATGTTTCTTCACAAATTAGTAGGCAATTCAGTTGTTTTCTAAGGGAAATATCACTACTAGAATAATTTTGAACCTGAAATTCAGAAAAGAACCTGTCATCAATGAAGATTCCGAGCAATGATCGAGCAAGATAAGTTTCATTGTGTAGGGCTTCTAGGTGGTCCATTGGTACAACCATCATTGACGTGGGGATGAAGTTGTTATTTGATTCGTTGTGAGAGTTCATAAGTTGATATGGCTGGCTAAGTTATGTGTTTGGTATGATAAGGATGATGAAGATTTTAGAGTGATGATATTGAAAGAGTAAAAATGCAGTTGAAGATGACATGTGATAATGGTGAAAGAGGGAGGTGAAAGATGATATGAGATGGTATGTTTGGTTGTTATGTCGATACGCCTGGGGGTTTGTGGCCAGGTGTCACACATGCACATAAGAAGTAAGATAGGGACTTTTGAGTGACTTATGAGTTAGGACAAACAAGAAAATATTAAACTAAGCTGACTTAGTAGTCAAAAGGTCGAGGTTTGGCTTAGAATGAGTAAGGTTATAAAACAAAAGGGAGAATGTGTTTGAATGGAAAAGAATAAGAAATAAAAATCGAAACTTGTCGAGTCGTTGAGAGAGCTTTTTTTTTCGTCCAAATGTAGCTTTATTAGTATGCTAGTACTATATATGACACCAATAAATAACCTTCAATATATACCAACAACTAGACGTGTTAAATGGGCCATTCCAGACTGCATGGGCCCCTTAAGGAAGGGCCCAGGCCGGGTCACCACGAATATGGGACGGGCTCAGCCAAGCTTAACGGGCCCTATCTGCCCCGAGACCCCTTTTTAGACATGCATACGGTATACCGTTTCAGCCCAATTATGTTTGAATGGTACCAACAAAAATTAAATATCTCTTGTGGAATTTGAACCATAAACCTTATGCATAGATAATAATCAATCTAACCATTGAGCCATGCTTTTATTTTGTTAGTTTGTGTATTGGTATTAATAATGTCATTATATTATGCAATATTTATTATTATATTACAACTTGTACTATAATTGATTAACTTTTGTGTCAAATAATTCACACTCTTAAAAGAACAATATTCATCATTATATTACAAATTAGTCAGACTAATAAATTTTTTCAATTATACTATAAAAATTGTTCAATGTTAAATTTTTCGTTACAATATTTTGTTTAACGTTAATATATTACAAAAGACATACTTAAAGTATTAAAATCTATTTGAAGAAATAACTGAAAGACTAAAGCCTATTTGTTAATTTATAATTTGTTCATACAGTAGTACATAGTTTAATTCGATTTGAATCATAAGAATAATTTAGTATTATATAAGAGTATATAAAATGCATTAGTATATTACAATACAATCAAAGAATTTATATTCAATCTTTATTACTTTAAATATTATAATAGTATGCTACCAAACAATAAATAACTTACATTACTTAAAGAATAATATATAATTGCATCTCATGTTCTTATCCGTAAATAATCGATAATATTTTAATTATATATTAAATAAAATCATTTCCCAAAATTGAAAGTATTGTTTTGTTGCTAGAGGAATTGTGTGGGTGTTAACGTAGTGTTTTGATAAACAACTAGGTTTCTTGTAAGCCATACAGTCTAGATTGAACAATAAAGATAAGTATTGTTGACATTTCACATATGATAATATTGTTCGATGTTATTAAAGTTGCTTAAGAGGTGAATTAAATTTGAAGTGGAAAAAATGAAAGTGTCACTCCCACATAGGAAAGGAGTGAGTTTGTCATCCACTTAATAAGTAAAAAAGCTTGAGATGTTGTTGAATAAGAAACAATATTGTGCAGATCTTGGATTGAGCTTGGCAAATAAACTTGGGCTCATGCCGTCATGCGAGTCAAGTTTTGCTTCCGGTCGAGCTCGGTTTGCATTTGAAATTACAAAGGGTGTAACGGTCGTAACAGTTGGTGTATTTATTGGGCAATGAATGGTCTGACCGTTACAGAAGGTAATGGCAATAATTACTACTCATAATTGTACATTGTATTTTGAATTGACTCAGCATCTACACCGTTACAAAATATAATGGAAGCAATTAGTAACTCATAATTGTGCATTATATTTTGAATTGACTAATATAACGACAACAATTAGTACTTATAATTATCAAGGGGGCTTTGAACCGGGCCAAGCCACGGCATAGGGCCCAATCCTGGGCCCGTTTAACACGTCTACCAACAACTATCTCTATCATATTGCAAAACAAAAATTCAAAAGAATTAAGTAATATAAATAAATATTTAATAATTTAATGAACTCATTTTGTAAAATAATCACATAAAATAATACTAATATATTTATATTAATCATATATTTTTAAACATTATTACAAATCAAAAAATTATATTGTTAAATTATTTATCTTTAGAAGAATACTATAATGAATAAATCTTAAATTAGAATTGTGATATACGATATTTTAAAACAATAGTATTGCATATTTATATTAATTTAAAGACGTTCTTCAAATTATACTTCTAAACTAATCGATTTAATGTCACTTTGAACTACTTCAATATAGTAGAATAACATCAATATAATATATATATATATAGATATATATTTTTATTCCAAAGTTACTAATCAATATTTTCTACATTAAATTTACATGTATATTGATTTAATGGACAAATTAAAACGTTAGTATTATATATTTGATACCAAAAAAAACACAATGATGATATACTTAATGGACAAATTAAAACGTTACATATATATATAATATTAAATTTACATATATATATACATGTATTGTATCTAATGTATTTATAATATTGCAAATTTTTATTACGTTACACAATGTATTGAATATACCATTAATTTGATGGTAATGAGTGAAGAATCAAAAGGAATATTTAGATTAATTAGAAAATGCAATGAAAAAATTATTAACTATCAATAACTCCATTCCTCCATAATAAACGCAACTTTAGTATTATATAATACTTAGTCTTATGTTATAAGTAACCAACAATTTGCAATAAGCATCTATATTTTATTGATAAGGAAAACTAAAAAAACATAGTTCGTTCTTATTCAGTTGAATATGGAGGGGTGCAAAATCGTACAAGCAAGTAAAATTATTTTGTTAATGTTATTATTTGTCTCGATTGGACACGCATCACCAGTCAACGAAAAATGCTTTAATGAATGTATGAGGAAATGTGTTGTTGATCCAATAATACCTATTGTTCCTTGTAGAAATGATTGTATCAAAAAATGTCGTATTGAGGCTAGTGATGATGATAGTTCTCTCAAGATCGAGCATTGTTTGGTTAGTTGTACCAATCAAAGTTACACACAAGGTAAATTACAATATATATATTATTTCTCTATATATATATTTCTCGATTTATTTACAGATTGCTCAAATGAGAGGATAAGATATCCAAAATTTCGATTTTAGCACTACTTCTATTTTCTTAAGCATTTTAAATTTTATAAACATAAACTTGTCTTTACATTTGAGTCCTTCCATTTCATCTCAAATGATACATAATAATAAAACATGCGATTATTGTTTTCTTTTGCAGGAGCAGATAGTCTTAATTCATGCGTGGAGAACTGCAAGAATAAGTGACAAGTTAAAGGAGTATAACACGAACAATCATCAGAAAACAAATAAAATTACAAATAAGTGATTAATACACAATAAGTTGTTTAGTACTTAGTAGATGGATTGAAATTTTAATGAATGAGTTGTTAGATTTCTCTAAATTCTTACATATATCCAACATGGATGTAGTAACTCTCATACTTTGTGTGTAGTTCGATCCTGAATTATTTGAAATTATAGATTCTATCATCTTATATAGTTTTTGTTATATTTCTTTGTTTTTTTGCAGTTGAAAATAATGTATATCCAACTCCACTAGACGCGTTATGAGAAGATAAATATAATAACAAAATATTTCTTGACAAAAGATTAAACTAGGCGACCGAATACCTATATTAACATCAGAAGACAACTACACATATATATATATATATACACGTAATGCTATTTAAGTGGTAATATTTCATTGCAGTTAAAAATTACCAAAATTCAAACACTATAATATACTTCCTTATTCACCCGTTTTATTTCAAAATTATGAAAGAAATAACAAAATAATATAAATTCTTATATTTCTGCTTTAGTTCAAAGTATCACAAAGGATTTCATACATTTTGCCCAATCACTATTTTGAAATGAAAATATATACTTTCATTTATTCTCCTTTATTCTTTTATAAATAAAAATAATTTATGTTATACTAAGAGAATTACATGGGTTGATAATTTTAACAATCTCCAATTGGATATAAACAAGTTTATCTTAAAACTTACATCAAATATCCAATTTCAAGTGCAACACTACCAATATAGATTTATAGTGATTCTCCATAATTGTTCATGACCAGCCGTGTCCTAAATGTGCAACTTTTTTTTTCATCTAGCTTAATAATTTTTACTAAAAATTGCAGAATTGATAGTATAAACCCCAGAAACAAACAAAAATATACGTCAACATCTAACAATAAAGTGCAAGATTTTGTAACAATAGGTTACTTTTGAGTCTACCCTTCCCCTTCAAATCTGGGAATACGTTTTGTTATTTTTTATTCAACCATTTCATCATTAAATTGATTCAGTCACAATAGAAGTGTAACATTCATAGAATCAACTCTTTCGTCATAAAGTAATAATTACGTAACTTCTCTTAGTATTACAATGAGTGATATGAGGTTCACTCAACTAACTAATATATAAAGAAGATGACAACACGATAGTTTTTATACAAGTTCAGCCTAAGCTTACGTCCGGTCCTGTCCTGGAGTGACACTTTTCATGACTCCTCCGTGTTCCACTATATAGCAGGCATTGCCTGAGTATGAGTACGACAAAGCATTTGGTCTTCACCTAAGAACTCTTTGAAAGACAACCTATCACTAAAATAGTAATCATGCATGCTTATATGCACTCTTTTATTTAGCTATTCTAATCTCGTAAATAGCTATTCCAATAACACTAAGCTGAGTCATCGTCACGGGTCTTAAAAACTTTCCTTCTTGTAGCTTCAATTAGCAATCAATGAGTGCTCTAATGGGTTGACCCTGATCTCATCAACGGTAAGTTGGTCCTTGATGCACTTCCCATCATCTCAATGGATCCATCTGACTGATATTCCTTCATCAATGTAGATCCTTTATAAGCTGACTAGCTGTTAGTGATCATAGATTGATCCTCATTACTCACTTTCCTTTCTTGGATAGCTCTTGTCTCTTGAGGCTTGAACCGTATGTTGATTTCATCACGTTAGTTGATCCTACGGCTCGTTTCCTTAGCAAGTTTGTACCTAAAATACATGTTTATAGAATTAGTTGAAGAAATTTTTATGTCTAAGGAGCATTTAGATAAAGTTCGTGTTAATATCTCTCAATTAGATTCTATAGAAAATTTTAAGTCTAAATTTATTTCTTCAGTGATCTCACTCCCCAAGTTGGAACTTAAGTCATGCCTTCCCGTCTTAAACATGTTTATTTTGGTACTAATGAAACATTTTCAATTATTATTTCTGCAAAATTAACTAAGTTACACGAAGAAAGCTTAAGTGAAGTAAGGTTAATGTCCAAGTAAGTAATGGACTCTAGCAAATACTAAGGGAATTAGCACCCGCTTTTTGCATGTATAAAATCCGAGTCTGGCTTAGGATACTAAGCTTTTTTTTAGTACTACTAATTTTAAATGGCATTTTAGTCATTTGCCACCACCTAATATTTACTATATTACTCCCTCCGTCCCTAAAAGATTGTCACATTTTGACTTTTGGTGGTCAACAAAACACGATTTAAAACATAAATATCTATTATTCTACATGCGAAATTTTTTATAAAAAGTTAATATTTCAAAAATATATATTGAGACGAATCTAACAAGGTCCCACAAGACTATATTATTTCTTATCGTTCAATGGGAATTCATGATCAAATTTTGTAATGTTTGACTAACAAAAGTCAAAATATGACAATCTTTTAGGGACGGAGGGAGTATTTTATAATTTAAAAGCTTAAATCGTGCTAATTTTTGAGATTGTTACCAAATCTCAAAATAACTAAATTATAAGCTAGGACTACTAGATTAATTCAGCAAATATTTTTCATAGGTCTAAAGCAAATCACCAAATAATCAAACCTTACTCTCCCTCGCCTAAACGTAACGAGAACGAACAAAAGTATTTCCAGAATGTGAGTTCAATTTTTAATGTCTAATTTTTTGAAAATTTTGGAATAGGGTGTCTGTTATATACATGAAATTTTTGGAATATGGTGTTTGTTGAATTGGGTTTTTTCGAATTTAGTGATGCAGGCATTTCTTGTTTTTGGTTGTGGTGAATTTTTTGAGTGTGATGAACTTTTTTTTGGAATTTTTAAATTTTAGATTTAATTGTTGTTTGTCACACTTTCAATATTTTTTTTTTTTGATAATTAGCGATGAATTGTGACTACAAAGATATTACAAACATGAATACAGAAATTGCTAACTAATAGAAAGTTAGAGTATAATATGAGACAAATATGTCTCCAACAAGGTTCGAACCCATGATCTCTTACATGAAAGGTTGGGCTGGATGCCACTAGGCTATTGAGCCATCGGCGTCACACTTTCAATATTAGTTGGGAAAGTGAATTGTTTTTTTAAATTTTCAATGTTGTTCTTTTTGTTGTGATCAAATTGCATCGTTCAATTTGTCTGACTTATTTTAATATATCTTTTCTTAAATTTCCTGAATTGAGTTGAAGCAGTAGTAAACACATCGTTCAATAAGCAATTATTTGTAGCAAATGTAAGGTGTAATCACTAATATACATTAGCGTGAGGATATATATACTTTGGCAAAACAAATAGTCTATAGAATGTATACATAGTACATTAACATATTGTAGTGTAAAATAAATCGTGTCATCTCCATTCTGTTCTCTAGAAATAAATCTTATATATTAATATTTGTTTTAGCAAATTAATATTATCAATATTATCTATTTGTATGGGGTTTGGAAAATTAATACAAGGATCTTCCATCCATAAGTCACTTGAGATCCCCCATTCGTTACTTGATCGATGATATATCGATAACCTAGTATTATCCATTGGTATACGGTTACATGACAAATTAATATTATCCACGGAAATATATTTATGTTGCAAATTAATATTATCCATGAAAATATATTTATGTGGCATATTAATATTGTCCATCAAAACATGTTTAATTGGCAAAAATTCATTTTCCATATAAGCAGACATACTTGCAATTTGCAAACAAGCATTATATAAAAATTTGTAATATTTTTGTTGCAGATTGATAATATTTTAAGAATTACGTTCACCACCTACTACTAAATACACAAAAAAGTTGATCAATCAACAGGTAAATTTGTAACAAATCTAATTTGGGAATAATTAAATTTTCATTACATTTAACAAACGCAAAAAGCAATGATGAATTCAATTTTTCATTTGTTTTGGCTCAACCAAAATTATTGTAATTGAATAAAATGGCCAATTCAAGCAATTATTAAAAGAAAAATGAAATGACAAACATGTATGAACCGTGGACGATGTATTACGTAGATTTGTGGAGAAATTGACAAAATATATATTACATTTGAGGCAGGGCCAATAGAGTTTCGAAAATAGAAGAAAAATCAGATTTGGCAAAATAAATAATATCAAATAATATCAGTATGATTTTTTATGCAAAAAAGTCGGAGTTAATAATAAAAATAAGTTTTATAGCCATGAAATTAGTGAATTGATTCCATCTAAAGGCATGAAACAAGTGATTGAATTTGCCTTTGATATGATGCACAATGACTAGAATACCATGTCAGTTTATGACCACTGAATGGGAAATAAATGAAGAAAGATTGATCTAATGGTTGACAACAATTTAGTATGATTTACTAAGTTTTAGCCTTAGCACCACAAGTCTGAACTCATAAGATCCTACTGAAGTATAATGTTGAGCCCTCCAGGGACAGATTGAGAAGGCTAAATCCGAACCTAAAAGAGGTAGTACGCACTGAGATACTTAAGTTGCTAAATGTAGGTATTATTTATCGAGTCTCTAACAGTAATTGGGATAGTCATGTGCAATGTGGTACGAAGAAATCGGATATCATTTTGGTTTAAATAAAAGAAATTGAGCTTATGCCAACCAGCGTAATGACACGATCGAGAAGGGTCATCAATTTTCAAAATTAAATTACTGGAAATTAAAATGGACCATTTTCCCCTACCTTTTATTGATCAAATGGTTGAAAGGTTGGCCAGTCATGCTTATTATTGTTTTCTACATGATTTGTCTAAGTAATCTCAAACCCTTATAGCTCCAGAGGATCATTAAAGGGGAGGACTAGTAATTGCACATCAAAATTCTACTGTTTTGAGTTTAGATGTATAACATATGATGAAAAAAGTTGATCTGTTATACACACTCCATAATAGTGGTTTTTGGGAGATAAATTACCATTATGTCCCCCTATATGGAAGTTTAGTAGCTGAGGAAGTTTAGTGGGTGACAAAATAACAATTTCACGCTATATTAAAACATTATTATTGCCAAGAAAAAAGGGACGGGGTAAAAATTGAGTTTAATGAAAAATTTCATCTACAAAACTGAGACATGATATTGATACATGAGTGATCAAAATGGTCAACATGAAACATGAGTGATCGAATGGTTAATGTTATTAAACACGAGTGATCAATTGTGCCACTAGCCCTATATTATATAAGATATTCGTTGAGCCATTAATAGAAGCCTACCAATAATTAATGCTAGTTTTATATGTTTTCTTATAATTGTAATTATATCAACATCAAACATATTTATACATAATATCCGAGACATCTTGGCTAACATTCATTTTGCCAAGACGTTTTATCTATACAAACATCATCCCCATTACTAACAAAATTCCTAGATACAGAGGCAAAATGAGACATGAATGGAGAATTTTAGTAAAAAGACACTTAAAAGACATAAAATTCATGGGAAGGAGTATTAGTGTATTATATCCTTCGATAAAATTCATGGGAAGGGTTGACATACATAGTCAATATTAATATAGTATGTCTGTGGTATAATATGACCTAGTAGATTACGTGTAAAATTTAGTATAATGTTGGAATAGTATCGAAATAGCGAGTGGTAGTATTAATTTTGCATGCAGTATTCCAAAATTGAAAGTATTGTTTTGTTGATAGAGGAATTGTGTGGGAGATATCCAAATCTTATATGGAATGTCAATTCCAATGACAGAACCATGTTCGACACTGCTGTTTTAAGAGAAGGAGAGAATTTGATTTTGGATTTTCGAACACTTGTTTAGATTAAGCAAAATGTGAGGAGCATTGTTTACTAATATGTTCATGTTTAGGTTCAAATATGATATGCATTTCTTTTAGGATCCTCAAAACTCTTAGAAATTATGAAATTTCCCCAATTTTGACTTTAAAAAAGTTGAAAACGTTAAAAATTAACGGATCCGTTAAAATAGGGACCATTTACGCACCCGTTACACACTATCAGGGACCATTTGCGCATCAGTCCCACTTATGAGGACCAAAGTGCAACAGGCATCCAAATACTGGAACCATTTCATCAATTACCTCGTGTGGGTGTTAACGTAGTGTTTTGATAAACAACTAGGTTTCGTATAAGACATACAGTCTAGAATGAACATTAAAGATAAGTATTGTCGATATTTCGCTTATGATAATATTTTGTTGGATGTAAGAGGCTTTGTCCAAGGATGGTGATGATGTGGTTATTAGTTGAGTTGAAGTTGTATTGATATTCGATAGTCTTGCCAAATGAAAGAGAGTGTAGGACGAGAGCGAAAAAGATGGTCGATCATTTCTTGGTCTTGTCCACAAAATACGCATATTGTAGTGATGAATAGAGCTGTAAACGGGCCGCGCGGAGCACAAGCTCAGGAATTTTTGGCTCGGCTCGACGAGCTTTCACCGAGCCGAGCCATTCCCGAGCCGAGTTTCGAGCTAGCTCACTTAGCTCATTTCGAAATTTCAAGTTCAATTTAATTGACGAAAAATTATTTTAGATAAACAATTAATAATATTATTAACAAGTAAGAAGTAATAGAATAAACTAACATGTAACAATGTAAATAGAAACATTAAATTGACATTAATCATAATAATTGCAATGACTACAAAAGTATTATATATCTAATTTTATTAAAAATAATGTTAACATATGTACTATCGAGCTACCGAACCGGCTTCCCGAGCTGACGAGCCAGGAACCCGGCTCGCGGCTCGGCTCATTTTGTTACGATAAAGATAACTATTGTCGATATTTCGCTTATGATAATATTGTTGGGTGGGTGTTAACGTAGTGTTTTGATAAACAACTTGGTTTCGTGTAAGACATACAGTCTAGATTGAACAATAAAGATAAGTATTGTCGATATTTCACATATGATAATATTGTTCGATGTTATTAAGGTTGCTTAAGAGGTGAATCAAATTTGAAGTGGAAAAAATGTAAGTGTCACTCTGACATAGGAAGGTAGTGAGTTTGTCATCCACTTAATAAGTAAAGAAGTTTGAGATGTTGTTGAATAAGAACAATAATGTGCAGATCTTGGATTGAGCTTTGTAAATAAACTTGGGCTCATGCGAGTCAAGTTTTGCTTACGGTCGCGCTCGGTTTGCATTTGTAATTACAAAGGGTGTAACGGTTGTAATAGTTGATGTATTGATTGGGCAATGAATGGCCTGACCGTTACACAATGTAATGGCAATAATTACTAGTCATAATTGTGCATTACACAAGTTTTGCTTCCGGTCGAGCTCGGTTTGCATTTGAAATTACAAAGGGTGTAACGGTTGTAACAGTTGGTGCATTTATTGGGCAATGAATGGTCTGATCTTTATAGAATGTAATGGCAATAATTACTACTCATAATTGTGCATTATATTTTGAATTGACTCAGCATCTAGACCGTTACAAAATATAATGGAAGCAATTAGTAACTCATAATTGTGTATTATATTTTGAATTGACCAATATAACGCAGCAATTAGTACTCATAATTATCAAGGGGGCTTTGAACCGGGCCAAGCCAGGGCATAGGGCCCAATCCTGGGCCCGTCTAACACGTCTACCAACAACTATCTGTATCATATTGCAAAACAAACAATCAAAAGAATTAAGTAATATAAATAAATATTTAATAATTTAATGAACTCATTTTGTAAAATAATCACATAAAATAATACTAATATATTTATATTAATCATATATTATTAAACATTATTACAAATCAAAAAATTATATTGTTAAATTATTTATCTTTAATAGAATACTATAATGAATAAATCCTAAATTAGAATTGTGATATAGGATATTTTAAAACAATAGTATTGCATACTTATATTAATTTAAAGACGTTCTTCAAATTGTATTTTTAAAGTAATCGATTTAATGTCATTTTGAACTACTTTAATATAGTAGAATAACATCAATATATAGTATTTTCTACATTAGATTTACATGTATATTGATTTAATGGACAAATTAAATCGTTAGTATTAGTATTTGATACCAAAAAAAACACAATGATGATATACTTAATAGACAAATTAAAACGTTACATATATATATAATATTAAATTTACATATATATATACATGTATTGTATCTAATGTATTTATAATATTACAAATTTTTATTACGTTACACAATGTATTGAATATACCATTAATTTGATGGTAATGAGTGAAGAATCAAAGGAATATTTAGATTAATTAGAAGATGCAATGAAAAATATTATTAACTATCAATAACTCCATTCCTCCATAATAAACGCAATTTTAGTATTATATATAATACTTAGTCTTATGTTATAAGTAACGAACAATTTGCAGCAAGCATCTATATTTTATTGATAAAGAAAACTAGAAAAACATAGTTCGTTCTTATTCAGTTGAATTTGGAGGGGTGCAAAATCGTACAAGCAAGTAAAATTATTTTGTTAGTGTTATTATTTGTCTCGATTGGACACGCATCACCAGTCAATGAAAAATGTTTTAATGAATGTATGAGGAAATGTGTTGTTGATCCAACAATACCTATCGTTCCTTGTAGAAATGATTGTATTAAAAAATGTCGTATTGAGGCTAGTGATGATGATACTTCTCTCAAGATCGAGCATTGTTTGGTTAGTTGTACCAAGCAAAGTTACACACAAGGTAAATTACAATATATATATATATATATTATTTCTATATATATATATTTTTCGATTTATTTACATATTGCTCAAATGAGGATAAGATATCCAAAATTTCGATTTTAGCACTACTTCTATTTTCTTAAGCATTTTAAATTTTATAAACATAAACTTGTCTTTACATTTGAGTCCTTCCATTTCATCTCAAATGATACAAAATAATAAAACATGCGATTATTGTTTTCTTTTGCAGGAGCAGATAGTCTTAATTCATGCGTGGAGAACTGCTAGAATGAGTGACAAGTTAAAGGAGTATAACACGAACAATCACCAGAAAACAAATAAAAGTTACAAATAAGTGATTAATACACAATAAGTTGTTTAGTACTTAGTAGATGGATTGAAATTTTAATGAATGACTTGTTAGATTTCTCTAAATTCTTACATATACCCAACATGGATGTAGTAACTCTCATACTTTGTGTGTAGTTCGATCCTGAATTATTTGAAATTATAGATTCTATCATCTTATATAGTTTTTTTTATATTTCTTTATTTTTTTGCAGTTGAAAATAATGTATATCCAACTCCACTAGACGCGTTATGAGAAGATAAATATAATAACAAAATATTACTTGACAAAAGATTAAACTAGGCGACCGAATACCTATATTAACATCAAAAGACAACTACACACATATATATATATTTTAAAAATTATGTTCACCACCTACTAATAAATACACAAAAAAGTCGATCAATCAACAAAAAAATTTGTAACAAATCTAATTTGGGAATAATTAAATTTTCATTACATTTAACAAACGCAAAAAGCAATGATGAATTCAATTTTTCATTTCTTTTGGCTCAACCAAAGTAATTGAATAAAATGGCCTTCAAGCAATTATGAAAAGAAAAAATAAATGACAAACATGTACGAACAGTGAAAGATGTATTACGTAGATTTGTGGAGAAATTAACAAAATATATATTACATTTGAAGCATGGCAAATAGAGTTTTGAAAATAAAAGAAAATTCAGATTTGGCAAAAAAAATAGCAAATAATATCAGTATGATTTTTCATGTAAAAAAGTCGAAGTTACTAATAAGAAGAAGTTTTATAGCCATGAAATTAGTGAATTGATTCCATCTATAGGCATGAAACAAGTGATTGAATTTGCCTTTAATATGATGCACAATGACTAAAATACCCATGTCAGTTTATGACCACTGGATGAGAAATAAATGGAGAAAGATTGATCTAATGGTTGATAACAATTTAGTATGAGTTACTAAGTTTTAGCCTTAGTACCACAAGTCTGAACTCATAAGATCCTATTGAAGTATAATGCTAAGCCCTCCAGGGACAGATTGAGAAGGCTAAATCCGAACCTAAAAGAGGTAGTGAGCACTGAGATATTTAAGTTGCTAAATGTAGGTATTATTTATCTAGTCTTTAACAGTAACTGGGTTAGTCATGTCATGTGCATGTGGTACCCAAGAAATCGGATATCACTTTGGTTTAAATAAAAGAAATTGAGCTTATGCCAACCAGCGTAATGACACAATCGAGAAGGGTCATCGATTTTCAAAATTGAAATATTGGAAATTAAAAATGACCATTTTTTCCTACCTTTTATTGATTAAATGGTTCAAAGTTGGCCGACCATGCTTATTATTGTTTTCTACATGATTTGTCTAAGTAACTTCAAATCCTTATATATACAGAGGATCATTCAAGGGGAGGACTAGTAATGCACCAAAATTCTACAGTTTTGAGTTTGGAGATGTACAACATATGATGAAAAAGTTGATTTGTTATACACACCAAAACAGTGGTTTTTGGGAGATAAATTACCATTTTGTCCCCTTATTTGGAAGTGTAATAGATGAGAAAATTTAGTGGGACAAAATGATAATTTCACGCTACATTAAAATATTATTGTTGCCCGGGAAAAAAGGGAGGGGTAAAAATTTGATTAAAAAAAACAAAGAGGGGAAGGGGGTTAACTTCCGACCTATTTCCTACTAACTATAATTCAAAAGTGAAGTGGATCGTAAATCGTAATTCGCAGAAAATGGAGGAAGAAATCGCAAAATTGTGCAAAAGCTTAACCACATTTTGCGACCACATTCAAAACACTTCCTCCGCCCTCAAACACTCCGTTGACCACCGCCCCGTTCCTCTTGGTATATATTTATCTTCCTGTATACTATTTATTACTCCCTACATTTCACTACAGTTTTCAGCTTTGTCCCAAATTGATTGTCCAGTTTTGAGCTTAGTTAGTAGCCTATAATATTTGCCGAAAAACATATAAATTAGTAACTTAAATGTGTTTTATTGTCAATATACCATTCATATCTGTCAATTAAGTTTATAAATTTTGTTAATTTTTATTAAAAATGAAGAAACTATAATAATTAGAAAATGTATGTAATCTTTAGATTAAATCACTAGTAACATGATAATTTTGATTAAAATTGATGTTATATAATATGTGTATATATGTCGTTGAAGTGTATAAAGTTTATTAATTTCGACTACTGAAAATTGTATTAGACAATCATTTTGCAATGTAGGTAGTAATTCGGAGATTAATTAAGTTTATAAATTTGTTAATTTTATTAAAAATGAAGGATTATAATGATCGGAAAAAGAATGTAATATTTAGATTAAATCACTAGTAACATGATAATTTTGATTCCAATCAATGTTATTTATATGTGTATATATGTCATTGAAGTGTATGAATTCTATTAATTTCGACTGCTGAAAATTGTATTGGACAATCATTTTGCATTGTAGGTAGTAATTCGGAGATTAATTTCACAGTCTTTTCTTTTTGTCATTTGAAAAATGTGTAGATTCTGCTTCAACGACTTTCAAGCAATGGTTAATCCGACGAGTGACGTCAGCAAGCACCGATCTCGACACGCTGGAGTCAATGTCGTTTGGAACGGTGTCGTTGGAGGAGCTTTTGGGTCACTGTAATGAGGTCTACAAGAAGAACCAAAACGACGTCGTTTGTCTTCAGGAAGTCCTCCAGTGTACTACCAATTATATCCCTGATGGTACCCAAACACAAACTATTGTTCAGTTTTTATGTCTATTCATTCAACTCCCTCCACCTAAAAGATCGTTCAATTTCTGATTTCGATGTGTTACACTATTACTTTTTGATGTGGTGGATACGGACATCAGCATCAACATGCACTAATATCTCTGAATAGGCTTATCTAAGCGGGATAGGGGGGATCGGATAGTAAGCAATCTTTTCCTGTTAAAACAAGTAGGCTCTTATTAAGTCAAGCGTAAACAACTATCTACTATTTTACAAGAGATAAACACCGTAGGTAGTGTCACAAGCCTCTATGAAGAATTTATCAATATAGAGTATTTTCACCTATTCTGATATAAAACATTAAGTGAGTCAATAAAGATATTGAAGTTTGTTAGTATCATCGAGAAAACAAAGGGGACGATCTTTGAGGGATGAAGTGAGTACTTTTTTTATATAAATTAATATTTATGAGAGCTAATATTGATTTAGATGAGCATGAAGAAGAGTTGTTAGATGATACTCCATCAAAGACTTATGATAGAGGCTTACCATCTTCATCGAAAATTGGAGATGATGACCTTTTGTATCCTTTTCAGTTTTGCGTTATGCTTTATTTAATTTTCTTAAGCATATATTTTATTCACTCCTTTGGTTATAAGTCAGGGGTTTGTTATTTTTACAAGAAATAGGGCAGTTTAACTTAAAGATTTGCAATTAGATTTGAAAGCTATTTTTTAGGGGATACCTTTGACTACCCTGGATGATTTATAATGAGAATCGGTGAAACTGAAAAGAGAGTACAAATCAGTGAATAAATTGATTTTTCATTGTTGGGGATGGGCTGAGATTCTGAGTGTATGAAAATTACTTAGTAACTTGATGTGTAGTAAAAAGAGAGCAAGCAGAAAGCACCTACTCCTATAAAAATGAAAAGTAGCAAGTGGAACTCAATAGGCGGGAGAATCCAAGGAGGGATCCCCCCCTCGGTATTAGATCTTATTGTCAAAATATGACACCTATAAGATTTTGTAAGAATGGTGAAAAGTAAAACTGTGCCAAACTTATAGGGCCATGGCATCCTCTAGAAGCCTCCGCCCTTGCTCATTTAAAAGTTCTGTTTCTAGTATCCTGCTGTATGTGTTATGATGTCTAGATATGGCTTTTCTCGTACACTTTAACTCCTTGTAGATTGGATGATTCTCTGACTTTAAAGAGTTTTGGGCTATCTGATGCTTGTCTGGCAACTATTGCATCTGAAGGTCAGTTTAGAATTTTGAATTACCTGCAGTGCTCAATCAAATTTGTGTTGTTGTCGATCATCTAACACTATACAACTGTTCATGTTAGGAGCAGCTAATAATAGTATCGATATGGAGATTTCAAATCAGTCTGCTACAAACAGATCAAAAATGGATGGAGGTGCAAAAACTATTTTAAGTTAAATGTCCTTTATTTATAAGGTACACTGATCATGTAATAATGCAGGGAACATTCAAGATGACTTGCCTCCATTTGAAGAGCCCAAGCCGATGTTAAAGGTGTCCAAGCACGACTATGAATCTCTTCCAAGTTTCATGAAAACTTTAGCTCCGTGGGAGGTAAAAAATAATTAACAGTGTTATATGAACTATCAAATAGAATACCATGCATCAGTATCGCACTAAAATTTATCCTGGAATATCCTTTTGTCATTTTCTACAGGAACTGCTTGATGCTGTGGAAAAAATCAATTTATATTTGGGTACGAAAGTGTCTCAGACTGACTCCTTTAGACAAGACGAGACATCCTCGATTAATTTAGGTAAGCAAACCATGAAGATCATATCTGTGATTCATAGTAACACCGTCCCTTTCAGAAATAATATATGACTTTGCTGTAACAATACAATTTCTTGAGAAGGGCTCAAATTTAAAACTCATTTGACTATTTTCTAACCTTTATCTTGAAAGATTTTAACCTGCAGTAACACAGAACTAGAGTCCTGAGCATTCAATAGGCATTGTTTTTGCTCAAAGTTTTCTCTTTTGTTGTTGCAGGCCCTAAAACAAGATCTTATCTAATGTTGCTGATTAAACTCAATGGCTTGGTTATTGAAACCACAGATGGTCTAATTCACTACAAGGTAGTAAGTAAACAGTAGATAACGCCATCAACGATGGCGTATGGCAGAAACGATTGTGTATCATATTGTACACTAGATATATAAAGTTCTTCAATTGTTTGAATAGCTGAAATTCATTTAATTGTGAAGGTAACAATATTAGATTGTTGTGAACTTCTATTGTTGTTTGCATATGGGTTATTCTCAAAACGTGCTTTTCTTTTCTTTTTTTTTTCTTTCAAAACCTGCTCTTTGTTTATGATGGTTAATTGTACTATATCAATTTTATCCTCGAGATGTTACTGTTTTTAATTATGCTAGTTTACAGAAAAGGAACAATGACTTGTAATTGTTATAAATATAATGCCACAACCACAAAGAATGAAAACAAGATAGAGCGAGATAGTATTATTGTTTTTTTAAGAGTGTGAAATACAACGTTGAAAGTCCTATTTATTATTTATAGGCTTCATATAAAATGCTAATGGACATGAGATTAATGGATACGCTTATTGCTGATCTATACATCCAATCAAAAGACATCTTTATTCATAATAATAATTTATTAGTCCTTGATTTTTTTTTTAAGTTAAACCATTAGTGTTTATATTCATGTCATGGATAAGAATTAAGATGCAATGACATCGACAAAATTGGTAATGACTCATTTGGCACCACTGTTCAATAAGTAATACTTCTTTTAATCCATACACCGTCTTTTTACAATGAAAATCGAACCCAACACCACTAAGTCACTAATAAACCTCCTATCTACTAAATCATTCGATATTTACGCACCACTGTTTAATAATTTGTTGGACCACTTAAAACATTTGAACCACTCCACTAATAGTGTTTTTTACCATATTAAACTGCTATAGTGCTCAACTAGATGATTATTCTAACATTTTGAACTACTATTATTAGGTATAAACAGTTCCTCAGTTCCTCTATATAAAGATCCGAACATCTTCTTTAAGCAAACACTTGAATTAATTAGAGTAAATAAATTAAATATATATATATTATTATGGGTCTCACAGGTAATCTAGTTAAACATGTAGAGATAAAGCCCGTAGGGGATTTATTTTTCCAGCTCTATAGCCAGAAACAGATGGAAATGGTTAATTTGGTTCCACAAAAATTGCAGGGTTGTGAGTTAATCCAAGGCCAACGTGGTGTTTCTGGCTTTATCGTTTCTTGGGACTATATCCTAGGTAATCTTCAAATTAATATTGTTAAGATATTATATAGTGTGTCGGATTCATACTAAAATTGATTAATCTAATATAATTAGACATGGGTAGACTCAAGATTATAATTTAGAATATTCATTTTATCATTTACATACAATATAGAAAATATAAGTAAATATTAATTAAAAGCATGATTATGCCAAGCGTTAGGCTTGAGACTTCAAACAAATCTAACAACTTAATCATTTGATTATTTGAGCTATATTATTTTATATAGGATATTCACTTGTATATCTTAAATAAATACACGGTATGTCCGCGTTGTAGATATAGCATACTCAAAAGATCTTATGTGGGAGAATTGCATTACTAATTATAATACATGCATAATAACATAGGAAAAAGAATTTACGTGGGACTACTCAATTACTACAAATTATGAGAGTTAATTGTAACAATGATTTCAGTAAGTGAGGCCAAGTTGCACTTTAGTCCTAATAATTAGTGGCCCTGTTGCAGAAACAGCCCTTGATAGTGTACACATGGTTCACAAATGGTCCGTATTTTAGCGGTAACGTTAGTTTTTTTAACGGTTTTGACATTTTTTGACATATTTTGGAGTCAAAATAATGTACAACTATTTGAGGTCAAAACTATCTTCTTCCTTCTTATTATTATTATTAATATTCTTATTTTCATTATTATTATTATTGGGGTCAAAATAATAATAATAATAATAATGATAAAATAAATAATAAAATAATAATAATAATAGTAATAAAATAATAATTATAATAATAAGAAGGAAGAAGATAGTTTGACCCCAAACAATTTCACATGGCCCAAATTTTCAAAAAAAAAAAATCATTTTGACCTCAAAATTTGTTTAAAAACGTCAAAAACCGTTAAAATTAACGTTGCCGTTAAAATAGGGACCATTTGCGAACCATGTCTACACTATTAGGAACTGTTACTACAACACTGCCACTTAGTGGGACTAAAGCGCAACTCGACCTTACTTACTGAGGACCATTACTGCAATTAATTTCAAATTATGACACGTTCAAATTTTTATATGTAACAAAAATCATATCCTCAATAACACACTCAAAAGATCTTAGGTGAAACTACTGAATTACAACTAATTATATATCCCACGTTCATATTTTTATATGTAATAAAAACCATTTTTTTTTTGTAAGTTAGCGATAAAAATATGTGTACAATAATATTATAAATAGCGAATACAGAACTGGCCAATAGATAGTTAGAATGCAATATAAGGCAATTGTCTCTAACTAGACTTGGATCGAGTACCTTTTACATAAAAATTGAGTCAGATACCACCAAACTATTGAGTCATTCGCTAACAAAAACCATATCCTGAATCCCCCGTAATTGGTCAATTATTCATTTCTAAAATTACTTGTTTCCTTGAATTTGTAGATGGGAAAAGACAGCTTGCTAAATGTGTAGTGGACGTTAACTATAGAAACAAGTCGATCAAATACACAGTAATTGGAGGAGACCTAATGGATGAATTCAAGAGCTGTGTTGTAACATTTCTTGTTGACACACATGGTACAACACACAATATTGTGACATGGGATGTCGAGTTTGAGAAGAAGAATAAACATATTGAAGATCCTCATTCATTGATGGACTTCTTTGAGGAACTAACAAATGAAATCACCGGTCAGCTTTAAATACTATCACCACCACCACCAACCATCGTGTTTGATCAATAAATAATAGATCGCGTTATAAATAATTAAAACGCGGTCTTTCATAAAATGAAAATTGAATTATGAAATGGTGAAAAACATGTGTTTTATGTCTCTGAGTCAGTGAGTGAGTGTATGGTATGTAGTAATAATATGTGAAGTAAATATGAAGTGGATTGATTTTATTTTGTTTTTCAGTTATAATGAAATGGATTGCAGTTTGACCTTAACAAGTTGATGATCAAACCACGACAAATATCTTTTATGCAAACAATATAGTGTTACATTCAATTTTGCTTCTCCTAACGATTTTTCGGGAAATTTTAATTCCACCTGCCACACATGCACGATAGATTGTTTTGTAGCAAGAAACTTATATATCGATCGAGTGAAATGCACGGGCATCCAATGCTAAAATGACTAACGAGTCAACTATTGAGAACCGAGACTTGACTTGGTTGGTGATAAACCTCATTATGTGCGATGCATGCTTGAACATAATTCAAGCTAAAAATTGTTAATTTCTTCATATTTTTATTTAAAAAATTATCATATTTATATTATTATGTTTGGAATAATATACTAAGCTAACTTAATAGATTTTGTTTTTATAATATTCACCCAAACGAGTAATTATCTAAGCTTCTAGTACAATTATCTTAAAATAGTACTCCCTCAGTGATAGAAAATTATATAAAAATAATAATATTACGAAAAAATGATACTACCTCCATCCCTTTTTATAAGACCCATTTACTTTTTCACGGTATCCGAGACACGACTTAAAACGTAAATAATTTTAATTTTACATGTGTAAAAATTATAATAACTTGATATTTCAAAAGTATATATTGAGAGGAATCTAACAAGATTCAATATGATTATATTATTTCTTATCGATTAATAAAAATTTACGGTCAAAACTTTCTAAGTTTGACCCAAAAAGTCAAAATGGGTATATTAAAAAGGGATGGAGGGAGTATCAATTTTGTTTTGAATGAATACTCCATATAAGAAGTTATTTGTCATCAAAGTTAGTCACGAACTCCCAAAATGTCAATTAAATAAAAATGAAGGGAGTAATAGATAGTTGAACAAATGTTCTGTAGCTGAATTATTTTAAATTTGTATTAATATAGTCAGGGACGGACATTTCTCAATTTTGTATAAAAAATTCAAACAGTATACAATATATATATAACCAATATTGATTTTTGTATTTTCAAATAGGGATAAAAGAAATATATTTCAAAAATATTTCATTAGTCATTACTTCCTCCGTTTTTTTATATAATGTTCTAGACATTTTCACATAAATTAAAAAATTTAGGACCGATCCGATCCCGGTTTGGATAAAAACCGATGCGAACCGAATCGGTAACCTATGCAACATAGTTCAATGTGGAAAATCCACTGCACAAATTCGTATTTTACGGAATGTTCATTACGATGCTCTCGGATATAGCTCACTTGGTAAAGAATTAGAGTGTAAAGTGTCAAACAGTCTCGTCTCTTCATGCAATCCGGGTTCGATTCCCTCTGAGAGCGAACCTTGTGTTTCGACGTGGTTAACGAACAAACTCTACTCCCTTGATCAGGCGAGACACATCCCGCGATAAGTTTGAGGGTCTCAAACTTTTAGAATGCTCACCACGACACAATTAACAAAATTGGTGCCATGTAAGTGATCGAATATAGGCCCAAATCTTTCAAAAAGATCTACTGATCACATTTTAACCAAAAATAGTCGAATATAGATACTTTTTAGTGAGGATGATCGAACATGAAATATTGGATACTTTCACTAATGATTTGTGACATTGGCCCTTAATTAAGTAACAATAATACAATAGTTTTCAGAACCAAGAACTAGTTACACTTAACTAAAAAAGAATTGATGATGTCCAAATTTTCAATTATTGCTGAAACATGAGCATATTCATCATCAAGAAAACTTATCCGCCTATACGCATTTGATCTCCTCATCTCCTTGTTGCAATGTGTAATATTTTGGAAATTCCCTCAGATGTAATGTGCTTCGCCTTTTGAGAATTTAGAGAAATGCAAAATGGTAATTACCAGTGGAAGGGAAGAGGGTAAGTATATGGACCATATAGAGATATTACTAATATGGAATAGCTGGGGGTGGTGGAGAGGCGTATGACACTCCACCAATTGGTGGAAGCGGTACATTATCCCATGATGGTGGTGGAGGCGGTGATGTATATGTGTGTTTAGGTGGTGGGGGTTGGTGGGCTTGTGTAGGTGGTGGCGATTCTTGTGAGTGTTTAGGGGGTGGTGGGGGTGAATGATGATGTTGATAGCTTCTGGGTGGTGGTGGTGGTGGTTGATGGTCATCGCCACAGCCTGCGGGCGTGGGAGGTGGAGAGTTGTGGTGTGATGGAGCAGGAGTTTCATGTGATGGTGGAGGAGGGGATGGGACATATTTTTGAGAGGGAGGTGGTGGTGGACTTGAATATGTTGGTGTGGGAGTGTAAGTTGGTGGCGGAGGTGGGGGTGAATTGTAATATATTGGTGGGCTGTAAGTTGGTGGAGGGGGTGGTGGACTGGAATACATTGGTGGAGGGGGTGGTGGTGGACTGGAATACATTGGTGGAGGGGGTGGTGGTGGACTGGAATATGTTGGTGGTGGTGGACTGGAATACATTGGTGGAGGGGGTGGTGGTGGACTGGAATATGTTGGTGGTGGTGGACTGGAATACATTGGTGGAGGGGGTGGTGGTGGGCTGCTGTGATAAGAAGGTGATGGCGTGTAACTTGCTGGTGGAGGTGGCGATGATGGTGAAGGAGTGTAGGTTGCTGGTGGCGACGGGGATGGTGGAGGTGGTGAATGATAATGTACCCTCGGCAACAATTTAGTTCTTGGTGGTGGTGGTGAACGGTAATTATTCTTATCCGACTCACCATGACTAGGTGGAGATAATGGTGAAGGGAAAGGTTCTGATGGTTCATTGTGGCTTGGTGGCGGTGATCGGTGATTATTTTTGTCAGAAGAGCCTTCTTTGGGAGGGGCTGGCATCGGTGAATGACTTGGTGGTGGTGCTCTCTGGTGGTTCTTATCTGAAGAACCCTGACTTGGTGGCATTGGTGATGATGAGGGCGATGGCGTTGGTGAATGGCTTGGTGGTGATGATCGGTGGTTATTCTTGTCGGAAGATCCACGACTAGGCGGCGTAACCTTTCTTGGTGGCGTTTGATTAACGAAGCAGGAACTTTTTCTACAATCATACGGCTTGGCTTCCTCAGAAGAGCACTGTTTAGCTGTCCTCTGATCATTCTTCCCTGGAATACAATTTTGTTCGCTTCCTGGCCCGAATGCGGCAGCGCACGACGGCGCCTCCCCGGTGAAATAATTGTAGGAGTAAGTGAAGTTCTGGAGACTTGAAAGCTGACAAACACTAGAAGGAATCACACCAGTGAATCTGTTATGAGCAACATTCAATTGCTCCAAACTCTTCATGCTGCCTATCACCGATGGCAATGGCCCTTGAAGGTTATTGAAACTTACATCAAACACTGTCAGCTTCTTCAACATTCCGATCTGCGGAGGCAAACATCCGGTGAGATTATCGTTCATCAGGATAATCTCGTTTAACGTCTTCCCCATGTTTCCAATGCTTGCAGGAATGCAGCCTCCTAAATCATTGTTAGCAAATACCAAAACCGAAACAGGAGAGTTTCCAAGATTTGGTGGGATTCCAAACTTGAATCTGTTGTCATTCAAGAACAATGCATCCAGCTTCTTGTTGAAAAGCTCCAATGGAACTGGCCCCTCAAAATCATTGAACCTGAGGTCCAAGAACTTCAACTGAGGCAATGATAGAACAACCTTAGGGAACCCTCCGACGAACCGGTTGTTGCTTAGATCAAGCTCAAATAGAAGCTTCAACCGCTTGAATGACGGTGGAACAACCCCACAAAATCTATTGGAATTGATATGGAACAATGCAAGATCCGTGAGTAAGCCGAGCTCGTCCGGGAGGTATCCGGCAATGTCCGCATGGTTGAGGTCAATGCCAGCAACCACACTCATGGAAGGGTTGGAAAGCGACGGTGCACAAAACACGCCTCCGTAGGAACAAACATCAGAGCCGTTCCAGTTTGCTGTGAAGTTAAACGGGTCAGAGAAAATGGCCTTCTTCCATGCTTGTAATGCTATGTAAGCTTGGGCGAGTCTCGGGTTCTCAAACTGAAGTGTTTGTAGATCAGTTCTAATGGCTTCAAGATCATTTTCATCTATTTCCTCTGCTGCATTGCAGATCTTTGAGGCAAAAACAGATAATATGATGGTTGTTATGAACAAGAAACATAGACAGTGGCGATAAGGCGGCGCCATTGCCGGTTTTACTCAATAGAGGAGGGGGGAAATGGTGAATGTTTGATGTATTTTGAACACATTCAAAAGGAATAATGAAATGTGAAGAGTACAGCTTATGGGACTAAATTATGAATGAATACAGAACAGCAAATGGCTATCTCAAATATTCTCTTTGGCTCTTTGATTTATAAACTAACTATTTAAAAGAATATTCTAATAATAGTTGATTACTTTTTTAAAATTTTTAAATGGTTTATTCTTTTGGGAGGGAAATTATGTTGGCCGACAGATTATGTTGATGGGTGGCCACGTAGCTGCAAGACAGACTTGAAAACGGTGGTTTATGATTAGAGAAATAATTAAACATAACGTGTCTGCATTATTTTTTGTAATAACAAGAAAATAGATAAACCAATTTCTGAATTTTGACATTACCATATTACTCCATGTTAGAAGTAAGAGAGTGGTAATAAATTCAAAATAATGACATGCAACCACGTTGTGAGGCCAGTCGGATAGATAGTAGGTGAAAAAAAAAATGTAGTTCGTTTAGGGCCAGGAAAATATGTCCATCATTGTACTATCTGATTCAGCCTCGTTATCGTGTCTATAGGTCTTATCTCCTGAAATAAACTTATGAGATTTGGAAAAGATTTGTTCAAGAACGAGTATGATGACTAGTCGATTCTTTAATAATTGAAAATATAATAAGTTGATTAAAAGGCTCCAAAGAGAAATTGAGATTCACGCCTTATGTTTGGCTTTATAGTTGTATCCATATCATTAATTCACAACTTTTTTATAGATAAATGTGTTTTAATCATTGATAAGAAAATAACTTATGAAGCTCATTTCCGAAAAGGAGAAGCTCAAGATTGAAGAAGTCCACTACAGTGAGTGACTTAACAACTAAGGAAAGGTAGCAATATTGAGGATCAATTATATTCCCTTTCTTTTCAGAATTATTTTACTCCAAAGATCAATAAAAATTATTATTATACATTATATAATACAAATAATTTTTCTCAAAAAAAAAAGCAAAAAAATAGGGTAAAAAGTAAATAAAAATGAGCTACAAACTACAATAAATTGCTAATCAGTTAAACATTATAAAAAAGTAAAAATATAACTCGAACAATCGTATTCCCTCATTTATCTAATGCACAAAGTTTAAAGAAAATTCAAACTTCTTTCACAAATTTAGTTCTATTCAACTTTTTTTATTTAATTGGATGAAACGGATACTTATAATGAAATTTTTATTTTTAAAATTTGGTTCTTAGATAATGGGACGAAGAAAATATATCTTAATGTGAAAGGAGTATCGTTTTTGCATCTTCACGACAAACCTATCTTCATTCTTCCACACGCTGCCGATATCATTACGCTTTCATGCCGGCCCTAACTAACCGGAGGTTTATCATGAGGGTTGACTGCAGAAGACCAGAAGTTGTAGTTACATCTTTTTCAATGGACCAGTCAAAACCTCATTTGCCATGTATTAGATCTCAACTTCAAATTATTGCTACAGTGTAAACAAACTCCGTCGTTTTGTTGCCAGAGAGACATCAGACATGGACCCTCCATTATTACACAACCTGCATCATCCTGTGACTTTTTCACCTCGAATATTGCCAATATTATAATGGAATCCAGAGGTTTCAAAACGTGTTTCCGAGTAAAATCTCTCCTACACTTTTCGCCTATGGGGTCTGCCTCTGCATATCTACAGGAGCATTATTGACCTTGTTCGCATTCAAGTCGAGTCCGGTACTCAGGACTGACTAGGGTAGATAGTGTTTAGCTCGACTCGTTAACTTAACAGAGTAATGAAGTCTCGTAAATAATCAACCAGCTAAATTTCATAATCAAAGTCGATCCATAAGTAAACAAAATGTTGAATGTTTAGGATTGCAATCAACTCCATATACATATAGTGTTGAAAGAGTCCTACTACAAACCATCTTTGAGACCTCTGACTCTTGATGACATTAATATCATGTTACATATGCTAAAACTGAAAGGGTGGTGGGGGAAACTAGCTATAAGGGCTTGCATCAACCACAGTTCGGTTTGAAGCAATCGTAAAATTGTTACATAGAGCAATGTAGCTGCAGCTACCTGTCTTTCAGTTCCTGCTCAAACTGACTGAGTTTTTCTTTAAGCGGCTTCAGAAATGATTTCATATCCTTGATAATCCGCTGCTTATCTTGGAAGGTGAAATCTTTCTCTTCGCTAAGCTTCACTTCAACCTGTAACCAGATATCATTCGAAAGTTGCAATCAACCACGGCAAAGATTTAGCCATGAGTTGAAAACATTGTACATTGTAATAGATCTTGATAATGCATATATTGATAGGCCTCATGTAAGCTACCAACCGGTCTTTCTTTCACCAACATACTCAAACAAGATAGAAGTAACTAGAGAATATATACCTGTAAATCATCGAGTTCACCAAATGAGAACTCCAGAACATCCAAGTGGCCCTTGACCTTTTTCTTTTCAGTTCCAACTGTCCACTCACCTGATTATGCAAGTCCGTCTTAGATGAAGGTGAACACGGATATGATGTTAACGGAGGAATTTTTATTTGATTTGAACTCACCTTTTACTTCCATTGTCAACTCAAAAGTGTAACCAACCCGTTTTTTGTTCCGTACTGTCACTAAGAATGCCTGCACCAAAATATAAAATATAATGGCAAGATAAAAAAGTAAGCAAAGAATTATAAAGGTTAACTCTTTATGGGGTTAGTATACTTCATTCCGACACATTTGAGTATTATGAAACATGAAATCATTTACATTTCAGAGAACGAAAGCAAACATTTACAATTAGGTAGAGTTGACCACCTAGCTAAAATCTTTATGTATATAAGTGTTAATGTAAATATGCAGAAAGCGACAAACCCACCTAGAAAGTTTTAAGAAGTCGTCCACCATTCTAACAATGAAAGGACATAACATTGAATAATAACAAGAACAGAGAGGAAAACAGCAACAACGAAGGACCTCCACAGAATGATGTGAACAGTATCACAAACAAAGGAGATGGATCACTTACATCACCACTGCACCGTGTTACTTCTGCTATATGTGCTTTACCATCAGAAAACTCCTGGGATTCCACAGTTGCAAGCAATTCCTGCAGTTCAAAGTCAATACCTGAATGAAGGTACTCATGCAGAAAAAAGAGTGAAGAACTTCAGATCCGAATAATCATGAAGAGTGATTTTGCAACAGAATATTGCAACTAAGATAAATAGCTTAGATAACTTAAACAGTCAGACATGATTAAAGTATGACATTAAGACAACAATGATGATTAGAAACTCTTCCATACTGAAAGGGAGGATTAAAAGTATTAAAAACGCAGCCAGTTAACTAAATTTTCATCATGAGAACAAGTCACACCTTGATCCTGTCATTTGCCCATTTATTTAAGTTCTTTTCTTCCCATGTTCCAGCCTGAAAGAAAGAAATAGATCATTGATGCAGGCCGAAAAGATTAAAATAAGAAATCATTTTGATAGAGAATTGCATTATTAAAGACAACTATCTAGAACCACAAGGTAACAGTCAGAAACAGATTTTTGTAATGCATGTATGAAGTGTTATATTTGTCAGACTGCTCACGAAGTTGGTACTATATGGATTAGAATGTGACGAGCTAGACTTTTCTACATGGTAGGATTATGTTTAGCCCACTTACATTAAGTGAACTATTTCATACAAGTTAAAAGCAGATACTTATTTGTGATAGCTTCCTATGAACATTCCCATCAGCAATCTAAGTGAACTCACAATAGGCAATCATATGCACATGATGTAACACTTGAAAGGCAGACCGTCTTCACACCACAGAACAAGATCTTCATAAACAAAAACTAAAAAGCATATACTAATGGAGCCATGGTGTGTTATGAAAGAAGAGCTTGAAACCTCATCTAGACAATGGCACAGTACTCCAGTTAATACACTATCAGCAATTCAAATAGTATCAAAATCCTCGCACCATTTGTCTTTTCCTTTTTTTCTAGCAGAGACAATGTAATAGATGGTACACTATCCACACTGGTCATATAAAAAAAGAAGATCAATAACTGGTTCCATTTACTAAAAACATCAACATCGTCGCACAATCAGTAACAGCCAGTGTTGAAGGTTTCACTTTGGACCAAGTAAACCTCTTACATCAGTTTCTGATACTCCACAACCATTTCCTCATTTTCCTGATACTTCATAACCTTCGAGTTGGTTTATTTGAGCCCAAATAATTCAATAATGATATCAACAGGTCATCGCGTTACCACTTACCATTAAAACAGCTTTATTTAAACGAAGGAGCAATTTATTGTCAAAAAACTTCCATCTGATAAACTACTACTTACTTCATCCCAAAAATATTGTCCATTTTATGCAGATGTTAACAATATTATATACGTTAGTATAACAAGTATTTTGAATCTACTTTACTATCAACACAATTTTTCTATGTCATATGGAGTCAAAAGTTTTACATTATTTGGCTCTTCGACATAATGAAATATATCAAAATGGCTCATTACACTATTGTGAAGTAGTAGATGGTGCTTGCACCCTACACTTGGGTTATTTCGGAAACAGCCTCCTTGTTATCACTTATCACAAGGCTAACTATGCATGCTATATGACCCCTTATTACGCTTAGGTGGGCGCCTCTCCAAAGTCATTGGCACATGTTAATGTTACCATCATCATCATCATCATTTTAATAAATCAAACCATACAATCCTTTTTATTAGAAGGGTAACAACCACCAAAAAACATAACCAATTACACCCAATCAATAATAGTCCAATCTTTAATAATGAAACCAAACGGAGCCATATAGCCCTTATGGTCCATTTGAGAGTAAAACCTAAGAACTACTCTTAAGTAAATGTTTAAAATATTGTTTGTATACTATTCTAAGCAAGGTAAAATATAACTATAAATATCATTCAACCCCAATTTGGCAATAAAGAAAATGGGACAAATGCATATGATTCCATGTGAATCATTAAATCTCGGTTGCCCTAGTTGGAGGTGAATCATTAAACCTCCATTTGCCTAATTTAACATGAAAATTAGAACCCCATCAAGATAAACAGAAAAGTTAACCTACATTAACCTACGTTCACCCGATCCAAACCCACCACAAATGTGGAAATATCCAATCTTTAATATAAGTATATATGTATATATGTGTATATATAATATAGATTTTCTTACCCGATTCCAAGCAGAGCCAAGATGAGTAGATTGGTTTGAAACATCATTAGCAGATAGCTTTTTGGGCTGAGGCAATGGTGCAGCTTCTTGGGTTTTCTCCCTTACCCAATACCTATACGAACCAGAGGCGGCGCCGGCGCCTCCCACATTCTGCTCCGCCGTCGCAGCTGCACCACCACCACCCTCCATTCTTGGAAACTTAAAAAGACAAGATTTTTATTTTTTTAAAATGTTGAAATTAGTTGTTTTGTGAGCTAAATGTATGTTTTTGTGAAAGGTTAAAGGGAGAAATATATTGGATTTGGTAATATTAATTGAATATTGTGTAAATTATTAATTGGTGATTATAAAAATGGTATGTAGAGATTCGGGAAGGTTCCCAAGAAATTTGGGTGAGAAGAAAAGCAGTGATTGGACTTTGGACCAGCTTCCCGAAACTTCGATCCACGGTAAGAAGTAGGGCTTCGATTGGACCGATTGACCAAAAAATCGGACTGACAAAATCGATTTTTGTGATGGAGAATCAATATTAGTCCAGAAAATTGAATAACCGACATTTTTTATTTTTTATTTTCGGACCGATGTCAGTTATGGGTCTATCATATTGAGCGTTAATTTTAGATGCATTTTTCATTTTTTTTTTGTTCATCCTCAAAGTATATATTTCCTCCCTATCTTTCATTATGGAACATTTATTTTTGTACAAAATTTAATGAAAATAGGTATTCATACCATAAAAATAAATTTCCCTCCATTTTTTTATTAAATTGGGTCAAAAGAGATCTTTTGGGAAAGGATTTTCAATTTTAGGAAAACAATTTTAAAATTAAGGGACGATGAGAGTACGCAAAGACATGTAAAGTATGATGTACAGTTAAACGTCTATAAATTAATAATGTTGGGACCAGCCAAATTTATTAATTTAGAGAGTTATTAATTTAAAGTGTTGTTGTATGAGATGAAGAATTTTTGCATAAATATATGTAGGGTTTAATGATATTACTAATATTATTGAGAACAATGTTGATGATGAGGATGATACCGTGTCTTCAGAACCTGTTACCGTAAAGGAAGCACTTTTGGAGTCTGAAACTCTTCAAAAATTTATGTTACAATTCAAAAACACAACACCGAAACTAATGGATGCATAAGAAAAATTATAGATGAACTCCAATGTGATTTGAACTTAAAAAAAAAAATAAACTACTATAGAATCATATTTTAAATAAATTGTAATTATATTATTTTTAATTTCTAAGGATTATTAATTTATAATTTTCATGAGACCTTATATTATAAAGGAATTTTTTTTAAGAAGTACTATCTTATTATTTTATCGATTTCGTTAATTTTTTTAACTAGGTCAAGTGGAGACCGGACAAATTTATTATCTTAGAGAGATTATTAATTTATAGAGTATTAATTTATAGACGTTTTACTGTAACTAGTAATCCATCTTTTCTCCGCCTATAAATCTATCTACTACTGATACATTTATAGGATAGATGAGAGGAGGGACGTTGATGAAAGTTTGGGGATAAGAGCATGAGTAAATGAAAGTTTGGGGATAAGAGCATGAGTAAAGGATGGGTAGGGTGTAGTAAAGAAGAAGGGATGAAAGTTTATAGAAAAGAACTATACCTACAGTTAACCATATAAAAAGAATCCATACCATTGCACTTTTTTGCTTTCATATAGGGTATAACATATTATGTATGAATTACATAAAAGAAAAGCCATATTTCAGATCCTTTATGAATATAACAAAATCATATATAGAAAGAAAAATGCAACAAGTATTTCTCAAGAGATCAACCATGATCTCTCCCTATATGTGTACAACATGCCAACACAGCTTAATTACATACAAACTTCAAACAGAAAAAACCTATCATCACATTGCATAAGCTGGACCTCTCGAAGCCATATACGAAACCTGTGTCCGCATCTGCACATCTCTGACCTTTGAAGCCGTTGCGCGATGAATAAACTGTTGTCTGGACAACAACCTAACGTTCCTTAGATATTGATCAAATGGGACAACTCCATCCTGCGCTGCCTTATCCAAGGCATATATAGTGTCCTCTATTGCCAAATCCAATGCAGTACACTCAGTAATTTGCTTCGAGAGGACATCACTATGTTCAAACACGTCATCCACATCAACATCCTTCAAGACCTCGACTTTCTGCTCATTCTCTCTTAACCACCCTTCCAACACATCAGCATTCATCAATTCCATCTGCAACTGCTGCTCTAGCCCCTCCTTCTCATCAAGCATTTCCTTCACCCCTCTCAACAAGTCCCCCTCACGCTGCCTCAAAACAGCCTGTGCACTAAACAACCCCTCCATCTCCCCCTCCCTTGCTTTCCTCATATTACCTATATCACTATGCAAACTCTCCACAAGCTTATTCATCGCAGTTCTCCTAAAGACTTCAACTTGATCATCCACATACTTGCCCCCTCCCATCCCCGCCCCATAAGGCGATGGTGGGTACGGCCTAGGTGGAATTGCCGGCCGCACCACTTCATTCAACGAATTCGCAACAGAATTTTCAGAACCATAGTTCGAGCTACTCGAACCTGAACTATAATTAGCATTAGTATTCGCGTTAGAGTTTCTCCGAGGTTGTGAATAAAGTGGAGGATCGCGGCCAAAAAAGTGGCCCAAATTTTTCCCTAATTCAACAAGATTCGAACTTGGGTAAACCCAATTCTGCAAATAAGGAATTGAAACAACCCCGGATGGACTAACGAAGCTATGAGGCCTCTTGATAATCATATCAGCCGTTGGATTAACATAAACTAATGGCGGATGACGGGGATAACTCTCCATAAGCCAGATTATAATCGGAATGTTGTATGTCACCTGGACGGGTAGATTTATAACATTAGATGCTCAGATTATCCTTCTATAAACTTAGTATTTTCGGGCAACCATAAAACACACATAAAAGTCAAAAGTATTATTGTTTCAAAATTTGAAAAAAATAGTTAATACTCATTCCAATTCATTCTAATTGATCCATATTAGCTTGCGAACAATAGTGAAGTACTTTTTATTTAAGTTCTGCAAAATTAAAATAAAATAAATCCAATGATATCACATCTTTTATATTTATTACGATGTCATTTTTCATTTCTGAGAATTTTTGAATTTTCGACTGAACAGAAATGAACGATTAATATTGGCCAGTGATTACCTGGTTGTATATCATGGGGATTGTGCCGTTGACTTGGAGGAGGTTGACTGATCGGCCGTCGTTGTGGGTGAAGAGGGCGGAGGTCGGGTGGAGGGAAGGGAAGGTGTCGGTGAGGGAGAGGATGTGCTGGCGGATCAGCCACTTCACGTCCTCCGGGTACGGCGGCGCAGAGGGGCCGCGGGAGGAGAGGATGGTGTTGAGGAAGTGTTGCGTGTAGTGGGACGGCGGTGGTTGTACCATTGCGGCGGTGGAGAGGAGATGTACAACTCTTCGTTGCGTGTGGTGATGAGTTAAAGCACTAGATAAAGAAAAAGCATTTTCAATTATGTAATCATATTATATTTTGCTGGAAATTTGGAATTGATAATAGTGAGTTGTGATTACTTTTTTGAAATTGAATATTGAAATGGGAAGGTTGCTTTTCATACAATTGGTATCTATCTAATTCAGTTTTTGTTATTATTATTATTGTTATTATTAAAATTGATTTTGAAAAAAATTTATTGTAATTTGTTTCGATTTTTGGAGTTTGTAAAATGATCAATGACGTATGGGTCTTGAAATTTATCTTTAATGACATGTTAAACTATATTTGTACAATGAGAAATTATTTTATAGCTTAGTAATCTTAATTGTTATACTATTATATATATTTAAACTGGTAGTTTATTTACGTTAATATAGATAGTGTGAATTATTTAATAATTATTAATTTAAAATTAGATAAGATTATTTTTATTAGATAAAATTTAACTAAATGTTATGGTATTATATGCCGATGGCTCAATAGCCTAGTGACATCCGGCCCAACCTTTCATGTAAGAGGTCATGGGTTCGAACCTTGTTGGAGACATATTTGTCTCATATTATACTCTAACTTTCTATTAGTTACCAATTTCTGTATTCATGTTTGTAATATCTTTGTAGTCACAATTCATCGCTAATTATCAAAAAAAAAAAAAATGTTATGGTATTATATAAAAGGGTATAATATTATACAAAGTTAAGTTTTTCATTTGGAAATTACTTTTGAATAGAACTTAATCACTACTTTTTGTTGTTTTTGTAAACACGATAAAGAGGACACATCTCACCTCTTTTGTTCCTGTGTGCAAATTCAATCTCTTTAGCCTTCAAATTTGTTGAGGCTACTCCTTAGACACTCAAACCTATTTCATGTCTCTTTAACCCTTTTGATTAATAAGTCATAGTAATCACATCAAAATTATAAGAATGACTCATTATTACTTATAAACATGATTCAAAATTTCTTTTTTGAACATAGTTTCGAAATTATAAAATTATAAAATATTTTAAAGTATTATGGAAACATTTAAGAAATTATGTAAAAAATTAAAAATATCAAAATAAGTTATATATGTGAAAAGAAATTTGTATAAACATAAATATTATATATGTAAGTATGAGCTAAACTAAAAATAAAATAAAGTAATTTAAAATCAGTGATATATAAAAATTTGAAATAAAATGTTAATAAATAATTAAAATTTTATATAGAATATATGTAAGTAAGGAGCAGTTTGAAACTTTCCTAATAGTAGAGGCAATAAGAAAATAAGCCTACCGAAAATGTTAAAATTGTAAATTGGAGTAGAGCCATAGGTCAACACTTAACATACACCATTGAATAATTTTATTAGTACATAATACTGATGATATCGAATTTGAGGCTCCTAATTTGTTTGAATTCTATGCTTTGAAAACTTTATAACATGCCACACGATCGTACTATATATGACTATTGAGTTAATCGAATAGCTTAATGCAAAAAGCTCTTGCCAGTGATCAGAAGGTCCTTGATTTGAAACTCACATCATCGCTAATTTACAAAAAAAAACAAAAAAAAAAATCAGAAGTGATCAGATTCAAACTTCTGCATTGTCTAAATAATTGAAATACTATAGTCTCCTATCTCCATTACTTGTAAGTTGTAACTAGTTTGATTACTATTGTGAATCTGATTATTATTGCCAAATTAAACTTCAACATATAATTTTATATTTTGCAGTTTAAAAGACAAACAATTATTAAAACAACATATTTATGCTTTCTTCATAAATCCTACTTTGAATCATGCTTTCTTGTTTTCCTTCTTACCACTTCTTAGAGATAGCCAAACAACACTGTGACATTTTAATCCTGAGCCAAAGGCGATCTGACATACGCGATCGCCTTTCTTAATCTTCGTTTTCGCCTCCAAATAAGCGAGTTCATACCAAATGCTGCTGCTAGAAGTGTTTCCAAATCTCTCCAATGTTGTTCTTGATGCCTCCATGTACTCATCTGTAAGCTCCAAGTTCTTCTGTATCTCATCGAGGATTTTCTTGCTTGTTGCCGCGATGCATATGTGCTCGAACGCAAGTTTGTAGTCAGGGATGTAAGGTGTCTTGGACTTGTTCTTGAAGAGCAATGATTTGAAGAAATGAAATTGTTCGGAAACAGGAAGAACAAGAGGACCAAGTGTGGTTATATTAGCCTTCAGAGCATGCCCTCCTAGTTCAATCACATCCTTACTCACCGAAATCCCTTGATTTCCATCGACGTCTTCCTTTAAACGTATGGAATTGAAAGTTCTGTTATCTGTTCCTTTGTGAGTACGTACTAACTGCAAACGACGTTTTATTGTGAGACGCGGTATATATTCTAACGTAGAAAATCATGATGAGGATACTTGTTTGTTGGAACAAATTTAACAAAGTTACCTGTTTCAGTTCATACTTGGCAAACCATCTGTCTACACGACGATTGGAGAGTAGCATGGCGGCTGAGCCCATCCGAAAGAAGCAGTTTGGAATAAGCATATCAAGATCATTGCCAGAGTACCATGTAAAGGTTGTAGCTTCGAAGCTGACTACCAGTGCATAAGAGCCTTGATGTGCACCTAAAATATCCTTCGCGAGATCAATAGCCACTACTCCAGCAGCACATCCCATTCCACCGAGGTTGAAACTTTGAATATTATGGCGGAGTTTGTAGTGATTTATGACCATGGCAGACAGAGAAGGAGTAGGATTCAGAATGCCACAGTTAACGATGAGGACCTTGATATCTTTCGGCTTGATCCTTGTGGTGACAAGAAGCTCATCTATAGCTCCAAACATCAGCATGCGTGCTTCTTCACGCCCATCTCTAAGGTTCATCTTGTAATCTGGGCGAAAAACTATCCGTGGCAAATATGTCTCATTTCCTAGCCCTGAATTCTTGAGAACCCTCTGCTGGAATTCGATTGCAGCATCACCATATTTGCCCGATTTTCTGGCCAAGTTTATGTATTCCTGATTGGATATCTGTTCACACAAAACATTACCGAGTCCAATTATTACAAAGAATTAAGTATGTAACAAAAAACATTTCAAGAATTATGTCTTTGAACATACCTTGAGCTCATCAGGTGGAGTATAACAAGTAAAATCTATCAAATAGATAGACCGAGGGGTTAGTTCATGATAGACATACACAACGAAGCACAAGAACCCGAAAATGGAAATTGCGTGTAAAGGGTCACACTGAAGTAAATCTCCCCAGTTAAGTGTCCCAAGATGAGAACATAAAAACACTAAAATTATCGGAGCAACTGCCAAATAGAGACCATGGTTCAAAAGATAGCCATAACCAAGCTCGACATACTTCAGGTTAACAGAGTTGAGAAAATCCGGTAACCCGCGCCTAACCCTCACAGAGAAGTTAGGATAACCAGCATTTGGACCCGAATCTTGAATGCCATTGTTGATTATTTCAGGAGAAAGGTACTCTCTTCCTTTCGACATCTAGATGACGAATGCCAATACTGGAAAGAATGATGTACAAAGAATTGAACATGAACAAAACGTTATGATAAAAAATACTTAATCTTCACTATAATACATCGAATAGTGCTTAAATTAAGAGATTACAAACTATATATAAAGAGGGTAACGTTTAGAGTTGAAGCATTATATAACAGAATTTCAAGTCTAATTTGCATGAGACTTCAAATAAGCTCAATTACAGGGCTGCATAATATGTGTGTGAGTATTTAGCATCCGGATCCAATTCATAATTGAGCACGGTGATTAAACTCGATATGGCGTATTTCGAGATAATGCATTCAACTTGGCAAGAACATGTAGTCTAGTGATAAATACACTTCACCCCCGACCTATAGATTAAATGCTCGAGTCATCCTGGATAGTTGTCAAATTCATGTCATTTGGGGTTCGTGTTTTGTATTCAGTTAATTTAATCGAGGTTAAATGATTTATTCCGATTCACATCTCCGAATTCACCCCATCATTAACCATAAATGAGGATATAGTGAAACTACTAAAAACAGCTCCACAAAGCAACCTAACCTCAATAATCAAAATGCATCAAACAATGCAAAAATTCACATCAATTTTATCCCTCAATACAATAGTACCATATAATATTTCACAAATAAATTCCAATATAAAAGAATTTGTCTCTAAAGGAATATTTGTCCAAGCAATTATACTGTACAAAGAACATATTCATCCATTTGTATTTTCAGACTCAACCACCAAATTCATACTTCCTTCAATAATCAAAGCCTGTGCTCATGACCCGACCCATAAATTTACGGGTTTTCAAATACACTGCAATATTATCAAGAATGGGTTTGATTCAGAATCCACTGTATCCAATTCATTGCTATCCATGTATGCCAAATTTGGAGACACGGGAAAATCTTACAAGGTGTTTGACAAAATGCCTCAAAGGGATTTTATTTCGTGGAACGCTATGATAAATTGTTATATTCAAAATGGGCACCTTTTAGAAGGTTTGAATATGTTCAAAGACATGTACAGTTATGGTGTTGTGCCTAAACCGGAGTTGATAGCTAGTGTACTTTCGAGGTGTATGTTAACAGGAAATTTGAGGTTGGGAAGGGCTATTCATGGTCTTGCTATAGTTGATGACGAAGTGGAACAAACAGTTTACGTGTCTACTGCATTGGTTGATATGTATTTTCGTAGCGGGGATTTTGTAACTGCATGTAGCGTTTTTAGTCGAATGGAGGTGAAAAATGAGATTTCTTGGACCGCAATGATATCGGGATGTCTTGCCCTTGGACGTTTTGGGAACTCGCTGGATTGCTTCAGAGCAATGCTAGCTGAAAAAATTAGGCCGAACATTGTGGCATTGATCAGTGTGTTGCCAGTTTGTGTCGAGATAGGTTCAATAAAGCATGGCAAAGAGATTCATGGATATGCATTTCGACGAGGAATGGACAGTGATTTTCGACTATCATCTGCATTGATACACATGTATTCTGAATGTAAAGAAGCATTGCGAACTATCAGGTTAATTTTTGGAAGGTCGATAAAAAAGGATATTGTGATGTGGAGTTCCATCATCAAGAGCTATTCTCAGAGTAAAAATGGCACTGAAGAAGCTTTACGTCTTTTCAATAGTATGCAGATAGAAGGGATCAGACCAAATGATGTCACTATGCTGGCAGTGATTTCTGCATGTTCTGATCTGTCATCGATAAATCAGGCACGGAGCGTTCATGGAAATGTTATCAAATCTGGATTTTTGTCTCAGATTTTTATTCAGAATTCTTTGATGAACATGTATTCTAAATGCGGAAGCCTAAGTGATGCAATTCGGATATTCAAGGAGATGTGTTTGAGGGACTCTATTTCTTGGAGTGCACTAATTAATGCTTATGGTTTGCATGGTTATGCAGAAGTAGCTCTGCAACTCTTTCATGAGATGCATGCAAGTGGTGTTAAGTCGGATGGTATCACATTTCTTGTAGCTCTATCAGCCTGCAAACATGCTGGCCTAGTAGATGAAGGGCGGAAGTTCTTTTATGAAGCGGCAAAAGAAAAAAACTTCCCATTAACTATAGAGCACTATGCGTGCTACATTGATCTGCTCGGAAGGGCAGGAATGCTGGAAGATGTGATTGACATCATCCGAAAAATGCCCATCAAACCTAGCACCAGAGTTTGGAGTTCTTTAGTATCCGCTTGCAAGTTGCATGAAAAAATGGAAATTGCAGAAACACTTGCAAGGGAGCTTATTAAGGAAGAACCTGAGAATGATTCAAACTATACCTTGTTAAGCATGGTTAAGGCAGAACGTGAAAACTGGCATGATCTCCAAAAGGTTGGTAGGAAGGGAAAAGCAAAAAGAGCTAGGAAGAAATATGGATTTAGCAGAATTGAATTAGACACTTGACTATGCATAACCAGGGATGGTAGTTGGTACGTAATCGGTGCAGTTTTCCAGTTTTTCTTACCGCATCGCGTTTTTCGGTTTTGCTCGATACAGTGAGCCTCACTCGTCGGTTTTCTTCCTTGCATGATTGACTTCGAGAGAATTAGAGTAATGTAACATAGCATTATATATGTGTGACAAAATAGAGTATTTGACTTTGAGACAGTTGATAGATGTGAATTAGCATTATAATATGTAGTCCTTGTATGATAGTTCTACGATGTTACGAACTTAGAATAAAAATACTAATAATCATAATTTTATATTTTCTAGATGAATATTATTACCAATAAGTCCAACAGCAATTAATACTTTGAGTTTGAATAGGGGCATGGTTGCCAATTGCCATATCCATCAACATCAATGTGGCTCACCACATTTGGCATTTTTCTTTCATTTAGTTTCCAAAGGATTATTATTTGGAATTTCTTCATGTAATACTACAATTTCATAGAATAGTATTAGGGACCAACCACCAAACATCATATCTCCCTCTTACCCTCCTGCATCTTTATCAATTATTGCAATCTTCAACTTCCTGTTTCTAGTTGTGCTAAATTGTTGACTTATTTTTTACTAAAAAGATTTCATTTTTAGGGTACCCTTTAGAGAGTTTGAGGATATAAATTATTGTTTGCTGATTTGGTTAGTACTTAGGGTGCTTTATCAAGCATTAATTTTGTTTCAGTAAAGGTTTAATCTTTGCAATCTTCAACTTCCTGTTTCAAACTGTGCTAAATTTTTTACTTTCATTAAAAGATTGCATTTTTAGGAGACCCTTTTGAGAATTTGAGGATATAAATGATTATTTTTGATGAGAAATGCTGGTTTGGTTAGTACTTAGGATACTTTGTCGAATTTTATGCTAAATCCCATCAGTATTTTTCAGTAAAAATCTAATCTTTTTGAATTTCCAGTAAAGAGTTTGAAAATCTTGAATTTTGAATCTAGTGAGAGATTGTTGATGGGGTCTTGTTTAAGTGTTGAAGAAGGACCAGCACTGCAACCAAATGATAAACTGAGCAACCAAAACCCAGGTATGTTCTTAACAATTTTTCGTTTTATCGTAATATATATTGTGTAATGTGCTTGATTCTATCAGTATATGGCATTTAGTATAATTCGTATGCTTGATTTGTTGTTTAGATATGTAGATTAGTTGTTAATGGTGATGCTTTGATTAGTTGTCTCCATTAATGAGTTAGTTATTTTAATGGACTTCATTAAATTATGTTGACTTGTTATTATGGGAGATTAACTAAGATACCATTATCTATATTAAGATATAGTTTTGAAGCAGTTTATGTTAAATATTTATGATAAAGGTGGTGAATTTGATAAGATGAGACCATTATTTTTGTAATTGTAAAGGTCCTGCAACTTGTTAGGAAGTGTACTTTTTCCCCACATTGCATGGATGTCCTAATCATTATCATTATGGTTTTAGCATTATCTCTGAACTATGCTTATGAATATATGCGGATTTTGGAACTTTAAAGTCACTAGAAGCAGTAAAGGGGCAAATATTTATATGAAATTTTTAGAGATTTACTATACCTGCGATGACCGAGGGTGCCCTTGTATCAGTCTTGAGCCTCGACATCTGGTAACAGATGAGTCAAGTTGTTTTCTATCTACTATCAGGGTAATGCTTGTTCATTCTTTCAGTTAGCCATGGGGTTGGTACGCCTCCGAGGAACCTCAACAAATCAGAGGTGTCTGGTATTAATAGCACTAACAGTGGCGAGAGGATTCCTAGAGATATCAAAGATCTTCGCATAAGTACTGGAAGTAGTGATATTGATATATTTAGTTATGAAGAAATGAAATTGGCCACCAAACATTTCCGTCCAAGTGAAGTTCTTGGTGAGGGCGGGTTCGGCATTGTCTATAAAGGAGTTATAGATGAAAATGTGCGGCCTGGCTACAAAAGCACTCGTGTTGCAGTTAAAGAGCTTGATCCTGAAAGTTTACAAGGGGACAGAGAATGGCTGGTAATGCTTCCTGTAGCTTCTCAAGTGTTATGCTTGTCAAATTTGTGATATAATACTAATAAAATTGAAAAACATGCTCTCTGTTCTGATTAAAACAACGCCGATTTGTTTACTTTTTAAGAAATAAGATATTAATAGTCTAAAAGTAAAGTTTATCAACCACAGAACCTATTTTTATTACATTGTTGATCATGAGTTTGGTCTTTACAGGCTGAAGTAAACTACTTGGGGCAGCTTCGTCACGCTAATTTGGTGAAGCTCATTGGATACTGCTGCGAGGATGAGCACCGCCTTTTGGTTTATGAATACATGGCATCAGGGAGCCTGGAGAAACATTTATTTTCTAGTGAGTAGTAATTCCCTCCGAGTGAGACTTGATAATGCACGCTACATCACAATAGGAACTCCTAACAAATGTAATTGATATGGTTTTGAATCCTATATGTAATTGAAATGGGTATAATTAAACGAAGGATCAGATGTATACCTTGTCTTCTCATAGATATTACGATAAATATGACATATAGTTGTAGAAGGTCATAGATCTAGGTTTCTTGATTTTGGAGAGAAAAATTACCAAGAACGTCACTTCTTCTTGATATGTTTATTATATTGATATGTATCTTTCTTAATTTTAGGGGTCTCTGCAACTCTTACATGGCCAAAACGTTTGAAGATTGCTCTGGATGCTGCTAAAGGGCTAGCATTTCTTCATAGTGCTGACAGGCCTATAATATATCGAGATTTAAAGACTTCGAACATTTTACTTGATGCGGTAAACAGTTGTTCTTTCTTGTTATGCTTGAAAATTCATTATCACTTCGGTTCACCATACTCATAAGCTGTGTTGATACTCTTACAATCCACCATCTTTTTTGCTTTCAGACTTCATTACGTTCCCACACACATTGTTAAAACCCAGAGGAACCAGACTAATTAAAACTGGCTGTAGATCATATATATACTGATCAGTTGCAGATCTTGTAATTTTTGTAGGATTTCAACGCCAAATTGTCTGACTTCGGACTTGCAAAGGATGGACCCATGGGTGATCAAACCCATGTTTCAACTCGTGTAATGGGTACCTATGGGTATGCTGCGCCCGAGTATGTCATGACTGGTGACTATTTGAACTTTTCTCCAATTACTTGTGTTTTGAGAATCCGTCAATTATCTATTTTGCTCTTTTATTTTATTTTATTTTATGTTGAAGTATAATCTCTACTGTTTTCTTTCTCTCTTGATTGGCCTCATGAGAACCACCATACTTTTTGAATCTTTTCCAGTTGAATCACACGCTTTTGTTCACTTGTCCAGGACATTTAACGGCTAGGAGTGATGTCTACGGATTTGGCGTGGTTTTGCTAGAAATGCTAATCGGAAGGAAGACATTGGACAAGAGCAGGCCTAGTCGGGAGCATAACCTTGTTGAATGGGCCCGTCCACTTCTGAACCACCATAAAAAATTTCTGAGGATATTAGACCCCAGAATTGAAGGGCAGTATTCGACTAGAATTGTCGTGAAGGTGGCCAGTCTTGCTTATCAATGCCTCAGTCAAAACCCAAGAGGGAGGCCTCTCATGAATCAAGTGGTTGAGATACTTGAAGCCCTTCATGCACAAACTAGAAGTCGAGGTGAAGTAGATGTGCTACAGAGTGGTGGGGGTGGCAGTGTTACCCTGTTTGAAGTTCCAAAAGGCGCATCAGTCAAACCGCTGGAAACTCAAACGCCCCACAAGAGTGAGAGTGAAAGAGTAACCGAAGCTAGAAGTCACGGCGCATCAGTCAAACCGCTGGAAACTCAAACGCCCCACAAGAGTGAGAGTGAAAGAGTCACCGAAGCTAGAAGTCACGAGCAACCAGATAAAAAGAACAACAGTGAGCCTCTCCCTTCAAAAGACGTCGATCTTTACAGCCCTTCTTTTGGTGATCTCGATGAGGATGCAGTTTCAGTCGAAGTCGAAAGTCTGAAGTAGATGCAGAGGACGATAATAGCTATTAATATTCATTGCCTATATTACCTTCGTATTCTTGCGAATGGAGTTTTTGTTTTCTTTTGTGTAACTACTTGCAATGTGATGCTTGAAATGTGCATATTACATCACAGGTATTTGTTCACTCTTTTTAGAATGCTGAATTTTGTGTAACCATTAATTACCGAAAAATGTTTTGGATCACCTGTTAAACTTTATTTGATATTTTTGTTACACTTCTTTTATTTGTCTGTCTTTTAATCTTTCGAGCACCCTATCTTAATACATCATCTTTCTAACATTATATACGTACTATTAGCTCCATTAAATAAAAACTTGTCATTTTTGTGACATTGATCAAGACATGATGAGTGAAAAGTTGAAGAAATAGGCAAATAATAAAAATATAACGAAAAGTGTTACACAAACATAAGATCCATAGCCACACAAATATCATCAGAATAAATTCTTTTGAACATAAAATTAAGATTCTAAGTTTCAATTCATTTATCTCAACAAAATCAACTTAATTTGGTACATCCATAATTACCAAAATTTGTCCAACTCAAGCTCATTCATCATTTGAATATAACTAACGTTTTTCAAACTGCCCTCCCAGGTGATAATAATGAGGAAATGACTAAATTGTCCCTACTAGAATTTGATAAACTAAACAGATTTTTGTTTTTAACTATGAAATAGATGAATTGATCGGTTTATAAATTTCAGTGATGTATTTGGATCGAAATTGTGTACGAATGATTGATCTGATAAATAAATAAATAAAAAGTTAATGATGTCTGGTGTCATTCACGACAGTTCAAATATTGACTTCTAATAATGCAGTCTTGTGAATGCATTATGCATAGAAATCAAGACCAGTCAACGAAAGAGAGATGTAGTGGAAAGTCAACAAAACTCCAGGCAGCTACACAGCAATACAACATGGCAATAAAAATAATCAAATCTCAAACAATTGTAAACATTGAAGTCCTACAATAGTAAAAAAGTCAATGGATCATAAAGCTTAATATTGAATCTTTTTCTAAGTCAACTGTGGTTGGATTTATCAATAAATTAACTACTCAACCACCTTGTTGTATAAAAGTAATAATAGAAATAGTTGAATTAATCGAAAAGCCTAGTGAAAAAGGCTCTTGCTAGTGATCAGAATGTCCTGGGTTCAAAACTCACCTCATCGCTAATTTACAAAAAAAAAAAAAATAGGAATAGTAACTATATACGAGTAGCAAGTTTCATTCATTAATATTCATTAATCAATACACAAAACTAGTAACTATCGTAAAAATTAAAATTAAAACTTAAACCCCTATCTTTCTTTTTGTTCAAATTAACCCCAAAAATATGTTCATAATGTAATTATGCATTTGCAATTGTATTATATGAGCTTTAGTCACTTTTTGAAAAAATTAAAAGTGTTTCAAGTGGCAAATAGAAAAGTATAATCCCTTTTTTAAATAACAAGAAACTACGAACCCTGAATCGAAATGTTTCTCATACTTCAAGCTCCAACAAATTTAGCCTTTTTAAAACAATTGAACGAATTTGTACGAATTTGTTCCACATATTGGCTGCTCACAAATCACAATATGTACGAATTTGTTCCACATATTGGGTGCAAAATCCTGCATTATACATACACATTAACATCAAATATCACATTTATTCTAAGTGTTCAATAACCAAAAACGGACTAGCTAGCAAAAACTACGCCTATTAATAGAACAAGCATACATTAATACACATATTAAAAGACGAAAACGAGAACTAGCATACATTATACATACCAATAAGAAGAAACATCCGGAAAAAAAACTACACCTAATAAAACTGATGGCTTATTCATGCGAATTTTACCCGCTATATGTACAATCATGACTTGGGGGGTCTGAAACATGTTCAAGGGAAATTATGAGTGTTTTACCCTAACTATTAGGAGATACATTCAAACAACTAAATGAAGAGCCATGATCGCTAAATGTAGATGCCAGGAGGTTCAGATGAATTAAGCCTCTATATGCATTTTTACCTTGCAAAATTCAGCGGAACTATCTTGTATTTCCAATCCAGACGAAATTCAGTTCAGTCTACCTCTTATAAACAGCAGCTATATCTTCATTTAGTCGAGGTGACTCCAGAAACAGATCATCGCTACTTTCAATGTCAACTTGTTCTATCTCGAAATTTTGACATCCAGAATATTCGTTCCATTCGAACCACATCTTGGCAATGGACTCCTTTCTGAAGCAGGTTTCATGGTCCTCCTGCTCTGGTGAGTCAGAGGCCACTAATCTATATATGACGACCTTCCTCAGCTGTCCAGGTCGGAAAGCACGACCAATGGCTTGGCGAGTGACGGAAGGGTTCAAATGCACATCCAGAATTATAATACGGGAGGCTCCTACCAGTGATACGCCTTCACCGCATGCTTTAATAGAACCAAAAAACACCCGGGCTTCGGGTGAATTGTTAAACCGCTCCATTGATTTCTCCCTGAATTCATTGTCTGAATCACCCGTAATCATGAAAATTTCTCTACCCATGCTATAGCCCTTCACTTTCGTGGTTAACCTTTCAAGGAATTTGAGTGGTAGGAGATACTGACTGAAAACCAGTAACTTCTCGCCAGTTGATTCGCAAAGCCCAAGAAGATTCATGAAGAATTTGGCCTTCACGCCTTCTCTGGAATCCAGTTTCTCCAACAATGCATCAATTTTCTGCTCGTCAACCCTATCTTTAACATCAGTATTCTGCGACAGAGTCCTTAGCTGTGGATGCACATACAATGCACTACCTTCAGAACTTACTTTGAACTTTCTCTTATATTTTCTCACTTCTTTCAGCTCAGTCACTTGGGAGGGGCTAAGGTTGAGCAGCACTGTAAAATCAGCAATCCCTGGCAGTTCATCCAAGAAATCCCCCTTGTAATAATGAAGAATCTTGCTTGTCATCTCACGCAGATCCTGAATGACTGTCGTTTTCCTGGTAGAATTATTATCTTTGAGTAAAGTGTGCTCCACCATTTCATAAAAATCGTTGTCTGAACTCTTTTTCACCATGTTCCTTCTGCCCGACATGTTTGCCCTGCTCAAGATACGCCTTTTGATGGCTTTAGGAGTTTCCAATCTCAAGAACTTGGGACGAACAAGATTCAAAATATTAAACACCTCCTTCACATGGTTTTGATAGAGAGTTCCAGAGAGCACAACTTTTCTGGGGGTTTCAACTTTCTCAAGAGAGGTCAAAACATCTGTATCCTGGTTTCGGGGAGTATGGCCTTCATCCAAAATTAAGATTGAAGGGCAAGTCAGCAAGATCTTTTGACATGTAGAGGCCGTTTTGCCGGAATCATTGTCACATACAATTACAGAAAACTGTTTGTAAGACAAAAATAATATGCTCCTATTGTCAGCCCACTGTTTTAAAACTTCGAGCTGTTGCACTCTACTTTCTGCTTTGACAGAATAAAATTCATAAAGGGGAAGATCTTCAACTTGCCATCTTTCGAATTCCTTCTTCCATGTCCCCAAGATGCCTTTTGGTAGCACAACTAACGGTCTTGCATGTGGATATTTGGCCATGAAGCTTTGCAAGAAGCTGATGATCATGAAGGTTTTGCCAGATCCAGGAGCATGGGCCATGATACAACCCCCAGGGTTATCTACCACCAAGTTGCTCACCAGGAAATTGAAACCCTCAACTTGGTGAGGTTTCATTTGTTTCTGGTGCCGAGGATGTGCAGCTACGTCAGTGACAACAAATTCATGCTCGCCTAATCTCGAACTATCAAAATTAATTTCATTATTATCCATCTTTCTTGCTGTCCGGCCTTCATACCAGTAGTTTTGCAAGTTCTTAGTTGCCTAAACATATGTAAGAGAACACCAAAAGGTCTCAATATTTAACATGGAAATTCCTCAATTCCTTATTACATATCAACACAAAACCTAGAAAAAAAAACCTTGGTATTTGGTACACAACCCATCCATAAATGAACTAAGTGCAAATTACTGAAACATAAAACTCTTGGATGTATGTGTGAAATGTAAACATACTTTATGAACATAAAATGAATAAGTTACGACTTACAAGTTACAATTACTAATATACCATAATAAACAGCTCCCAACCCAAGTCTGAAACACATATGTGATTGATTCAAGGTAAATGAAGCACTTAAATCAAGAGTTACCTTTGGGAATTGATACTCAATTATATCATTGATTGCCTTCTGTATTTTCCCACATATACGACATACATAGCCTATATCGTCCTTCAGAATAAAGGAATGCTCACAGTTGTCTTCACTTCCACTTTGAGGTTCATCATATAAAGTAGCCGTAGAGGCATCCTGCACAGACAATGGAGGATAAAATAAGATTTCAAGTCGATAAGACAGGAGTTATTATAAGGTTTAATAGACAGGCATGCAAAATAGACAATTTCTAAGCCTTGAATCTGCCCTAAACGACATTGTGAAACTTCTTATGGCGATATGTCAGGATAGCATTTGGGAAAAAAACTCACCACCCTATCAAATACTCCGTATAATAATTGGTGTAGACAATAAAAAACTAATAATAGAGTGAGTGAATGAGTGAGTGAAAGAGGAGAAGACAGCATCATAGTTACCAACACTTAGAGATCTTTAACACATCACCTTATTAGATTCAATAACAAAATTCATCTCCTGCCATATATCTCCAAGTCCGTCATCATGTTGCTCATCGCCGTCTTCCGTATCTACATCATCGTCTTCTCCAACATATTCACCCTTATCGTTGATAATTACACTACCAGCAGCAACATCTCCCTTGATAGTCGATGAATCATCCTGACGAGATTCGTAACCCTGGATATGAGAAAGGAAGGAAAGGAAGAGTCAGAATTGGGCTAATAAATTAATTCAGCATGAACTCATTTTAAGGTCTGTGAAGTAGCACAAATTAGAGTGGGTGCATCACTGCATTGAGTCACCTATATGGCTAGGTTCAACTTTATAGTACTGCATGAGCAAACTGTTGTATCCTATATGATTAAATCTATAGCCCGAATTAGAGTTGATATACAGGGAGGAATTCAGCAAAGATCTTCATGTTTTAACAAAGCTTAGCCTTAAATGTGTGAATTAGAAGGTGTGCTCTTCATATATGAGAAAAGTATAATAGCCTGACCTTAAGTGGGTAACTTCCAGCAGAATTCGAGAATATATTCTGATATGGAACCAAAGACATGCCTTCACCAGAGGCTTCATCATCTGAGTCAATGACAATTAGGTCTTGCACTGCTGTTATGGATTGGGTATTCCTAATAGCAGGAATATCCTCCGTGATGACGGTTTCAGTTACAGGTTTGTTGATCCCAACACCTCTGCTCTTAAATACAAGTGAAGGATCATGTGCATAAAATGAGCTCATGATCTGATCTCGTCGAGCTATAAGGTTCTCCACATCCCTAGTTACACTTCCATATCTGCCAGAATCTAAGTTTTCTACAAATGAAAGCAATGCCGATGGATTTGTGTAATCAACAACACTAGAGGCTGTTTCTTTCTTCATCTGCTCCAATTCTTCACGCCAAGATGCTACCTTGTTTTTGTTCCACGATGAGTTTCCATCTCCAACTTTACTTCTCTTAGAGAATTGAGAAATTATATTCCCTGCAAACAAACGAATTAATCATAGTATAGCTCTGTAATAAAATATGACAAAGAGGGTAGTTGGCCTATCTTTCTGAAGCAAACAATATCACAAATTAACAATACAAGAAACACCAGAAAACCTTTCCCAAAGTAAGACCTTCTAATTTCTATGCTCTTCAAAATACCCCCTCAAAATCAATATATACTAGTTTTATTTTCGACTGCCAAAATAAACTAACTTAGTAAACCTTAATTAACATGCCAACATAGATTTGAATAAAAATTATCATGTTACTAATAAAGTACATTACCAACACTAGTACTTCACCTACTTTCCCAAATATCATACACCATATATAACAATACTCGAGCTCAAAATAGAAAAGATCAAAATTCAGGACCCAACCATCGTACTGGGATGGAAAGAGTATTTAAATCAACACTAGTAAGAAAGGATAAATAGATTTGTTTCACAAATTGAAAGAATCACAATTAAATGCAGAGCGGGCAGAGTTTTTACCAGACGGGGATGAGCTGTGAGGCCTTTTCTGTGCTACATTTGCAGGAGAACAGCTCTGCCAAGCTTCGTTCATCATCAGAGTGACCATCTTGCATCAAATATTTAAATTGAAACAGATAAATTCCAAAATATATTTCGAAAATCAAAATTTTAATTATTTTTCAAATGCTAAAAATTACTTGTTATGAGGGAGCTGAATTCGGCTTCTTCGGTATCTATTAACTCAAAACTCTTATGAAAGAGAGAGGAGAGACCATCTTGCAATCAATCAATTAATCATAAATTAATCAAATAACACAAATCTTTAATTATTTACAAAAATGCTGCAAATTACTTGTGATGGGTAAGTGTATAATTGACTATTATTTGGTGGGGCAGTTCCCGAGGTGGACGCCGGAGTACGGCGGCAGAGCTCAATTCAACGGCTGCAAAATAAAAAAAATAAATGACAAATTATAAACTAAAAAAAAACTCAGATACGATTTTGCCTCAATTTCACTAATTAAATAATAAATGACAAAATAATTTTTAAAAATCAAGATTTTAATCAATTCAAAATATTGAAAATTACTTGTGATGGAAGTGCTTCCGGACTGATAGCTGTTGACTGGTATATACTTGAATTTCCCCTGCGGTGACGTGGACGCCGGCTTCCTCCGGCGTCTTAGGTGCGGTGTAGTGGGTGGGGTGAGGTGGGGTGGGGGGGGGGAGTGATACTGTGAATTCGACAAAGGGAGTGATTTCACGCCATATGCCCTAAAATTTTCTCTAAAATTAATACATCCCACAAGTCGATGTACGATTAATATATAAGATGTTGGACTATTTCTTTATTGCCAATTAATTTTAGAATGGAACGTAAGCTCTCAACATGGTATCATGAGTCAGGCCCAAGTTAATGAGGCATGTGTAACCCGCCGATGTTGTTACTTCAACGATTGGGTTACACGTGGGGAGTGTTAAGATGCACATTCCACATCAAAATTCGATGTCATCCCAGGTCAATATATAAGATCTTGACTACTCCCCTATTGCCAATTGATTTTAGAGGAAACCCAAACATTAGTTTATATTTATATGTAATGAAAAATATATTATTATTTATATTTTATTTTTTATTGTTAAAAATAGTATATTAACCATTGTGAAAACTAGCAATTTGTGAACGGTCGAATGTGTGCAAAATTATATTTTATATAGTAAGCTTATTTAATACACAATAATTACATATATTAAATCTCACGAGATATAAAACACGTTAAAAATACTATATATATATTTATTTGCTCATTGAAAACTGTAAATTGAATTGGTAGTTTTTTTGTGAGTAGTAGGAAATTGTTCATATAAATTTTTAATCAAAAAAAATGAGAAATTGCTAAATAGCCTTTTCGTATAGTTATTTTATAACAAACACCTCACATGCATTGACAACAAAAATTATGTGTCATCAGTAATTGAGACTTTCCTCCTGGAATTTTGCATATTTGTGCACTATAGGGGGCATGATGAGTCTTAGGACCGATCAGTGCTAGGTTGTCCACCCCCACCACCACCACCAAGACCACTTATAATACAAGATCTCGTATTTAAGTCGTCTGCGAAGGATTCTACCCGTCACAAGATAGAAATTGTGCCTATCACTAAATATCGCATATATGACAAGTCCTGGGGACCAAGTTAATTTGGTTACCATAATTATTACATTACCTTTTGTCTATCAAATTAGTTTTCGTTTCTGTTTCTGTTATTGTCAGTATCATAGTATATACGTATGAGTCACGGGGCATACCTCAATAAGTAAATAACTAGATTGCAAAGTATCAACAACCTTGCTTTTCATGTAACCCGGGTTCCGTGATTTACCTCATTCATGTACTCCAGAGCAGGGGTGCGTATGAGTCGTTAGTGTGACGGTTTCACACTTTTATAGTTTACATGTATTAATCATGTAATACTCCCTCTGATATAAAATAATTGTCCTTCTCACATATCAAGATAAATCTTTGCACTTCAATTAATCTTTAATTATATCACTAAAAGAATTAATTTTATGAAAGTAGTACTTTGAAAGATGAATCGTATTATATAAATTTTAAATTAATAAGTAATAATTAGTAATCAAAGGTCAAATTTAAATGCTAAAAAAGTCAAGCATCAATGTTGGATCGGAGGGAGTACATATCTTAATTCCAGAGAAATACACAAAGGTATTCCATATTTTACATCTATATAAATGAAAAAGGAGAAGAAAAAAAACGAGAGATTATCTTTCAAATAGGGAGGTTATAAATTTTAGAATGTGAATAATGTATTTAAGTTGCAATCTTACTTATATTATAGAAGTTTAAAAAATAATATTTTGATCATTTTTAAATCTTTCAGCCCCTTCTTTTAAATTTTAGGAAATGTGATATAAGTGTATTAATTTATTTTATGGCATGTTAATTGACAAAAATTCTGATATTATTTGTCTTGTTAACTTTTTTCAATTATATAGAGCATATATAAAAAATATTGTGATAAAAATATGATGGCCAAATCCATATACATTGTTGCGTCTAGGCTCTTTGAACATGTATTTTCACTAGTTCAAATATTTTTACAGCTTTTACTTTCTCACAAAAGTTAATACATAATGAGTTTGAAACTATAATTATTTAAAATTACGTTAAACATCTAATCTAATGGTAAACATTTTGATTAAATTGGTATATAATATGTTTAAGAATATTTTTTAAACAAATTGTTTTAACAACGATAAAGAAACAATCGAGGGGGAAATTTGTTGTGATATCGTGACTTGGTAGATTTGAGGTTTAGTGTAAATGTGTAGGAGCATTCGCAACAGATTATACTACTTTATCAAATTTAGGATGTATGTTTTAACTTTTGCACAAATTCAGATTCCCTATTTATTACTTCCAACACTTTATGTGAAGAATAAAAGTGGTTTAGAAAAAGTGTAAATATGAGGCATTCCCTATAATATTTGAGGAAATTTTTAGAGACATGAAATCTGATATTTAGTGCTTTTCTAGTTTTTTTGCTTTTGCCTATTCTAAATATGAAATAGGAGGTGTTATAGGGCATATGTTGCGAATGCTCTAATCCGAGCTTAAATTTCATGTTACGAATTATATGCATTTATAATTTTGATGAATTTTATTACTAAAATTGAAGTTTTCATTTTACTCGAACCTTGTTTTCGGCTCGAGTTATATGCATTTATAGTTTTTATCAATTTTCTTATTATTTTATTAGAAAAATTCAAGTTTTTGTTTTACCCATACCTTAAACATTCAATTTTCACTATATTCGAACTAAAATTCGAAATGTTATATACGGACCACAATAGGAAATTGTTTTCCTTGTGACTTTTATTTTGCTCGAACGATTCTAACTCAATTAAAGCCTTAAATTAAATATTTTCTCCGTTTTTTTATATGTCATTTTAATCTTCTTTTGCTTTTTGGTTTTATATGACGTTTTAAGAAACCAATGCAATATTTGGTCTATATTTCTCGTTAAACCCCTATTGAATGCATTCAAGTATAGTAAATATATCTTGAAAAAGAAGAAATTATAAATTCATGTAATTATTAATTAATTATTATAATAAGGGAGTGAAATGATATTTTTTCTTAATTGACGTGAAAAAGTTAAAATGACATATAAAAAGAAACGGAGGGAGTATAATACAATTCGAAATCAAATTCTTCTCTCTTGCCATGGTTTTGAAGACCTTCCTGGACTTGGTTGTACTTTCACTTGGGCTGGCACTCGAAACGGGATTAAAACCTATGAAAAACTGGATCGAGCCATGGCCAACTTCGAATTCTCCAATGCCTTCCCCTCAGCAACGTGTAAGGCACTCCCTATCCAAAGATCTGACCATGGCCCTCTTATAATCTCTACTAAACTGCTATCCTGTAACAAATCAAGACCCTTCAAACTTGACTCTTTTCTTACCCTTCTCCCTGACTTCCCAGCTCTAGTTCAAACGTCTTGGCCCAATCCGAATACTCAGAGTAATCATTTGGGACTTCCCTCTTCCGACTCCTTCACTCTTGTCAATAAATTCAAAAACACAAAACAAACCATCAAGCATTGGAACACCACTAGAATTGGGAATATCTTCCACAAAATCACCCAGCTTCAAGCTCAACTAGCTAAAACCCAAGCTCATCCACTTAATGCCACCAATAATTCTAAAAATGATCAAATCAGAGCACAGCTGGACCTCCTCCTATCTGCTGAGGAAGAATACTGGAAGCAAAGATAAAAAATTACTGCTATTACCAAAGGCGATCGCAATACCAAATTCTTCCATGCCCATTTAAAACACAAAGCCAAGATCAATAATATCTTGGAAATCAAAGACCAGCAGGGAATAACCATTACCCAAAATGATCTCATCAATCAACATTGCAAAGAATACTTTGAGAAACTCTTCAATTCAAGACCTGACTTCGACCCAAACCCCATTGGTGATGAGTATCCTTCTTTGCAATACCTCAACAAAACTCTTTCAGCTGATCAAATTGAGGATCTTAACATTCCTTTCTCCCCTGATGAGGTGAAAACTGCACTTTTTCAAATGGGCCACTATAAATCTCCTGGGCCCGATGGCTTTCCTGCTGAGTTTTACCAAAAAAACTGGAATACAGTTGGAATGGATGTCACTCGTGCCACTCTGGAATTCCTCAATAATGGATTCATCTTGAAAGAAATCAACAACACCTTCATCACCCTCATCCCGAAGATAGATTGCCCATCAACGATCGATGACTACAGACCGATTAGCCTCTGTAATGTCATCTACAAAATTGCAGCGAAGGTCTTGGTCAATAGACTCAAGCCCCATCTAAATGACATTATTTCCCCTTTCCAGAATGGCTTCATTCATGGCAGAAACTCCCAAGACAGTATTATCATGGCCCAAGAGCTCACACATTCCATCAGAACATCCCAAATGAAAAAACATGGAGTCGCTGCCATCAAAATAGATATGAGTAAAGCTTTTGACCGGGTAAGATGGGATTTCATCCTTCGACTTCTTGAGAAGCTCAACTTTCCCCAACACTGGATTCAGCTTATTAAGCAATGTATCACTACGGTCAAATACTCCCTACTCGTAAATGGCCAACCCTCGGATCCCTTCTCTCCTAATTGCGGACTTCGCCAAGGAGATCCTCTCTCACCTATACTTTTTGCCATTTGCACGGAGGCCCTCTCCTCATCACTGGTCCATTTTAAAACTTCTAACCTTATTAAAGGTGTCTCCATTGCCAAAAATGGACCTAAGATAACCCACCTCCTCTTCGCAGATGATTGCTATTTCTTCTTACAGCTTTCTCCTAACTCCTTCTCTTCCTTCACTGAAGTCATTAACCAATTTTGCTTTGACTCGGGTCAAGTCATTAATCTCCACAAGTCAATCATCACCTTTAGCCCCAAAACACCCCAAGTGATTAAAAACTCTTGTCTTTCTCTCCTTGGAATCAAGGAATCACACTCTTTTGGTAAATATCTAGGGATCCCCGTAGACATCACTACTAACAGAAAACAGATCTTTTTGGACATCATCGACAAAATCAAGAGAAAAATCTCATCCTGAAATGGTAAATTTCTTAATTTTCCTGGAAAAGTAACCCTGATCAAGACTGTCTTGCAAGCCATCCTAGTCTATCCAATGGGAGTCTACAAATTCCCACTCAACTCACTCCATGAAATTGATAAAATCCTTGTAAATTTTTTATGGGGAAGTCCTCAGGGACAGAAGATTCACTGGATTAACTGGGAGTTTCTTCAACTTGACAAAGAGAAAGGAGGACTGGGATTCAAACATCTCCACCATTTCAATCTCTCTCTTCTAGCTAGAAATAGCTGGAGAATTCTAAACCAACCCAACCTCCCCATGACAAAATTACTCAAATCCAAATACTTCCCTAACTCCAATCCCTACCAACCCTTACACAAACCTTCCTCCTCTTGGGCCTGGAAAAGCATTGCAGCTGGTATCTCATGCATCAAAGACCTCACCCCGTGGAAAGTTGGAAATGGCTCCTCTATCAATATTTGGGATGACGTATGGATTCCCTTAAATGATAATAGTAGCAATTTTCACCCTCCACTTTCCTCAAATAATGCCTTGGCTTCTAATAGCTTCCAGTACACTTTGGTCTCCAGTCTACTTTCTAATAGCAATCTTTGGGACTTCCATCTCATCAACCTCTTGTTTCCCCCTGATCTTGCTAAGGACATTCTAGCTATCACCCCTTCTTAGATACTGGCCTGACAATGCTTTTAGCACCAAAAGCATCTACACCAAACTAAGGGCCTCCCACAAGGATGATACTCACTGTCCTTCTAACCTTCGTTTAATCCCCACCAAGGTCTGGAAGAAACTCTATAAAACTCCTTTTCCTGAAAAAATTCACTCTTTTCTGTGGAGACTGATTCTAAATAGACTTCCCACCATGGATCTCCTCAGCAATAAAACAAAAAAAACCCTTTCCCTTATTTGCCCGCTATGCAAACAATTTTCGGAAAATATTCAACACCTCTTCTCGAAATGTCATTTTTCTAAATCTCTTTTCTCTTTTTTTAAGATTTCTATTTCCCCTTCTGACCCCATTGAACTAACGGTTTCTCGTTGGATTTTGAAAAAATGGAACCAAACTAACATTAAGGAAATCATTAAATTTGGATGTATACTCTGGGTTATCTGGCTCGCCAGAAATGATTGCCACTTCAATGATTCTACCCCTGACATTCAGAGATCCACTGTACTTGTCACCACTCTTTGCAAGGATTGGCACAAGGGTTTTGATAAGAAGACCCGGCCCCAAACGCCTCAGAGTACTGCAAGTGTGAACAAGGCAAGATCTAAAAGGCTGACTCCTATTCCTCACATGGGAATCACCACGTTGTACCACAGAGACTGTCAAAGACGCTGCAACAGAAGGGATAACAAAATCCTCATCGGAACTACCTCAGATCCTAATCCCAAATGGACTATTCTCACGTCCATTTATGGGAAGCACACGACCATAGTAGGATCAAGCCTATTAATGGATAGCTCTGACAACAAATTGGACATGAGAAGTTTTTGCTCTGGAACTCTCACTTCTTTAATTATTGCTGGAAACATCAACAATCATAACATTTTTATTGTTTCTGACTGTTTTATTTCTCAGATCTGGTTTAGGTACTTTCACTCTCTGCACTAGGAAGAAGAAATGATGATTCTGCTCAACAGCGTCTCAAGGAAATCCTGCAACATCTTTTGGAAGCCAACAAGTGCTGGATGCCTTTCTAATCTTAAAAATTTTGTTATCAATGAATTTAATGTCTTAGACAATGCTTTTTTGTTAGATTCGATTTGTAATGGCTCCACAAGCCTTAACTTTAATTAAATTCAATATGAATCACTTATCAAAAAAAAAAAGAATGAGACTATGAGAGTATATTACAAAGTCTTTGTTTGAAAAATCGTCAATTTCTATAATGTTAAGATCTAAAAAATCATCATTAACCTGAACATCACTTGTAGATTGTGGGTGATCAACTCTATAAGCAATATTAACGATGATATCAAATTTATATTTATTAAATTAAAATTAAAAAAGTTTGGTAAAAATTTGACACGAGAAAACGTAAACGTCAATTGAAATACAAAATACGGATCCCTCCTATTATCTATGCTACCTCACGTTTCTAAATTTAAATTAAATTTTATTATATTTTTGTTTGAATATTATCATTGAGCTATATCATCCTCTATATATATTCCTTCTTCTTCGTGGTATTTCGATTCTGCCCTAAATTTCATCTCAATACAAACTCAACATATTTATACGTATATTATACATGCACATATATTTACATATAAACTTGTCAATAAATTTAATTTAAATTCCCGAATTTCGAGATTTTACGTTAGCCATTGCCTAGTATTCTCCAGGTATTTTTTGCTTATCACAAAAAGTTGCAATTTTGAATCTTGATGGTTGACTTTGGTGAATTTTGAGCTGATATATGTATGATATACAATGTTTTGTGAAAATTTAAAAGATAGGATTGCTGCATTTTCATGAATTAATTGGCAATTTTACAATGTTTGTTTTATTATTGTTGTTGATTGTTATGCAAAAAATATGAATGCAGAATGCTTGTTTGTATATTCAAAATATCGAGCTTTTGAATTTCGATGGTTGTGATCAAGTTGTTTATATACATTATACGATATCTGGAAGATTACATTTTAATACATAGTTTACTATTAACATTATAATTTTGTCAAAAGATTGCATTTTTAATGTAGTTCGCTATTAACAATATAATTTTGATTCAAATGGAAATGTATGTTAATGTTAACATAGTTTAATACTACTTATTTAATATGATAAGTTTTATTAGAATCATAGTTATGCGTGTCAATTATGGCGGCAAAGTTTGTTAACGTTGACCATTTCAAATCGAAGTAGATAATCTTTTTTTTCAATTGTGGTGATATCTCGTATTTACTTTCTATATTCATTGTGCATGGGGGCTCTTACAATGCATGTTTATACCTACGGTAGGATATTCGTATATGGTTATTTAAGTAGGTACGCAGGTTCTGGTATGCAGGACTTTTTATGGGATCTTGGGTCGTGCTAGAAGAGATAGCTATAGAATTCGAATCTTGGCTAGTTGTATGTTTATTTATGAACTTTTGGGATCTTATTTTGATTCCTTCTTCTGGGTATTCCCAATATTTAAGGTGGTATTTTTATAGGTGAGATATTTTCTTCTGCTTGTTCAGAGAGCCTCACTGGGTTTTACGGAGTGGTTCACAGTTCTTATTTGTAATCGGAGTTTATGGGCAACTTTGTACATCTCATTTGCTTGGTTCTCTATATGAAACTTCGCACAATTATGCATAGTTTTAAAGTCACTAGAGAGACATTATCATAATTAAATGTTGGTTCGAATAGCAAGGCTGTTAAGTGTTAAAAATGAAATTGTGAGTTGCTCCAAGAAAAGCTAAATAGATGATTTTAGCTTGTTATCATGTTTTGTCTTTTGATATATGTACTTTTTCTTGAGCAACGGTTCCTGCTGAAGTATGAGTTTTATGAGATAAGATGGATTTCCCTAATACGTTGCTTATTTAGCAGGTCGTTGATCTTCACTGAAAGTGTCTAAAGGGTTGTCAGGTGTAGGATATTAAGGAATGCCACTATTATAGACAAACCAAAATTTGCTTTTAGAGATAGTTTAGTAATGAGCATTTTCTGAGATGAAGAATAATCAGGGATGGCAACTTGGCATGAAGGGCATGCAGATACTGCCTGTGGCTCGCCATCGTGCTCAGTTAAGGAAGCCATCATGGATAATTTTGTTGGTTTGTGTAATAACTATGTTCTCGATTTGTGCTTATTTTTATCCGCAAAAAAATTCCCCTGCCTGTCCATCTGATGGTTGCAAAGCATTAACTAGCTGGGTTCCTCCTTCTCATGGAAGAGAACTCACAGATGACGAGATTGCCTCTCATGTTGTAATAAGAGAAGTTATAAGTGCTCCTACCGTCACACCATCGAATCCAAAGGTTGCGTTCTTGTTCCTGACACCTGGTGCCTTACCGTTTGAGATGTTGTGGGATAAATTCTTTCAGGTATCCAATTCCATCAATTTTCTTCTATTATTGATAGCCACATATTATGCTAGATTCATATAGTGAATCCTTGTGTTGTATACTTGTATCTATCTGCGACCGTGGTCTATAGTGCGTTTTCATGAATAATTAATCATAAAACCAATGCTAGATTGTATGTGAAAATTTTGATCTCATTCAACTTATTTTCATGATCATGACGTCTACGCAGGTACTCCTCTCATGTTCAATTTTAAATTTGAGGGAACACCGGAACTTGAGTGGAATTTGAACTTCTTATCTTAAAATATTGGAATCATAGACTTAGTTGAAATGAATGAACATGAAAATGTGACTTAAGTTAGTTCAACATCAGAAGGATTTCCAGTAAGTTGAGTGGATAAAGTACGTTTGTTAATAAAGTACACATTGTGATGAGAATATTGAGGGCCTTCTCGTAGTCAAACAGCTTTTATTCTTCATCTTGGTTCCTTTTCTCAAACACAATCCATGAAGATAGGCTATCTGTTGGAGAACAAATACTTGAACAGGGAATGGGCAGGTTGTGACCTTGAATTGGTTGCTTTCTATGTTGAAAATACTCTTATAGGAAGCTAAGACCTAAGTTATCAATCTAGTTGATAAACATAAGATGATTTATTGTGGTACTGGCTATGCGTGAAAGCAAATACTCTAAACAGCTTCCAAGTATGTTTTTCCTTGTAGGAGAGCTCACCTGAAAGCAGTTATTTCTTCCTCTTATGGATTAAGATTTTTATAATAAACCTATATATGTGTGCGTATTTTCTTATATATAGATGAAAATGGCGAGTTATCTGTGATATGCGGCATTGACAGTCCATTAGAGAAAACCGTCACTTGTTAACATAATCAATCTTTTCTATTGAGAGTTTGAAACACACTTCTTATCCTTCTCATTTATAATGCTTTTGTATTTGCTTTCAAGCTTCAGTTTACTTGATGTTCTAAATTAATTTCATTCACCACATGCATTTAATATGTCCACCAATCCGTTTGGCAGGGCCATGAAGGTAAATTCTCTGTTTATGTTCATGCGTCTAAGGATGACCCAGTACATTTCAGCCGTTATTTCATTAATCGAGAAATTCGAAGTGATAAGGTTTGTATCATAAGAACATCCCTTATAGATAATACACCTGACAGCCTTATTGTATTATTACAGATTTACAGCTTACTCATTATGCCATTACTAACTGAAGTTGTCTGTTATACACAACAGGTAGTTTGGGGGATGATTTCAATGGTTGATGCAGAGAAAAGGCTTTTGGGTCACGCACTTAACGATCCTGATAATCAACATTTTGTTCTTCTTTCTGACAGGTTGCCTGTTGTTGCTACTAGTATACTGTTTTCTTTTGTCACTTAGATAAATGACTCTCTTGCTTTCACTGCCATTTATATTTGACTACTTCTCTGTGTTGCAGCTGCATACCTTTACGTAGTTTTGATTTCGTATACCGCTACCTGATGTACACAAATGTCAGCTTTGTCGACTGGTAAAACTAGTATTTTGAGTTTATTACTTGATTAGTACATTTATTAAATCAATTTTAATAATACCGCTACGGAGATGAAATGATTTATCATATATCCATTTTTTTCCTTCACTAAGCACTTCTGTTGTGTCACAGTTTTGAGGATCCTGGGGCGCATGGTAGTGCTGGCAGGTACTCGGAAAAAATGTTACCTGAAGTTGCAATGAAAGACTTCCGAAAGGGTGCACAGGTATATTTGCATATTTATTGTTGGATTGAAAGTAATTTTCTTCTTAGTATTACGGAGCCTTGCTTCACTTGAATAAACTAAGACCTTCTGGATGGGATTTGTAAAGTCCTGGGTTGCCCACCCCCACTCCCTATAGCCCATTTTTTTCAGGGCGGAGCCCTTGGAATATTAACTTGTTTTCTTAATCGTAAAGAACTATTTAGTATATTAAGAATTTAAGAGATTTAGTGAACAAGTTCCCCGGCCTAGTGAAATGTGAAATTATGAGTCGACGAAAGTAATAAATTCGAAAATTTAGAGGATTGATAGGATGCATGTTACCACCACTTCTAGTTATGGAATAAATGTTTTAGCTTATCCATTATATTGTCCACAATGTCATATGGACTCCAAGATTTATATTCCCTAGCTCTTGGATATAATGGAATACATCAAATGGCTCGGTACACTATCCACACTTCTTTTATCTATTGTGAAGTAGTAGATAGTGGTTGCACTTCACTCTTGGGTCAATTTGGAACAACCTCCCTGACCCCTGTTATCACAGGGTACGCCTGCCTACTACCCAACCCCCTTTTCCCTGCTGAGGTGAGAGCCTCCTCTGAAGCATAGGGGCATGTTGTTGTATTATATTTCTTACCATCCAGCTTCAACCTGTTTGCAATTTTGTGTTGGCTCACTGTTCCGGGGAAGATGGTTCAATACACTACCTACACTTCTTATTTTTTGTGAAGTAGTAGATACTCTTTCCACTTCATCTTCAGTCAATGGAAACAGCGTCCGTTTGTAATTTGTAAGGCGACGTACTATAGGACCCCTCCCCCCCTTTTCTTTCTTCTCATGGTGGGGTTTAGGTTTCTTATATTTTTGCCATCTAGATGTTTTAGTTTCCTGGCCATGTTTCCTTTCACTTATCTCACTAGTACTGGTTCCCTTAAATTTGTGCAGTGGTTTACATTGAAGCGGCAACACGCTATAATTATTATGGCTGATAGTCTGTACTATTCAAAATTCCGGGATTACTGCCAGGTTAAACTATTACCTTGACATGATATGTTCCTATAGTTTTTCCTTTTCAAGTTGGCAATCTTGAATGCATTCTCTATTTAGTTAGCTGGTTCTTAGCGCATTTGTACATGCTATTCTTTTCATGTTTTTCTTTTCATTCTCCTCAACGTGCTTATTGGTTGCATGTCGACCAATATGCGTTTCCGTTTGAGGTTATAGTGTGGCTTATTGATACTAACCCTAACTTGATAACCCATGTATTTGATGTTTGTAAACACTGGTGCTTTTCTTGAAGTTGCATCCCACATTTTGATTCTGTTAAACTCATACTTCAGGAAAGGTATTTGCCTAGTGGATTGCATTATAGTTTATTTTTTCTAGATTTTATATGCATGGGTAACACAATTTGAGGAATTTTTATTATTATCTTAAGTTTCATTTTCTTTTTATTTAATGATGAAGTTGGAAAGATGGAGCGCTTTCTAATTCTTCCGGCTGAAGGACAATATATCTATATTATTCTGATATACTCTTCAAAATGAGGGCATTACTTGGAAACTTTTAGCTTTAAACTAAAGGCTGGAAGTAATGTTCTGTGTTAGTTATTTTTTGTTTATGGTATAACTACTCTTGTTGCGATCTTGCTGTGCTTTAAGCTGTTTTCAGTACTGCATTCATATTGCCCACTACCGGAATTAACTACTGATTAGACTCTTGTTCAATTGATGAAACCAAGTACTATAGGTTAGTACTTCCCGCCTAAGTTTGTGATCCAGGGAAGGATTTTCCTTTACTGCACATTCTTATATGACATTAATTGCAGAGTTTCTGAATTCACCTACTTTACTATGCAAAACTCCATGGAGCTCTAAAGTTAACTTGTTGTGGGTCGTAAAGTTTTTCGTTGAATGGTCATCTTTTGCAATTGAACCTGTGTATATCTTTCCCATCCGGTCAATATTCATATACATATCTTACAATGGAACAGCCTGGCATGGAATTTGGACGCAATTGCTATTCTGATGAACACTATATCCCTACCTATTTCCATGTGAGTATTTCATGTCTTCTTTATCTGCATCATCTTCCTCTTGGTTGTCTTTGTAATTGACAGTATATTTTTTGCCTGTTACTTTTAGATGCTTGATCCTGCTGGAATTTCTAACTGGTCTGTAACTCATGTTGATTGGTCCGAAGGAAAGTGGCATCCAAAATCATACACATCTCGGGATGTCACTTATGAGCTCATGAAAAATATGACGGTATTAGATGCATTTGTTTTTCAGTTTTGCTCTGTCTGTGCACTTATTTTGTTTTTCCTGAAAAAAGTCATCATATTATTATTGAGTTTCTTCTAATATGATAACCGTTACTGGTGGAAATACTATCATCCACAACTTGAACTTCGAAAACAAGATGCACTTATGTAGATCATGTCGAATCCTTCTTGACTGCAGATTTAAATAATAGGAGTAGCATATTATTATGAATAATATGTTTTTTATCGTCATTTTTGCAGTCTATTATGAATAGCGTACATGTTACCAGCGACGATAAGGTACATTACTAACAATTTAACACTGGTATCTCTTTTAATTAGTATAAAATACCATCAAATAAAATTGCTACTGTCGTGTTGCAGAAAACGGTCCTGGTCACCCGATGCTCATGGAATGGAAAACCAAGACCATGCTACTTGTTTGCAAGAAAATTCTTACCTGAAACTCTAGGCAATCTGATGTTTCTTTTCAACAATTATACATCATTTTAAACGGATGACAACCTTAACATCAATGCTTTGGTCGATATAAAAATCGACTCCTCATCAGCATTTCTCATGTAACTTCTAATGTTGTAAACTGCATCACATGATGTGAAGAATCACATATGCTCCCACCACCCGACCGTTTCGTTGCAGAATATGAAGCCAACTAAGGTCCTATCTTTGCTGCAGAAATTCTCGCCAGGGTTGTGAATTGTTGGGCATGTTATTTTGATCTAATACTATTAATTTTGTAAAATGTAACTTGTAAATGGCCTCATCAGGCAGTTTTGATGCCTGTGTTACTTCCTGTGTATAACATTTGAATAACCTATTATTTTATTGTATTTATCTAATTTAATCATAGATTATGACTAACATCAAACATATGTCGATTTTTTTCTAACATTCTATTTATATTCGTACGGATCATATAAACTAAATTGTGTAATTCGAGGAAAATAAAAAACATATATAGCAAAGAAAATGTTAACAGAGATAGCTTTAGGTAATTACTAATTGTTCCAAGTTGTCACAAGTGACTTCTCTATGGAAATGTTTGCCATCAAACTTCATGTCATAATTGGTAATGTTATACTTGCTCTGTTCATTTTTATTTGTTATTTTAACATAATTTTTTTGTTTAAAACTACTTGTCAGTTTAACATAGGTATCAAACTTCTATATTAGCAATTAACTTTTTTTTGAATTTTTTTGTTGTGAAATTATGAACCAACCAACCAACGAAATAGTTTTAAATTTCAATGTAATTTTTGCTTTTCATTTTCCATAAATTATGCGCAAATGACTAGAACTACTGATGCAAACGAGTCGGATACGAGCGGGTACCAGGTTACCCGCCGGGTTTGAGCTTTATCAACCCGGGTAATTATCTAGTACTATTGAGCTGAGTGGCAAACATATTACTCGCATATCGCTCGATAAGGACACGAGCGTGGATCGAGCTTAGGTTTTTTTAACCGGGCGACGAGCAGGTGTCGAGTTACCTCTTAATTTCTATTTAAAAACCTACTTTAGGGTTCTCTCCAACAACTATTTAGTTGTTGAAATGCAAATCTGAAAATTCTTGTAAATACTAATCTATATTGGTTATTGAAATTAGTTATGGTTAAAGAATAAAATATATTATATATAATATGAAAAATAAACTAGCAAGTAATCGGGCGGGCTCGGGTTTACCCGATAAGCTATCGAGTAAAAGTTTTACTCGAGTATCGTTCGATAAGGATAGAAGGGGCAGCGGACCCAAATTTTCCGAGTCAGATTAAAACGGGTCCAAATTACCTGGACCATTAGTAGCACTAACTAGAACAATTAAAAATGAAAGTAAGGAAATAGTAAATTTCACCTTAGTTTATCCAAAACATGAGATAATTTTCAATAGAATATAATGTTAATTTGTCGTAACCATCGCATATGTTTACTCATTACACTATTTACTCACTCATGTTTCACAAAGTCTCAACCCATTTCACTATTTACTCACTCATGTAAGTCATGTTTCACAAAGTCTCATTCACTGACTAGCCTTCCTAATATGGTTCATTGTGTTTTTTTCGTTAATTTTTCCGGCAAACAGCCATTTCATATGTCAATGATGATTAGGTATTACCACTTGAATCTTATGTAAGTTCGTCCATGTGAGAGTCTAATATCTTTGTCCGATGGCTTGGCTATGTTTGATCTACTTAATCATGATACTGAAGTATTACATTCTGTTGCATTTGTGATAAGTTATCGAATCCCTTTTACATGAAGAGAAGCAACATGATGGCTCCCTTGTGAGTTTCTCAAAGAAGGTCCACATCGGGAAAGGTCGAGTTACAGCTTCGACAGCTCTGGAGACTGGAGGAGCTTCAGAAATCAGTGATCTTCTACTCGTAACTGATGGAGCGAGTAACTGATGGAGCGACAACCATTGATTTTGTTACCTGTAAATACGTTTCGTTCCTATCGTTGTTTTGTCCCATATTGATGAGATTCTGAACCCATCTTTGTTGTATACTTGTATGTATAGCAATGGTGAGATTCTGCATCTATTCCATTTCAATGGTATTATATTATTCTCTTGAATGCGTATGTCAAGAACTTGAATGCTTCTTTACTAGAAGACCCGACATAGCGCGTAACTAAGACACGACATATTGCACTTATATTACCGATCCCATTTAGTGTAATTAGATTCAACTGGTCTCTGCTGAACAACGTTGGTCCATCGATTGCTCCATCAATGGGTGCAACCTTGAAAGAGGAGAAGGTAGGAAGGACCACTCCCTTGCAATAAGTTGATTGATGAAAAAACTCGAAACAGCTGAGTAACAACATTAAATTACTATGTTGTGTACTTGTGTATAAGTTATGTACATGGATAAGAAGACCTTTATTTGTTTAACATCCAAATGTTTATAACTAACTTAAACATCTCATCTATTCCTCGATAGGTGATGGTCTAAACACAACAAGCTTATAAATTGTTGGGTACAAGGAGAACAGAGTGTCTGCAAGATGCCATGTGCTCAGCTCCACTGATCCTCCGTTCATCGGTATAAACACCCGAGACCAAACGTGATTTGCTGGCATCACTAGCTCCTCATTCGATCGTGAACAAGTCGAACATATTTACAAGAGCGAGCCTGCGAATTTAACCATTAGAGCACATTAGTAGTATTCAATTGATAATAGAGGTGGATAAAACTAGACATTTTCTATTATCTACAGTTACAAACAATCATTAAACATATATATTTAAGGGTTAATGGTTGCTGTTAAGAATCTATGGGGTTCCACTCTAAAATCAATTGGCAATAGAGGGAGTAGCTCAAAATCTTATATATTAAATCCGGGAGGACACCGACTTCCAATGTGGGATGTGCGTCTTAACACTCCCCTCACGTGTAACTCAATCGTCGGCGGAATTTTCATTGCCGGTATTAATTGCCGGAACAACATCGGCGGGGTTACACGTGCCTCATTAATTCGGGTTGGCTCATGATACCATGTTAAGAGTCTATGGGGTTCCACTGTAAAACCAATTGGCAATAAGGGACTAGCTCAAGATCTTATATATTGACCCGGGAGGACATAGACTTCCAATGTGGGATGTACATTCTAACACTCCCCCTCACGTGTAACCCAATCGTCGGCGAAATTTTCCTTGCCGGAACAACATCGGCAGGTTACACGTGCCTCAATAACTCGGGCTTGGTTCATGATACCATATCATATTAAGAGTCTATGAGGTTCCACCTACTTTTACAAGATATTTTCAGCCCATCACCTATGTTTCAAAATGTCCTTGCCAATCACTTGTATTCAAAATATTCCGGTCCATCACCCCTTCTGCCGAAGGTGTGCATGTTTTAAGAATATCTTTAACGACATATCGATTGAAGGGATGATGGACCGGAACATTTTGTAATATTGGTGATTGACAAGAACATTTTGAAACATAGGTTATGGACTGGAAACATCTTCTAAGATTGCCATCGCCATTACCGTATATTTAAATATATAGTCACACATAAGTTTAACACCAGATTTAATTGGATTTTCGGTTTTAAATACAAAAAATGTAGATATAAATTATGCCCCAGTCCTGGAACTTCAATGCACATAGAAACACAGAGGCCCCTCTTGTGCAAAGCTTAAGAAGCTGAAATTACAATCGAAGTGATTCGCACTTACCATTGGTCACAGGTCCCGTAAAGAACTAATTATTCATCCTTGCTGGAAGACTCGTGTGCTTCCTCTTCACTGTCATAGAGCTTCACTTCCACTGCCAACCCCATCGGCAGAGGATGTGTAGGCGCGGTACCTGCAGTAAATGTCATGAGTTAAGGAAAAACGTCGTACTCAACTAAGGTGACCTTTTACAGGCTTCACCATGTATAAAAAAGTAGTCATTTCAATTGATCATATGACCTTCAGCGATTAAGTTTCATCCTCTATATCAATATTGTACATAAGAAGATCATATAAAAGACCAGGAAAATTATCTTATCAAAATTCTTCATATTAGTATACAATACAAACTAGATGACGTGTTCACAAAAGCGGATACTATAACAAGTATATCTACACACTGTATAGATTGGAATACTGACCAAATGATCACATTTATAAGAAGTCATGCAAACTCATTGAACATTGACATAAATCATTAACAGCTACCCATAATGATCAATCCCCATTAAAACAATGGATAGTTAGTGCACAGCAGTTGTGCAAGGCACCTGACTGTGATTGCACTTTCCAGAGATTCAACAAACTAAGAATTATCAAGAACAACCATCTCTAATCAGCCTAACTCAAACTAAGAGGCATCAAGTTATAAACAACTATCAAGAATAATTATAGCGAAACCTTGATCATGGAAATTTTCCAATTTGATAATTTCTCTGACACATGAGATTAATATATCGCTTTTATATAATATATACATAAAAGTCCCACCTTCATGTTGAATTATCCAATTATTCCACTGTGCACATACGGACACAATAACCCGTTTGCATATTTCTAACTTAGGGCGAAAAGGAGGTAAATGCACCACTAATATTTTACAGATCAATTCATTTAGTATGTAACATACATACACCACCAAACTCTAAAAATTCACAATCCAATCCAATAGAAGCACACTAATAAAACCCACACCAACAACCATTTCGACAAAAGTCATACACTCCCTTCATCCCAAAGAGATTGTCAAGTTTTGAACTTTAATGGGCAGTCTTTTATTCAAATACTGAGCTCGATGAAGGTTCTAAGTCGGATCAAATCACATCCAACTCCACTTCCCCTCAGTAAAACAAGCAGAAGACAACAACCCATGATAGTAATTTTCAACATCTTTTACAATTAGGACGACGTTTATCAACTCAAATTGAACCAATAAAATCAATTAACTCGCCAAAGTTCATTGCTTCAGACAAATTGAAATCGAACCACGCAATCTTTTAGGCACTTAGATAGAAATTCAGATCAAATCATATCAAATTCCACTTACCCCTAACCAAACAAACAAAACAGAGCCACCCAAGATAGTATTTTTAACATATTTTACAATTAACATAACAATGTCAATTCCGATCATACCTACATATGCCGATTAACTCATCAAAGTTCGATGCTTAGATATTTAAAAATCAAATCAGACAATCATTTCAAAACAAGGGTACTTAGTTCATCAGTAAGGATCCTCTAGCTCCTTTTGTACATCATGTATTGAGTGTTTATTATCATAATAACTAATCACAATATTTCTCTATACAAGATGTACAATATTCTAAACCAGGATGTCTATACTTTCCGCTAATTAAGACCAAATCATATCAAAATCATATTACCCTCAATAAAATAAGCAGAAGAAGGCCACCCAGCATTCCTACCAAGCGACATCGTTTCATCACTATTCAACACACTCCCCCTTCGACTCTTGGCATCAGAAAACTGCCCCAAAACCTCAAAAAATCTCCCGGGATGAGAAGACGCAGGAGGAGGAGGAGGAACATAGTACGAGTATCCCGGAAGGAATGGCAACCAATCAGGCGCGGCGCGTCGAGCGATGATCGATTGAAGCGCTTCCTCCAGGCTACGGATTCCGGCGGCGGCGGTGGTGGCGGCGGCGTCGGATGAGGAGGAGTCGAGGTCAATTTCGATTAATTGGGGGTGGTTGACTTTTCCGGAGCGGTGACGTTGACTAATGGAGGAGATATATGGGTGGGGTTGGAAAACGGGTTTTCGGGTGAAGAAACGGGTCATGGCCATGGTTAGTTGGTGAGAAAGAAGGATGGTGGGGAGATATATGAGGAATAGGCGATTCTAGAGTGAGAGAGAAGTGAACGTGTTTTTGGGACAACAAGATAAGATAATGTTCTTAAATTAATCAACGAACTAATATGGAGTAATAGTCCAAAATCCGGATTCACATTAAGGCACCCGCTCCGATTCATTAATAATATCGTTCATTAATGTTCATTAATCAATAGTCCATTTCTATTTTTTTAATTTCATGTTTTGACTTTTTACGGTCACCAAGACACGCTTTCGAATGAAAATATCTTTAATTTTACATGCGTAAAAGTTATAAAAAATTGATATTTCAAACTATATTATTTCTTATATACTAATGAAAGTTTATAGTCAAAGTTTTCGAAGTTTGGTTTCAAATTCTAAACATCAAGTTAAAAGGAATACAGAGGGAGTACATATTATTATTTTCACTCATTGTTTCTTAATTTGTGTGAAATGTCTAGAAAGACATTTGTTTTGGATTGGAGGGAGTAGTATATAATTTAAATGAGTATAATATACATTTTTATGATTAATGAATCACTAATGAATGAAAAGCTTAATGAACCATAACTTTGCACCATTCTAATTTACATATTTACTTTTTTCATCTCGATAATAGTCGATTAACACTGTCTCCTATGTGCGAAGACTTTTATATTTTTTGTAATAAATTTTTTGGCAAAATGCATCAACCATAACTTATGCTTCACTTTTTTCACCATTTACTCACTCATGTTTCATATGGTTCAATTCACTCACTCATTTTCAAAAAACGATTCCAATTAGTTAGTCCACTATTTCGGTCACCCGTTGACTTTTTTAATGGCAAACTAATCATTTCATATATTTTTTTTATTTCAAAAATTTGAAATGACCCTTTTGCCCCTCTCAAAACTTCCTTCATTACTACACTTACAAATATGGGGCATACTTGTAATTTTTCTCTTTTTTGGTTTTTTTTTTGTTTTTAATAAAATAGATGTGAAATTACTATTTTGCCTTAAAAAATTAACGAGAGACATAAATAGTTGACTAACCATCAGAATAACCACTTTGAACCGTTTTTTGAAGATGAGTGAGGGAATGGAACCATATGAAACATGAGTGAGTGAATAGTGAATTGATCGAAATATGAGTGATGGTTGATTTCTTTTGCCCTAAATTTTTCTATAGTTTATAATTCAAATGATTTATTGGATACTTATCATATGTTTAATCAATAAATAAATAAAATTAAAAAACTATTGAACAATTATTATATAAAAATAAATACTTATTATATATGTTTATATATTGGAAAACGTGGTAGTTACTTTTTAATACTTCATAATAACTGGACACGTACCAAATTAATATAGTGTCACATAAATAGCCTAGATGATCGTGTAACTAATTGTGACATTCGACTTTATACATAACTAGATGTTTGTACACAGTTCAACCTATGCAAAATTTGTTCAATCATTATGACATATATATTTTTGATTAATTTCTTATACAAAATTATGATGATAAAGTATTCTTTATGAACTATTAAAATACTTTTGCATAAATATATGATCTTTGTATAATTCTACTTAATTCATCTTAATCAAAGTTAAATTTAATCAACAAAATATCATTTCTATGTAAAATCACTTCAACAAAAATAAAAGTAACTTATTTTCCATTGATTATAGAAAAATATGGAGCTTCATTATTAATTTCTGATTCGCCCCTACCCATACTATATATGTAATATATAGATATATGTAGTAGATATAACTAGTATTTTTGGCATTGCTTGTGCATCATAATAATCTTAGTTTAATTCAAACTATAAACAAATTTATATTACACATTATATATAGGTATATTAATAACTACTACCTCCAATATAAAAAGAATGCCTTTCTAGACATTTCAAGAATATCCAAAAAGAATGTCTTTTTACATAAACAAATGCACAATATACCATTGTTTCGCCTAATATCCCTATTTGCATAGAGTAACTCAAAAAAGATAATGATTGCATCATATAGTTAAGTGATTAGTGGATTATTAATGGTTACTTCATGGTAGATATGGAAATTGTGAATGTAATAATTGTTTCTTAATGTGTGTGAAATGTTTAGAAAGACACTCTTTATGGATTAGAGGTAGTACTATTTTATAACTAGTGGTTTGAGCACAGTCTCGTTCGTAGGAAGACTTTTATTCTTTTTAGTAATAGATTTTTTTGTAGTTGAAATTATTATTCAAATGATGCATTATTATAAAGAGGAAGAATTAAATGATGACTACATATGATCTAAGATTAAATTTAAAGAAGATATTGGATAATTGTTATTCTATAAAAACAAATACTTATTTATAAAAATACGGCTAAAAATATATGTCTAAATATATATACTATATAGATGAAGTTAAAAACTATTGGATAATAATTATTATATAAAAATTTACAAAAATATGACAAAACATATATTGTCTATATTGTATATAACATGGTAGTTATTATTAAATATAAAACAGGGACACGTAACAAATTAGTATAATATGACATGACTAGCTTGCATGACCTTCTAGACTTCACTAAACAATTTTAGCTCTTCCCACTTTATATAGAGTATAGATAAAATATATAATTATGAGTACTTACTTTTTAAGTTGGTTAATAAGTTTAGACAAGTGATAGTCAATAATGCCACATGACTAGCTTAAATAGGTTTCTAGGCTTTACCAAACAATTATACCATATCCACATTATGTAGTATAGATATAGATTATCTTACAAAAAGTTACAATAACATAATATTATGTTATTTAATTTTTCTTAAATCAATTCAACAATAAAATTCTAAAGTAATTAATCATTAAAAATTGATTTAAAAAATGTCAATCAAAATAAATTTGAGATAACCAATACTTGTATCAACTAATGAAAATACGAGTCTGGATCTTCTGCTACACTTTATGCGACACTCTCCATTACACTTTAATTATTTATCTTTTTTTTGAACTTCAAGTACCATATCTTATCTAATAATATTGTTATAGACATATAATACTATCTCTAGTTCAAAATGATTCACATTTTATATTTTTAGGGCGATTATTTGAGTATTCATAAGTTTTGTTATTATAAATTATAAAATGTTGTCGTAAATAAGCAAAGACAACCAGTTTAAATAACATTATGAAGATTATTTGTTAGGGTAATATCCTTGAAGGATTAAAAAAATAGTCAAATAATAAAAGTATAATCAAATGTCACACAAAAGTGTAACAAATGATCCAAACTCAACCTGATGCTCGAATAATTAAAATTATTTTGTGGCTTCCAACTTTATATTTAACTAGTAGTTTTGGCGTAGTCATTCCTTGTGCATGATAATAATCTTAATTTACCAATGATCAGACATATTATTTTGAATTAGATATAGTAATATATGTCTATAGTAACCTGTTTAAACAAGATATGGTACTTTAAAATAATAAAAGTGTAACATAAGATCCGGACCCGCGTTCGATAGAAAATTTTGCGCAATTATATATTTTGAGTTTGCAATATCTCAATGCTTTTGAACAATATAGAAAAACTCGCTCATCAATATTATCATTTTTCATGGATTTTGATCACTTCAAATAATCTACAAAAAAGCTAAAGGAAAGACTAAAAGTCTATACTATTTTCTCCTTGATCATATTTGGATTGCTGCAACCATTTCTAGTACAGCAAGCACACCTCAAAATTTTCCTAACAGAAAGATGGCTTCCAATGGTAACTATGTCTTCATCGATGCTCATCGCCCGCAGACTCTGGACTCCTCACGAATCGCCCCTGGAATGTCGAATTCACAGACAAAAGATCACCGTATACTCTACTACTTATCATGTTCAAGGAACAATCAGTTTCCAGCATTCAAATTACCTTCATCCTAGGGCGTTGATCAGCATTAGCTTTTCGAACTTGATACCTAATCTTCTTTGAGAAATGGCGTGTCTGGCGCTTCTCTTTATAGCGCATCACACTAGCTTCCCTTATCCCTCCGTCCTCTGTGAATAAATCTATCTTCGATAACCTCATCTGTAACAAAAACACCAATATATCCTTACAAATTTCAAGGTAAACTAAACAAAAATTACCAAATTTTAGCTCAACTTAAACTGAGCTAGTCTTTAGCATTTTGAATGTCAAATGTAAAATAAATGAAGAACAAAACCAAGCCTAAAGTCAAACATTTTGCCTAATAGGAGGATGTAGTGCAATATTTGTCTGACAAATTTTACTAATTACTAGTAAGATTTCTACCCACAGTCTTAAATGGACCAATAATATCTATAACCATAGAGTACGCAAGAACAAACGCGTTATGAGGTCGTTTGAATGTTTTACGACCGCTAGTGATGGAAAAATGATTCACTACATAAATATCCATTACGCTAGAAGCCAGAAAAAGCAAGACTGGGAATAATTCACTAATCACTACCAAGGAGAAAAAACAACTTCCTTTTAGCCTTACAAAAGCAGGGCTCCTTTATTTATTCCAACTACTTTATCGACTGTACTACCTTAGTACAGTCGATAAAAGAATAGAATTATATCATTCATTTATTCCAACACTACGTTGTTGGCGGTTCGCCTCTTAAAACTATATGTATATTTATAATATTAGTTCATTCGTCATCCTTACAAATCTGGGGCATTACTGAAAATCGCGTTGTATGTACGAATAATAAAATGCATACAATTTTGTTACCTGAACATCATTTGCAGAATCCTCTGAGCTCAGCAATTCTTCAGGCAATGGTGTTGATCTATCAGACCAAGCATTCAAAACGACGTCGTAATCCAATTTCAATAACAATCCTCCATCTTCCTTTACTACTTTCTTGGTGATCAAATTACTATTTTTTTTGAACAATTCCAAAGATTTATCGACTTTCTTTTTCTTCTTCTTGTCACTTTTGTTGAATTCTGGAGTTATATCAGCAACATTAACACTAGAAAATCCCCAATAATCAAACTCATCATTACCTCTAAATGCTTCCCTTCTTAAACCATAACCATAATTGTCATAAAAATGGTTATAATTACCATAATGTCGCGTTCCGACTGGATAACCATAACAAGTGTTCATATTCAGTATTTGGGTAGTGAAAAATTGACCACTTTTGTACTCCATTGATTCATTGTTGTCCTCTCCTATGTCTCCCATTATGCTATCAATACCCTCTTCAGTTTCCTCATCAAGAATCGACTCTGCGTCGAAATCTTCTCTGTATTCATCACCATCTTCAAAGAATTTCTCAATAGAATTCATCATTTTTGACTCATTCCCAATGTTGGGTTTATGAATTCTTGATGGATGATGCAATTGAATTTGGAAAGGTAGGAGACAATCTTGAACTTCATAGGCAAAAGGGCTACATGTTTTTCCAAAATCCCTAGGTACTCTGAGCTGTTTGTGTGGGAACACCTTGGGATATGCTGTAGCAAGAATTGTTGCAGCCTCGTTGTATGTCTGGTTTGGTCTTTTTCGAGGCGTCCGAGGTTTTCTTGTAGGGATTGTAACAGGGGAATTGCTGGACTCAGAGAGAGTCGAAGATGGCGAAGAAGATGAATGTGAAGTCCATGAAGTTGAAGGAGATCTAATAAGCTCTACCTCTAATCTATATGCTCTACCTCCACTCAAACAAGAAGACATTCTTGCAAGACAAGTAGATGAACAAATCAAAGGTGGTCCTTCAGTGCAACAAGTGTAATAAGGCTCGTTCGAGTATAGTCTAGTCGTAAAATTACCAAAGATTGAACACCAAAACTGAGGAACTAGTAAGAAAGTAGTTGAATTTGTGAGCTAGTGTATTTGAAGCATGCAACACTTAACAAAAATGTTGGGAAACCTAAAAAAATAGCTAGAAGATCTATGAGCATAATGAGTTGAATGTTGATATTTTAAAGAGCCCAAAATGGAAAAATTAAGAGGGATTTTGTTAGTTTTGTGCCTCCTAGAAAGAAGACATGGAAAATAGCTAAGAATGGAAAGTGGGTATTAGAAAAAGAAATGTAAAAAGTCAGAGCTTCTGAAGTGGTTATTTTTAGGCTACAAATAGGAGGAGAATTGCAGAGGGAAAGGGGGTGGTGATGCAGTTGAGTCACGGGAGGGGATTGGTCCATATGATGAAAGGGGATTATTGATTGATGAATCATGATGATCAGAAAGTTTATGCACTAATATAAAATATAAAAAGAGCAACGATACTCGTCCTAAAGGTCTTCACGTACTTTTATCCTATAGTGGGTAAATTGTGAGATGTATCTCAAGTCTCAACGAACTGATATATTTTTGTGGATTGGAACGTCAATTGCTTTAACATTTGTGTGTGGTATTTGATATTGAACTCTCACGTGATTCTCATAATTGTTATAACCCGATGATATAATAGTTGGATCTCTGAAAAACTTACCCAACCTGCTTGCACTAACATATGTAGTTTTAAAGTTCTCATATTCATCATTTTTTGTCTCCTTTTGTCTTTTTTTTATTGTAATATACAATTTGATTACACTTTCGATAATCCATGCAGAGTCGGGGGCTGTCCACGGAAGGATGGTGTGAGCAAGGAAAATTTTGATATGTGATGGTGGTTGAGTGGTGGGTGGTGGAGAAGAAGAAGGAAGAAGAGGTAGAGAAATGTAGGAATAAGGAGAAATGTTTATTAAGAATATTTTAGTTAAGGGGAGGCGGAGCAAAAATTAAAGAAAAAGACGGGTATGGGTGTTCTTCCAATTTTCTCCTATTTTAAGTAGGTAGTATGTAGGAATATAGAGGGAGATATTTTATTGATAATAATAGTTCTTGTGTATACAATATATAGATATCTATATTTATAGGTAAACATTAAACCTAACCTAACACTGCGGGCTTATAGGCTAAGGTTACTTGCCCATGAGTCTAACACCATTCCTCAAACTCATGGTAATTTTATAGAATTTCTATGAGTTTGCAATACAACAATAATAATAATAATAGTTAAAAAAAGAAATAAATAAATACGATAATCTTTAATGGGTTTTGTAAACAGCCACAACCACCATTCACTCAGTCGGTGCGTAGGTTCCTCCGTCGGTGCGTATAGGACTCGTTAGATAATGCGTGTCGGACTCACCAGACAATGCGTAATTCGCCTATCAAAATATTTATGAGGAACACCATTTTTTTTTTAATATATCAGATTATCGCAAAGTTTTTTTTTCTTTTTTTTTTCAACGAGAAAACTAGATCTGAAACAAAACAACTAAATAAATTTCAGATCTGCTAACAAAAATTATAGAAAAAGAAAATAAAATGTTTTAAATCCCGCCGGTGAGTATCACATAACAGAATACTCACCGGTAGGGCAACGGAAGTCGTATTTAGGCCTCAAGGATCGATAGGCTCGGATACGAATATAGAGGGAGATATTTTATTGATAATAATTATTCTTATGTATACAATATATAGGTACATATATTTATAGGTAATCATTAAACCTAATCTAACACTGTGGGCTTGTAAGATAGGATTACTTGTCCGTTAGCATAATATAGTAAAATTTTATTTTTAAAAATTTTGGGAATTGCGATTGTGTTGGCTGACTGGCTCTTACCTGTTAATTCCTTCACTTAGTAGGAGAATGGACAGTGGGAGAAATGATTTGATGAGATGAGAACAATGAGGACAAAGAAAGCTTCCATTTTTTCTATTGTGAAAAGGACCACCATTTTTGTCGAGGATTCTCCATCTTTTATTTCACTGCCTTTATTAAACTTTGAGTAACACACCATTTGTAGTGGTACTAAATCCTTTGCTATTGAAAGTAATTTCTAGTTATTACAGCTAATTTAGATTTAGCTTGTTGTAATGTGATAAACTTCTAATTACCTTAAATTTTAAAGAAGCAAATAAAAGTATCATGTAGTGAAAACAACGGCCAAAGATATAAAAAAATGAAAATCTTCCTAATAACATCATGATATATATACCTTCCATTGTATTTAATCGAACAAACATTTTTTACATAAGTATATATAAATAGTTCATATAGAAATTAATAGTTGTATTGATATTTAATATATATAAGAATTTTGAAGACTTACTTTGAAAATATATGTTGATAACAATAATGCTTCTCAAGTGTATTGACTAACCATTAACCAATTAGAATTGCGATAAAAATTACCTGAATATACAATGTTAAAATATAAATAATTGACTGAGATACATCAAAATATAAATAATTAATTAGTAATATGAAACAAATATAAGTGATATTATCCTTAACACCTTGATAAATTGTAAATTACAATCTTGCATGGGCAAAAAAGATGAAGCTTAAAGATTGACTTTTTTGTGTTTATTCAAAGTACATAACTGTCAGAAATGAATTGATAAGGAAAAAAATTCCCCTTATCCACTGACGTGGCAAAATATAATTGGAGGACTTGGATTTTTAACATGAGTTGTACTTTTCACTTAATGGGTTGGCTGATTTTTCACATGCATCAAGAAAGAAAAGTAAGAAGATGAAGAAGAGGGGGTAAGATTTTTGGGATGAAAGATTTGTTGAGATTCAATGATTTCAACATATTGTCTCATGTGCCATTTTTTGTGCGGCAGATAAGAATACAACGTTGGTTTATTAATGTTCTTTGGCTAATGATAAAATAAAGGCTTTTTTTCATCTAGGCCCCTGAACTAATTAGTAAATCCCAAATCAGCCCTTCCCACCTTTTTTGTCCCAAATAGGCCCCTGTGGCCAAAAAATGGCACCTGAACTTTCATTTTTTCCATTTCTCTTATTTTAAATTTTAGATAGAGGGCAAATTAGTCTAATCACATCTAAAACTAACTCAACCTAATTATAAACTAACCCAATCTTAAATATTTAACCCAACCTATTAAAAACTTCATCTTCAACCTTTAACCCTACCCCCACCCCCACCCCCACCCCCACCCCCACCCCCACACCCACCCCACCTTTCTTCTTCTTCCTTCACTTCTCTACCGATTTCCTCACAAGATCCATGGCCTTTTGCTATGAAAACTCAATCATTTCACTCTATTATTCTTCCTTTCAAACTTTGTCAACATTTTATTCCCTCAAACCCAACAAAAATCGAATCTTTTCTTCAACAAAATAACAATAATTACATACATAGCATCCTCTTTTATGTCGAGATGAAGCAGGTGTTTTACTTGATTCATCCTGCATAAAGAAACTAAGTTACACATGATTTATAAGGGTTCTTAATACAAAATCCAGATAGCACTTCAAGTCACCCTTGCTCCAGATGGTGGATCGGAAGTGCTTATAACTTTAGGGGCAAACGCAAGTGGATTTCGAGATTCAATCTGTTTGCGAGTGTTAAGGACAATGTCTTCATGGTTAGGCTTATTGAAGCATTCTATACATGAACATGGTGCGTGGGGGAGGGGGAGGGGGTGGGGCTGCTGCTGGTGCGTGGGGGAGGGGGTGGGGGGTAGGGGGTGGGGGGTGATTTTTTAATTTATAATAATTAAGTTATTATTAATAATTATATTTATTTTTTAATAGTTTCAATATATTTCTAATCTAAAAAATCGAATCGGAATATTAACAACTAAAATATACAATATAAATACAAACATGAATTCGAGTTTCAAATACGAGAATGTCAAAATACTTTTTTTTGTCTGGCACCTGAACTTTTTCTTCAATTTTGGCGCTTAAATGTTTTTTTTCGGAATGGCACCTGAACTTTTCTCGAATATTTCCCTCCAAAAACTCATATTTTTAATATGACTAACTTGCCCTTGGGTTAAGGATTTTAAAAAGTCAAAAATCTGAAAAAGTCAGCAAAAATGGAAAAAATGAAAGTTCAGGTGCCATTTTTTGGCCACAGGGGCCTATTTGGGACAAAAAAGGTGGGAAGGGCTGATTTGGGATTTACTAATTAGTTCAGGGGCCTAGATGAAAAAAAGCCTAAAATAAAACAAAAGTTTGAGATTTCTTCAAATAATGTTGTCTCATAAGCCATCCAATAATGTGCATAAATTAAATGCTCGAGTATGTCGTATAAGAAGTATACTATAAATATTACGTATATTTATTTGAACCCTCTTTCAAAAACTTTGAAACTCAATCCCGATAACTTTCTGACCTAGAATCAAAGAATAGAATGTGCCTTAATAGTCAGGGTATCTTGGCTTTTCTGTACACCACTTCAATTTAAAAATTAATATCAGAAAAAATCGAAACCACACCAAACGAAGAGACAAGGGGCCACCACAACAAAAATATCTTTACTTTCATGTACACCACTTGAATTTGAGAATCAACCCTAAGGCCTAAAGGAAATCAAAATCACACCAAAAAAAGAGGCAAAAGGATCACCATAGCACCAAGACTCTTTATCACTGAACTATGCTCTGGGAACTATTTGCATCCTCTTTGAAAGGACAAACTTGTTTTTCAACCATGATACTTTCTTTTTCTAGATTAGTTTGAAAGTATGAATACAATAATATTACAGATAATAAATACAGAAATACTTAATTAATAAAAAATTATAATGAAATATAAAACAATGTATTTAAGGACACTTGAATTCAAAATCTGCTAAATAGAAACTTTTTTTTTTTGTAAATTAGCAATGAGGTGAGCTTTTAATCCAGGACCTTTTGGTCATTAACAATAGCTTTTTCCACTAGACTATTCGATTAACTCCTCCTAAATAGAAACATAGATAAGGTGCCACCAACCACCAAACTATTGAGTCATCGATTTCACCCACGCTATTTTTAATACTCTTTTCAACATTTCATTGTACTAATTAAATAATTGAATCGATATACTCAACATCTAATCATAGATATATACATGATCCGGACACGGTTAGAAGTTGGCGAAGTTCCAATTGCACGGCTCGAAATCTTCGACAGAAAGCCCGTTATTTATGTCGGTTTTAAGGCTTTTAATCCATTTTCCTTATCTGTTAAGTAGTATTAGACCTAATATTTCTTGTCTGTGACCACTGACCTATAAATAATATTTTCTCCGTCCCTAAATAAAGATTGTCATATTTTGATTTTTGATAGTCAACAAAACACGATTTAAAACGTAAATATCTATTATTCTACATGTAAAAAAATTAAGAAAAGTTGATATTTCAAAAAATATATATTGAGACGAATCTAACAAGGTCCTACAAGACCATATTATTTCTTACTGTTTAATGAGAATCCATGATCAAATTTTGTTATGCATGACCAACAAAAGTTAAAATGTGACAATCTTTTAGAACGGAGGGAGTAGTTTTCAGCTCATTGTTCATGATACTCAAATTATTATGAATTTAGTTATGAAGAATGATAAAAGAGAGATATATTTTTATTGTTTTTAATTATGTGAAATACAATACAATAATTTCTATTATAGAGCTTTCAATATATTATACATAAATAATGATAATAGACATAATCAATTGAAACCATTATTAAAACCAAATCAAAGGGTCCTTAATTCATTAGACGGAAATTTTTATATATGAATTTAGTGTTGTTCTTCAATTTTATGTTGGATCCAACCACAAACAATAAGGTTATTTTTTTCTTTATTCAATTGATAAAAATTACAAATAATCATAACATAGGAAATAAATTACTCCCTCCGTCCCTAAAAGATTGTCACATTTTGACTTTTGTGGTCAATTACAATAAAATTTGATCATGAATTCTCATTAAACGATAAGAAATAATATAGTCTTGTGGGACCTCGTTAGATTCGTCTCAGTATATATTTTTGAAATATCAACTTATTATAAATTTTTTGCATGTAGAATAAGAGATATTTATGTTTTAAATCGTGTTTTATTGACCACCAAAAGTCAAATGTGACAATCATTTAGGGATGGAGGTAGTACATTTAAGCTCTAAATAGCTTCTTTTTCTCAATTGCTGCTGTAATGAACACTCGCTTCCTGAATGTGACTGTTAAGAGTCTATGCGTTCTTTAAAACCAATTGGAAATAGAGGAAGTGATCCAAGATCTTATATATTGACCCGGAGGACACCGACTTTCGATGTGGTTGTGCATCTTAACACCCCCCTCATGTGTAACTCAATCGTCTGCGGATTTTCCTCGCATGTGTTATTTGCCGGAACCCCATAGACTCTTAACATGGTATCATGAGCCAACCCCGAGTTAATGAGGCACGTGTAAACCCGCCGATGTTGTTCCGGCAAATAATACCGGTGATGAAAATTCCGCCGACGATTAGGTTACACATTAGGGGGAGTGTTAAGATGCACATCTCACATCGGAAGTCGATATCCTCCCGAGTCAATATATAAGATCTTGGACCTCCCTCTATTGTCAAGTCATTTTAGAGTAAAACACATAGACTCTTAACAGTGAGTCCAATCATGTAATGCTTGAATTTCGCTTCTTGGATGTGAGTCCGATCCCCGAAGCCGGAAAATCTCACATAGTGGGTGCTGAAAATTGCGGAAACGCTTGAAATCCCACAAAGTGAGTGTTGAAATGCTTCACAGGCAGCCCTGAAAATGCTGCAAAGACAGTCACAAAAGCAAAAGAACTATGTTCAAATATACTCTTCTGCGAGATTTGAACCCGAGACCTCTTGCTCGAGCCCAATATCACTAAGTTAGAAACCTTCGCTAGGTCATCCCATATCTAAAAAGTATTAAATTTTATGAATTCATTATCAGTTTTTGAGATTTGAGGTATATTTGCATAATATTTGGTAAAAACAGCACAAATATGGTAATGTTTTTAACCAATGTATACTATCACTATGATAATTTTAGTTCCAATAGGAGTTAATGAGTTATGTATAGTAATTAAATATTATAAATACTGATATTTTATACGTGGAGGGAATAAAATTGAAAGTGAAGGCAAGATGTAGACACATGGTAGTAGTAGTCTACTAGATATTGGTTTTAGATACTCATGATGACCCCGGTCCAAGATTTGAACCACACTTGTGACTCGTGAGTTGTATACCTACAATTGCTCTAGTGGCAAGCATGCTGACACCTCTAGTGGAGGTCTCGGGTTCGAGCCCTCTTGCTAGCAAGGAAGTGGTCAGAGAGAAGAATTTCTCTCACTAGTTTGATGCTAGTCGCCTCTTTCCTTGAATTTACGAGTTTATGAATTGTACTGATGTTTGATGATTGTAATGGATTATTCGTATTAATAAAATCAAAGAGTAACCCCTTTTTTTTATAAAAAAAAAAAAAAAGTTGTAGTTGTATGTATCTCTTGCTTTCCTTCTATCATTAGCCAACTTCATCAATGCTTGTGAGTCCTTATCACATATTTTCTCATGATAAAATGTCTTTCATGGATATATTCAAATTTGATGAACATCCATTGATTGATTGATACGTATAGAAAAGTAGCATCCATTTATTATTTCGAAAAAATATTATCAAAATGATGTCAGATAATATGTGCAAGTGGTACTTTAATTTCGATAAAGTATAGTTTGTGGCAATGATCCCACATATTATCGTAAAAAATACAGGTAGTCCCTCTTTTGACAGAGACATTAAATTTTGATGGAAATAAGGTTAAGATAGAAATTTCAAAACTTAAATATATCTTGAGAGTGTGCACTGCAGTCCATAATATTGGTCGGAAAGGTGAACTTTAGTCTATCTTTTGGACATAATTTTAACGTCTCCCTTAAAAGAGGGACTAAAGTGAAGCTTCTCGACCAATATCAGAGACCGATTCCGCAAAACCGAACAGTTAGAAAGACTAAAGTGCAACTTACACATATTACCTAGGACCATTTCAACAATTATCACATTATTTCGACATACATTTATGTATTATTTGTTATGTCAAAATAAAGTTCACTTCTATATTATATGAATAAATCATATTGGTCAAATGTTTGAATTAATTTAGTCCATATATAAATTATATACATCCATTTGAACACCATTAAAGAATGTATTCAAATAACATATAGTGACATCAAATGAAATTATATGGGATTTTGGTGCCTACTCACATGTCACATGAGTACTAAGGTTATGGCATTCACGTACTAAATAACTATATGTGTTATTTTAAGCCTAAAATTTTGTATCTTCCATTATAGTTACTTTACCTTTATCTCTTAGCCAATGGCTACATCCATAGTGTAACTCAGTGGAACCAACTATTCGGAATAAAAAGAAAAAGTTGACTTTTCATTGGGGTTACTTGAACTGAACATGACTCTTCAGCAAAAGAAGCTCGTTCCACTTATTATAAAGTAGCCCTCAAGATGACAAAGTCCATCTTGATTGTGATCGACTTTATTGATAATAATATTAAAACCATCTACCTAAAATCGAAGTGAAAAAGAATATATGCAACATATTGAAAATCGGTTCAAGGCTGTAGAAAAAAAATTCTCTATTGAGAAACTTATGACATATATAATTTGTAACCCAGAAGTGTGATGGTTCTTGCTCAATGAATGCTTATGTCATTGAGGGACCTTGCTCTCAAACTTAAAGATTTAGGATTGACTATGGATGATGTTTTCCTAATCCAATAAATCTTGGCTAGCATACCTCCTTATTATGGACCATTTCAAATTCATTACATCTTTTCAAGTAGAGTCCTATTGAATTAAATAAATAAATTGGTTTAGGAGGAGTCTAAGCAAGGCCCGAAAGACTTCAGGGATGCTCATTTCACTGTAAGAGCCGACAAAGTTACTAGTAAAAAGAATAACTCCACCGATAAACGAGTAATACCCAAACCAAATGATGTTGGTCCATCCTCTAAGAAGAAAAGAAGGAACTCATTTGCAACATCTGTAAGAAACTTGGACATTTCCAAGCATATTGTGTAACACGTATATAATGGTTTGAAAAGAAATGTAACCTCATGGGTTTCTCAGGTCATTTTGAATCAAATCTTACTATTATACCTTCTTCTACTTGGTGGATTGATATTGGTGCTAAACTTCATGTTTCGTATTATATACAGGGATTTGTTATCATCCAAACCCCAAATTTAAGTGAGACTACCTTTTCATGGGAAAGAAAGTTAAAGTCTTAGTTGAAGCTATTTTCACCTTTCATCTTAGTTTAACTAACGATTACGAGTTGGACTTATGTCAAACTCTTTATGTACTATCTATATCTCATAATTTAATTTATGTAACCATGCTTGCTAAGTTTGGATACTGATTTGAATTTCAAAATGAACATTTCAATTTGTGTAAGAATTCTAGCAATATTGTTATGGATAATTGTTGGACTTTAAAGTATACATCTTAAACATTAAGACGTCGAATTTCATATCACCTTGCGTAATAGTGAAATAAAGAATAAGTCTTCTAAGATTCATACTTCTTGTGGTATAAAGAGCCTATGTTTGTTTCATTTGGACACAAAAAACAATGAGTTTCTTACACATTTCTCCATTCCTTCTTTGCAATAGTTTCCTTTTCGAGATCAAATGTAGCCTAATTTTTTTTATTGTAGTTTAATTATTAATAATATCATATGTAAAAATAATAAGATAAGTAAAAAATATGGTGGGTATTGAATAAAGTGATGTGGAAGGGAGAGAAGTGAATAAAACTCTGAATAATCTCCTGCTGTGAAAACTGGGTGTAAATGAGGGTGTAAGAGGGTATTAAGCAGATGTGGCATTGAATAGAACCCAATGAATTGATCCCATGCCGTGGATTGTCGTAGTCCAACTTGTCTTTTTTTCCTTTACGTATCGTGGATTGAAAACATGATACAACCATAATAATGTTACAGTATTTTTACTTTTGATACTTTACTTAGTGGAATTTGAATTTTTAAATGAGTTACTAATAGTTTTTTTCACGCTTTTTTATCTTCATATTCTTTTAAGTCAAATAAATTTTATATGTTTTTAATTTATTTCAATTTCTAAGTCATTTTATATATATTAAAATTAATGGCGTATATCTTGAATAACCTGCCTTACCAAACCCAAAAATTGAAGGACCTGAAACACGAGTCTAATCATTCTTGACTCGAATTTGGGTCAAAATTTTAAAACCCAAAAAAATTTGAGTTGGGTTTAGGTTTACCCGAAACCCGTCCAATCCAACCCATGCTCTGTCGTAGAGCTGTGCAGGAGCCGAGCCCGAGCTCAAGAATTTTTGGCTCGGCTCATCACTAAACGAGCCTTAGGCTCAGCGAGCTTTCACCGATCCGAGCTATTCCCGAGTCGAGCTTCGAGCTAGCTCACTTAGCTTATTTCGGAATTTCAAGTTCAATTTAATTAACAAAAAAATTATTTTACATAAACAATTAATAATATTATTAACATGTAACAAGTAATAAAATTAACCAACATGTAACAATGTAGATAGAAACATTAAATTGACATTAATCATAATAATTGAAATAACTAAAAAACATAATTTAACTAATTTTATTAAAAATAATATTAACATACGTATTATCGAGCTACCGAGGCGGCTTACCGAGCTAGCTCGCCAAGCTGACGAGGGAGGAACCCGGCTCGCGGCTCGCTAATTTTATTACGAGCCGAGCTTCGAGCCTTGGCTACTCGAGCCGAGCGAGCGAGCTCTGAAAGCTCAGCTCATGCACAACATTACTCACTCCTAAAAATTGGATTAGGTGGCTACATAATAAATATTCATCATCTCGTCAAATACATGACATTCATTATCTAAGCGAAAAATATAAAAGAAGACACGAAAAGAAGGTAGAAGATCATTTTCGAAACAAGATTCAGTTACATATTAGTATAAAAATAATACGATTTAAAAAAAAGAGGGAAGCAAGAACAACCGTCTTAAAGAAGCTTCTCCATTTCCCACAAAACCTCTTCAAAACCATACACACACACACACCACTCTTAACAGCAAAACAAACTCAAAAAGATGTCCCAAAACGGAGGAGACAACATCAAATTCAGTGTAATAGTAAGCCTCTTCACATGGATTCAGAAAACCAAAACCACCCCCAAAAAGCGTCTCAAATTCCGCAAATTCCTCGACGCTTACGTCACCACCCCCTCCGATTCCTTCGCCTCCATTCGCCTCCTCCTCCCCTCTCTCGACCGCGACCGCGGCTCCTACGGTCTCAAGGAGCACGTGCTTGCCACCTGCATAATCGATGGGCTCGGCATGTCACGTGACTCACGTGACGCGGTCAAGCTCGTTAATTGGAGGAAGGGGGGTGGTGGTGGTGGTGGGGGTGGAGTGGGGAACTTCGGGATGGTGGCGGAGGAGGTGTTGAGGACGAGGCTAGGGAGTGTTTCTGGGGGGATGAGTGTGAGGGAGTTGAATGATTTGCTTGATCGTTTGGCTTCTGCTGAAAATAGGTTGGTTAAATTTGAATAATTTAACTCCAAATTTTATTAGATTTGATCGTTTGGCTTCCTCATTTTGCTTATTTTTTGCCTCATCTTGCTCAATTTTTTGTCGCATAAAAGATTGTCTAGTTTTGAGTTCTAATGCTTGAACTCATATATTTTCGTGTATTTAATATGTTCTGTAATATTTGTGAAAAACATATCAAAAGAGAGTACTTTTTAGTTACTTTCTTATATCATGATAATTTTGATTCTAATTTATGTTGTGTTTGTTAATTAAGGCCGCAAAGTTTGATAATTGACAACCGAACCAGACAATTCTTTGTGGGATGGAAGTAATATTACATCGATAGAGTTGTGTAGTAATTATGCTCTTGCTGCTATAAGTGTAAAAGTTAGAATACAACAGTATGAATTTACGTTAATGTTTTTGCTATTGTTATGGAAGTTGAAGTAATAGAATAGGTAATTGTCGATTGTTGTTTGTTCTGCCTTTTGAATGTGCTAACAACGATGGTGTATCAATTGTGTTGTGGCAGAGGCGAGAAAACTTCATTGTTGTCTGAGCTGATGAGAAAAACAAATGCACAAGAAATGAAGTGGATCATTATGATTATTCTCAAAGGTCTGCGAATTGCTATTTTTATATTGAAAATCTGTTCTTTCTGAATTCATGTCAAGCATATGAATGGTAGGATTCAACGTGTAACACTTAATGTCTAGAAGTTGTTTCTGGTAGTTATTATTTCGATCTCCTTTGTGTTTAGATCTCAAATTGGGAATTAGTGAGAAAAGCATATTTCACGAATTCCATCCTGATGCAGAGGACTTGTTCAATGTGACTTGTGACCTTAAGCTTGTTTGTGAAAAGCTGAGGGATCGAACTCAAAGACATAAACGCCAGGTTTGACTATTAATATAATTGAATTACCCAGGTAATTTTTTCTAATTATGGCAATGCGATACACTGAAATAAGTTTGGTATCCTGTTGTATATACAAGCAAACGGGTAAAGTTTATATAGAAATCATGTGGAAAGTTATCTTTTTTGAACTTTAACATAATCACAGCTTATGTTTTTCCTTCATCTTGTTGACTTGGTCTAAATTAACTTAACAGAATCTGATCGGATGTGGATCTTAGAGTACTCTTTCTATGCACTGACTGTTGAGCTATTTCTTCCACACTGTTTGTTTACTTCTGCAAGTGTTTTTATCCATGTTATACTGATGAAACTATTGAATAAATTACAATATCTAGTAACTTGCTTCACCTGGTGTGATGCATGACATAAAACCTGACTTTGTTCTTGAAGGACATAGAAGTTGGGAAAGCTGTACGCCCTCAGCTAGCTCTTCGGGTGAACAATGCTGCTGCGGCATGGAAAAAGGTAGGCATTTTATAGATAAGTCATTTATGAATATACTTCTTGAGAAAATGTAAACTATCCAATTTTCCTGGCTGATATATTGAGGTGCAAGTCCCTACTGATCAAACCTTTTTCATTTCTCTGAACTTATTTTCTTTATCATGTTGTAATAGAGATGCATTGTTCTTTGCATGTATTTGTTCTGATGTGCTTGCTGCTAGCAAACAGTTTCATGGGAAGCAAGTGGTTCTTGAATGTAAATTTGATGGGGATCGCATCCAGATTCACAAAAATCATTCAGAGACAAACTTCTTCTCAAGGTAGAGACTTTATCTTAGTAAATTATGTGAAACTTTTGCAGGTAGTGCACTTCCTCTGATGTGCAATGATCAGTTAAACATGGGAAGAAAGTTCAGCTTAGTTTTGGGAATAAATCACGTCAAAACTGTTTAATGAACACTTGTTTTCTTAATTAATAGAAACTCCTGGTGTATAATGACATGTTCATTGTATTCCGTTCTTTTTTTTTCCGAGCGAATGTTCTATTCTCTACTGTGTTTATCTTGCTAATAGTATTTCCCTTTGCACGATATATTCAGAAACTTTCTTGATCATCAAGAGTATTCACATGGGATGTCCGACATTATTGCTCAAAACATTCTGGCTGAAAGGTAGTGGGTGCTTCTTGCATGTATTCCTCTGTTATACGAGTAAAGTAATGACTAGAGCCATGTGTTACTTGGCATATTATTACTCTCAATGCTCTTCATTCACACACTCCCTTTATCCCGGTTTCTTTTTAAGTTTTGCTTTGTCCAATTGAGCATCGCGATGAGCTTTTCAACAAAATTGAGTCGATTGAATTAAGAGAGTTGGCTAATGAAATTAACTAATATAATAGCCGGCTTAATAATTTTTGTGAACATACTTGTTTGGAATTGTGGTATGCATATGTGTATTGAACTTGCTCAGAATTCTGTGGTGCTGTTAGATTTAAACAAGTGGGGATCTTACTAATTTGTGTGGTTGGCATATAATAATTTAGATGGAAACAGATGTTATGGATGAATCACATTATTCATGTATGTATTGTATCATATCAACAGTGAATTATATTATGCTTATATACAGGTGGACATCATACAGAAAACATCTGCCAGCCTATGTCTACAGTAATATACAGAAGTAGTTATTTTTATCTTATAGACTGACTCTACACTGATTTGACCTTGTCCTATACTATTCTTTCTCATGCTAGGTGTATACTTGACGGGGAAATGTTGGTTTGGGACACATCTACCAACCGTTTTGCAGACTTTGGTTCAAATCAAGAAATAGGTTATGTTAGTTGAGATGTGTTGCGTCTCTTTTGTTGTATGTTTTTATTATAGATTTATGTTGGATGAAAGCTCATTTTCATCTCCTTTTTATTTTTGTCACAGCAAAGGCAGCAAAAGAAGGACTCGATAGTGACCGGCAGGTATGACCAATTACATCTCTCTTATGCTACCTCCATTTCCTTTATAGACTTCCCTTCCGAGACACAATTTTAATCATCAATTATTCCGTATATACATTATAGAAAATTGCAAACAGTAACATAATGGATGTATTCTTAAAAAACAAAATCAGTAATATCAATTTATTTTTTTCGAATTAATGAATAAAAAATAATTTGTGTCAAAGTTGGACACGAATCCCCAAAAGGTCTATTAATTGGAAATGGAGGAGTATTAAGTATTTGTCACAAGCTTATTGAGATAAATTTGTAATTTGATGTTTGCCCATGATGCAGCTCTGTTGTATCCTTCCCTTGTATCTAAGTAATTTCGATATGATAATGTTGGTCATGACATTGCGATCACATTGAAGTGGATTTTGCATGCTTGATAACCTTGACGATGTTCATGAAGATGTTGCCTTCGATATTCTATATGTTGGGGACACTAGTGTCATCCACCAAAGCCTGAATGAAAGGCACGAGCTTCTACGGAAAGTTGTAAAGCCGATCAAGGGTCGTTTAGAAATCTTGGTGCCTCATGGGGGATTGAATGCACGCCGCCCCTCTGGTAAAACTGCTTACCTTTGTAGATAGTTGACGTCGTGAATAACATTGTGTTTTGCATTGGTGTCTTTTAAGATAGACATAAGGGTGATTGACACACACATGATAGAGATGCTTTCAAGTTTCACCTGCACAAAGTTATTGTTTATCATGTTATCTATTCACTTGTTTGCATTGCCAACGATTCTATAGTTACCGACTTTTCCTTGATTTGTAAATAAGTTAGTTGGATTCTTATTTCAGTGCTACTTTCTTGTGTGGACACGTCTAATCTAAGTGCTCTATGGATAGGGACCGTTTAAGCTGCAAGTGCATACAATAAACCCACATTGACCAGCCATCTGTCATACAAATCCTTTACTATGTCTCTTCATTTACAATCTTCCAAGGCCCTTTCTTTTAACTGCTGTGTTTCCCCTCATTGCTGTACAGGGGAACCGTGTTGGTCTCTTGTTGCTCATGATGTTGATGAAGTCGAAAAATTCTTCAAAGAGACTGTGGAAAATAGGTCTGCACTTTTTAATACTTTATGTTACTTTTTCTTCGGTTTTTTTTGTAGTCATTCTTGTTGTCAGTCTACTACTTCCCCATTTCCATGAAGGATTAAGAAAGTTACCCTTTAAAACTACAGCTGATCAGGGATATAGAATTGTGTCTGTGGTCAATGATATATTTTTGGAGTTCGTAAGGGTAGTTCTGTGGGTCAGTGACATTGTTCTCTGATAAAAGCTGTTATTCCATTTCATGTGTACCTTTTTCTCTCATTCAATTGAATGTCTACTATTATATGGCTTCATATATTCTATTACATATTGTGTATTCATCCACGCATGTATTGACCGGCTCTTTTATGATTGGTAGATGGATGGATGTATTTAAAGTAATTGTTTTTCCATTTACCTTTATCTATATCTTGAGATTCTTAGTCACTTAGAATTTCTGACCGTCTCAGGGATGAAGGAATTGTTTTGAAAGATCTTGGCTCTAAATGGGAACCTAGTGATCGGAGTGGGAAGTGGCTGAAGTTAAAGCCTGACTATGTTAGAGCAGGCTCTGATCTGGATGTTTTAATCATAGGTCTGGTCTGTTCATTGTAAATCCTAGATTTTACTAAAGCAAGCTGGATTCGGTTTATCATTTTTATGTTTATGATGTGCAGGGGGATACTATGGTTCTGGACGCCGTGGAGGAGAGGTTTTATATTCTGTCGACATCTTTTGAGTTGTTTCTGCTTTCGTCTTGTCACCATTTGGTTTAACATGGTGTCTGCACCAATGAAGGTAGCTCAATTTCTTGTTGGAATTGCTGATCGTCCTACTGCAAACACACATCCAAGAAGGTAGGCATGGTGCTTAATCTGAGAAGCCCTTCCCCTCTCTTTGTGAATTGTTTTCTCCAGTTACTTCTCATGGTCATGTGGATCTGCTATTCCTTGAAAAAATGTTTCTCAGTTAGGCAGTTAAGAGAAAAAAATATCATCTTTCCCAGTTCCATATTTGCTTTTTTTCCAAATGATTGTCCATGATCCTTATCTCGATTGTCGTAATTCATAACCAAACAATATGTTGTTTTACTTCAACAATATGTTTTATGCTGAGTTTCCATATCTCTAAGAGTAGATAATATTTTGTATTGCAGATTCCTTTCATTTTGTAGAGTGGGTACTGGACTTTCCAATGAGGAGCTTGAAACTGTTGTCACCAAATTGAAGCCGTATTTTAGGTATCTAGTCATGCTTTTGTTGTTGAAGATGTTGAACTTCGTGCCATGTTTCAAATCACTGTTTAGTTTTACTTGTGTACTGCTTATTTTGTTGCTTACTTTGTTGTGACCTGATCTGTTCTTATTTGTCCAAAATAGTTTTTAGTTAATTTAATCTGATTTTTAATGTGCATAGATTATCTTGCTATATTTTTCATCCACTGTAGGTTAGTTCCGGAAAATAATTCTTCATTTTAGTCTTATCTTATCGTGGAATATCTTAGAGGCGTTATTATTCCTGTTATTGATACATGGTGTTTTGAAGATCAATTATTGGCTCACAATCTTCCAACTAGAGCTAGGTTTTGACCAGAATGAATGAACTCCTTGATAAAGCATCAGCTTTATGTGATTGATTACAAAACTTATACGAATTATGAAGAAAAATGGTTTTTATAGGAAGAACGATTATCCCAAGAAGGCACCACCAAGCTTCTACCAGGTTACCAACAACTCGAAAGAGAGGCCGGATGTGTGGATTGAAAGTCCTGAGAAGTAAGCACTTTTTCTTAGAGCTGAGTAACTTCGCGTCTTTCGGTTGAAATATCTGACTCCTTTCCTGATCCAGATCAATTATATTATCTATTACAAGCGATATCCGGACTATAAGTTCTGAGGTAAATATTGTCCTCCTTGTTTACCAGCATACTTTTCATCTCTAAGTGAATACTATGAAAATTATGAATTATTTAATACTGGAACTAGCTATACTATCTTATGGGTGGCTGTATTGCAAGTCTTAACTGTACCATTGGTAATATACATTCCCACATTTTTTGTTTCCAGGTATTTGCTGCCCCATATAGTTTAAGATTTCCTCGTATTGATCGTGTTAGGTATGACAAGCCTTGGTATGAATGCCTAGATCTGGAATGTGAGTTGATGATATTTATAGATTGTGGTCTGCAATTTAGCATGTGATCTCTTGTCACTGAAGCATTTTTCAAATGATCTTGTATACCTGTTTTTACCATTCCTTTGCAGCTTTCGTTGAATTAGTGCATTCAAGCAATGGTAACACACAAAAACAATCAGTCTTTGAAGCTATGCAAGACTCTAAACCTAATGTACGAAGACGTGCAACATCAAGAAAGGGAGAGAAGAACATTTCTACTGTTCCTTCCCACTTTATTCAGACAGATGTTTCACATATCAAGAGTGAGACCTCAATTTTCTCAAACATGGTGCTCTGTATCCTTGAGATCCACTGTAGTGCAGAACCATTATATTGTGTTGGTCCTTCTGTGTGTTGTCTTCACTTAAATGTTATGGTTGGTTTTTTATAAACTGCTGGCCTTTGGTTGGAACACAATGAATGTGTTCTTAGCCCTGTGGCCTTCTGCTATTACTATCACTTACCTTTTTTCTGATTGTTCTACCAATGGTTGATAGTGTTATTGCTAGCCTTCCATGGAACGTTTCCTACTTGTTGCTAACTTCGTGGCATTTTGTTAATTCTATTACACAACTTTATGAATTCTTCTCCCAACCCTTCCTTGACATATATAGACTTTGTCAATGTGCCTTCATCTCATTCCCTGGATTCCATACACAAGATGGTGGCTGAGCATGGTGGTACTTTCTCCATGAATTTAAACAACTCGGTTACTCACTGTATTGCAGCTGAATGTAAAGGTACCCCCACCTCTCTCTCTACATGTACATATTTACTCTTTGGACCATTAGTCCTTTCTTTCTGGGAAGGGATGAGGACATTCTTGTTTCCTTTTCTGAAAGTGTTGGTAAGCCTGTCATTGCAAAATATTGTGAGGACCTGTAGCCTATTGCCTATTGCCCTAGGCTCCTAGCTATTGCTTGCCAAGTTTATAGTCAATTTCGGTTTTCTAAATCTTGTTGTGGAGATGCAAAGATACTGTTACAGTTATCTCATTTTTCGAATATGTCCAATCTTAGCTAGCTTTTTGACTGAAGTTCGCGGTGGAATAATCTGACAGGGATCAAGTTTCAAGCCGCAAAGCTCCATGGAGACATTATTCATTGCTCATGGCTATTCGATTGCAACTCACAGAGGAAACTTATTCCTTTGCAGCCGAAGTACTTATCTCCTGTAATTGAATTCTTAGATCTTTCTTTTAAAGTACAATGTGCCTGGTTGTAATCATCTCTCGTTTGAGTAGGTACTTCCTTTTTCTTTCCGACTCCACTAAAAAGAAGTTGCAAGAAGAAATAGACGAGTTCTCTGACAGTTATTACTTAGATCTCGACCTTACTGACGTCAGACAGGTAATTTCTATGCATATTTGTTTATGCCTTGTCGTGTTTACATCAAATCACCATACTCCCGATTACTCGAAGTCCCATAGAAACCTGAACACAAGGACAACCTTTCACCTTTATACTTTGTATTCATCATACATGCTCTCGACAAGCTTCTTGGTGAAATATATGTTGGTCATTCCTCTTCAGATTTTAGGTAATGTAGATCACCTGGTAGATCCTAAAACCATCTCTTACTACGAGAAGAAGTACTGTCCAAAGGAGAAATGGATAATGTTTCATGACTGCTGCATTTACTTTTACCTCCCTACACAGTACATGTAAGATTTCTCTTTCTCAGTTTACCTTATTCAATGAGTTTTCTCATTATTGTTATATTGTTGGTCTCAATCCCCTCCTGCTATTAAACGGTCTTCCCATTGGTTCTCTGCGTACTATAGGAATTCCTCTGACTGGAAAGTGTTGATGGAAATTGCATCAACAAGGTTGAGGATTGAAGTCTCATTTGGTGGTGGCAGAGTTGGTGATGATCTTTTTCATGCCACCCATTTTGTTGTTATGTCTGAACCAGATCACAATGTAGACTTCAGTGAACTGTTATGCAGGTGAGCATCTTGCTGTTTTTTAAAATAGGAAAATCCTTTGGATCCCTATGCTACATTGAGAAAGAATAGTAGTCTGACCATTTCCTCATATGGAACTTCCTATAGATAACTCATAGAATCACAACTAATGGAAACAAGCTAACCGCTATTGATAAGGGATAGTAGTCTGATCATTGCCGCATATGACACTTCCTATAGATAATTCACAACATTGCAACTTATGGTAACAAGCTAACCAGTATTTGAGAATATTTTTCGATACTTATACATCAGATGTGTTTGGGTCTCATTTATTATAAACATGTGATGGTAATAATTATTTATAAGAGATTGAATTTATAGCCATCGGACATATTTTAAGTGGGTAATTGAACAATTAGTAACATGATGTGTTTGGCATCTTACATATCTGAACATGATATGTTTGGCATCTTGCGTAGCTGTGTTCCTTTATTTTTTTACTGGTGCTGCTCATATGCTTTAGTTGTAGTACTTTACTAACACTTATGATATTCACCGATACTTATCCATAGTCCTAACAACGGATATTTGTCCATGAGTTTCTGCAATTTAATGACCGTTTTTTTGTTGGCGACCAGTTTCTCAGCCGCAGAACAGCGTCTTTTACGTAATAAGAGGTTGCATGTTGTAAGTTCGCAGTGGTTGGAGGAGTCGTTAAAAAATGAACAGAAATTGTCCGAAGAGAGTTATACTCTGAGGTCCACTGATCAGGAAGATTCAATTGCTTGGGAGAGGTAAGTGAACATGGGTACAGTGTTTATATATTTGAGAATTGCTGGTTGTCCCTCGAATTAGCAATTGTGATAGATTCTACTTGAAGCTATGGCATTGATAATTTTATGCTCCTATAACCATCTGTGAGAACAAGAATGGTACTTCTGTTATGTATATATACCCTGAGACAGCTAGTGTACTGTGTATATACTTGTCTAGCATTTAGGATTGTTGGTTTTTATACAAACAAAAAAGCTCAATACGGCGAACTCCAAGCATGTGGGGTCCTTTTGAAGGGTTCGGCCACTTCGTGCATTTGTATAACCATCGCTTGTAGATGTCAATATCGAAAAAATTATGACAATAGGTTTAACTAAAAGTGTTGGCGGAACCTTGAAACCTGTTATTGCAAGTAATGCTTTGTTTTTTATTTTGTTTTTGGGTTTGTACATACATGAACAGACCTATATAATTTTTGGATCAACGCAAACCATCTCAGTTCAACATACTCGTACTTCAAAATGTATGCCAGAATCCCTTCTATAGTTTTGGTATAATTGCACCAATGCAATTCTGGTAATGTAGTTTTATATAAAGAACATATTACTCATTGTGTTGTTACAATCGCTAATGTGCATCTCTTTTTTGTGTCTTCTGTTATCATTGTTTTTGACAATAGTGAACATGATGAAAGTCTTCGGGACTCTTCTAGCTTGGCATTACGTAAGGAAAAAAGTGTAACTGACGATGTGCAACATTCTAGTAAAAGTAAAGTAAATCTAGACGAGCCAGGTGTTATCACCCTCCCTCCGAGGAGTGGGCAGAGGAAACGAGGGAGACCCATTGTGAAAGCTTCAGATAAAGGAAAGGCTATAGTGAAACAGCCGTGGAGGACACGTGCACGGGCGGGAAGTAAGCCAGTGAAGATATGTGAAGATGAACCAGTTGAGTGTGTATCAGAGAAAGATCAAACTGTCAAAGAGTCATCAGAAAGTGATGCAGAAAATTATGTTAGCCACGAGAAATCTAACGATCACATTACTGAGAGCACAGTTAATGAGCATGTAGAAAATTCTATGATTCTAGGAGATAAAGAACCGTGCGGAGATGCTGAGTGCAATATGGAGACAGATGCATTGCATGATGCGCGTGAAACTGAGTACAATATGGAGACAGATGCATTGCATTATGCGCATGACAGAAGCCACGAAAACGACAGAACTGGCAAGGAGTTGATAAAATCGGAACAGATTGAAGATCCAGTTCAAGCGATGATGTTTGGTCTCATCCCAAGCCTGGGCACACAGAAGGAGAAGGCTGAGAGTTCGAAACCCGTCCCAGTTGATGAAAACTTGACAGATGAAGGGAAGCCTGTGAAAAAGAAGAAAGTAAGCTACAAGGAAATGGCAGATGAACTGCTGAAGGACTGGTGATGGTTCTTTTCCGTGTTTCATATCAGATTTCGGTGTAGACATGAGAGGTATTTGATGATAACGTTATGTTCATCTTTGGAAAATCTGAATGTTAGTTTCCATATTACTGCATGAATGAGACTTCTTAATAAGTTGCATTCTACATATCATATTTTTCATCAGATATGCATGTAAATAATTCTTCTGTAGGACGAATGCGTTGGTGTTATTTCTCCATGATATAGTAACATATGCCATGATTTGATTACAATCGCTACTCTGTTTCAAAATGATTGATTAATTGAAAGAAAATAGTTCGAAATACTTAGTTGTTCAGAACAAAAGTAATAGTAGTTTGTTTGAACATATTACTTCGGCTTACATTTTTGTCTTTATAAAGTTCAATTCTCGTACTGAAGGGCAATGCTTAGATCTGATTAATAAAAGATAATTAGAAACATCTCTCCATTATGTTTCTAATTATCTTCCTCGTGAGATTTGCATGCATGCTTCTAAGGCAAGTTTTTTAATTAGATTGTATCATTAATTTATTAATTTTGTCAAGTTTCCTTTTTTCGAATTTCTTCATATAAGCCTCCACACTTGTTCAACATCACTCCATTATGTTTTTCAGTGTTTTATTTAAATGTCATGATTTATGTTTACTTTTTTGAGCATTCTATATTTCAATGAGTCATCTTCATAGTCACGTAGTTTGGGTACGATTCGGAGTACGGTTCAATACGGAATTCTATTAGCTTATATAAACCTAATACGGTCCCGGGTAGGCTCCTTATTTTGTTTATTATATTAATAATATTTTATTTTTGGAACTTTAACTTTAAATTCGATTATAGATAGGTTTTTAACTTTAAATATAACCTATTTTCTTCCCATCTTCTTGTCAGATTCTTCCTTCCTCGTTCTTTCTTTTTCTTTCCTTCTTCCCCCCTTCTCTTCCATTTCAGCCACTGTAGTTTCTGAAACTTTGGTGCCCAATTCGCTCCGGAACAACGTCAATGACCGAATTAGGATCGAACTAAACTCCGATTCGGTACGGCCTAGCGGAGCTTGGGAGGCATTCCACCGAACTTTGTGACTATGGTCATCTCTATAGTATTATACTTTTGTTTGCTTTTTCAAGATTGTTTAGCTTTTTGAGTTTATATTTCATCAATTTTTTATTTATACCATTTGTTATTGTGATATTATCTATACCATATATAATGTGGGGAGGGGGAAATTAGTTATTTTATTTGAAGCCCCATGATCTTTTCCAACCAATTAGTAAATAGCATTTCTTGATATTAAAAATAACCTCCATTTATATTTTAATTACTCATCATGTAATTTTTAACTAATAGTATTTTTTATATTTAATATCGATGCATTTATATTTCTTCAAATTTATTTTTCAATTGTATACAATTCTTTTTGATATTATATCATATATGTTATAAAATTTTAATAATAACAAATAAATTATCTATACCATATATAATGTGGGGAGGGGGAAATTAGTTATTTTATTTGAAGCCCCATGATCTTTTCCAACCAATTAGAAAATAGCATTTCTTGATATTAAAAATAACCTCCATTTATATTTTAATTACTCATCATGTAATTTTTAACTAATAGTATTTTTTATATTTAATATCGATGCATTTATATTTCTTCAAATTCATTTTTCAATTGTATACAATTCTTTTTGATATTTTATCATATATGTTATAAAATTTTAATAATAACAAATAAATTATACAAAAATGTAATTGTGAATAAGAATGAACTACCACAGGCTCGACTGTGTACAAACGGCTAGTATATATTAACTAATTTCACAATTTTTTGGCTATATCATTTAGATTACACATTTACCTTATCATGTAGAGGTGAGGTGCATTATAACTATTTAAAATAGGACTAATGGACAGTAATAGCCTGTTTGATCATACATGTTTTAAATCATTCACCGTGTGATCACACATGTTTCAAAATATCCCATTTGATATGCATGTTTCAAAAAGTGACCCATAAGGTCACTCCGTTAATTACTCTATTAACTTGGGAAGCGGTCTTGTTCCTCTAATTGACCCCTCAAGTGTTAACCGTCATCATCATTTCCGCCCCAATCAAAATCACACCGAGATTCGATTTTTGTAATAAAGATAATTGATATATTTTGAAACATGTATGATCAAAATGAGTCAATTCTTGAAACATATATGATCAAATGAGTCATTTTGAAACACGTACGATGAAATGACAAGTGATCTGAAACATATATGACCGAATGAGCCTTTAGTCCAATTTAAATTGCTCAAAATTGATGTAAAATGACTATCTTATCCCTCGTCTGAGGCTCACGAGATATCATGAAATTATGAATTAACAAAGTAACTGACGGAGTGGCCTGATGGGTCATTTTCTGAAACATGTGTGATCAAATAGGACATTTCAAAACACGTGTGATCAAATGATGAATGATTTGAAACATGTATGATCAAATGAGGAGTAGTCCTTTAAAATATCAACAACAATACATGATCTACACTCATTCTCCCTATCTTGAACACTCTCCACTAGCTACATATTTATGCATGTTTTAACGTTGTAAACATAAATCAAAAGTTCCATAAAGAAAAGGGATGATTCAAATCTCCTCCAATATTCCCATCCCCATTATTGCCATCACCATCTTCTTCTCCACCATTATCCTCATCCTTCGAAGGTACCAATTGTGGCATATACAAATCATCGTCTTGATGAATCATACCATCAATTCCGGAATATAAACTATAATCCGGAATTGTCCGAGTAACATCAATACAATTGTCGTCATTCAAGTCCGCCATCGCATTCAAGAATGACCAATCAATTCCTCCCTCATTATTCTCATCCGCCGATGTGGTATTATTATCATTACTTCTCGTACGTAGGTGTTCATCTTCTAGACCATCTTCTTGTCGTTCCTGTTCCTGTTCCTCATTATTCGCGAAATGAGACGCAACGTGTCGAATTTCTTGAGGTGTAAGAGATTGCCCACCAACAATGTTGGGAGGATTATCAGGAAAATTGAACTTAGCATTTTCCCCACGTAAGCAAAACAAAGCAACATCAAAAGCTTTTGCTGCCTTTTGTGGAGTGTCGAAAGAACCAAGCCATATCCTCTCCCTACTATTAGGCAACCTTATCTCAGACACCCATTTTCCCCATTTCCTCAACCTCACTCCCCTATACTTCACTTTCTCCATATCTTGTCGCCTTAAAGACGAAGAAGAAGGCAAAGAAGAAGAAGAAAACGAAGATAAAGGACACTTCGGTTTAACCATTATCACCACTTCAGAAAACACTTTAAACGACAAAAAAAAAAGTTAATGTACGTCGTTTAAAGTCATATACGACTAAGAAATGACTACATTGATTGTTCGTTTTGCTGATTTTTCGAGTAGTGTATATATTATGAAATAATAACATGTATTTATATATGCGTGGAGAATGTATAGTAAGTTGATGGTTGTTGACTTAGAAAGTAAATAGTGAGAATTGATGAAAGTGATGAATTCTTTGAGAACGCGTAGATTACTAGGAATCAAATGAGCGTAAAAATTGTGTATGTGAAAGTGGGCACTTGAGGTGATGATGATATGATGAGGCTATATAGTAGATGTAGTAATAATATTGTAATGCTTAGTAGGGTCCAATATTAATGATGTCATTTATTAACATGTAGAAATATGTAAGAGGTCAAGTTTCAATAGTTACCCTTTTGATTATGACATGAGACATGTATCATATTAATATGTTTTAGGGTTAATGGCAGGGATGATCACCTATGTTTGCCAAATGTTTTCAGTCGGTTATCTATGATTTAGAATGTTCTAGTCGATTACCTATGTTTTAAATTGTATTCCACTTAGTCACTCCGTTAAAATTTTCATCTAACTTTAGTTATGTTGGTCACGTGGTTGTCACATGACAATTAAGAAAGGTTATTTTAGTCAATCATCCTAACCCCCTCCTCCCTCACAATTAGCTGAAACTTTCTTGTCGGAAAATTAGAGAATGATTATTCCATTTTTTATCCTTAAAATACATTTAGTAAATGACCAAAATACCCTTAATGCAAGTCACGTGTTAGTCACATGCAAAACTTAACGGCAGATTGGGTGATCGAGTGGAACGTTTTAAAACATAGGTGATCGACTGGAACGGTTTAAATCATAGATGATCGACTGGAAACATTTGACAAACATAGGTGATCATTCCTGCCATTAAACCTATGTTTTAATAAACATGTCGATGGTTCAATAGTCTGGTCACATCTGACCAGGGGTGGACCTAGGGGGGGGGGGGGGGGGCGGAGTGGGGTGGGCACCGGCCCCCCCAGGTTTTTCGGTATCATTATATTTTATATGCAATTTTTCGAATGTTTTGTGATATATATTTTCAAACTTTTTCGAATCCAGGGTGAAATGACAAAAATACACTTACTAAAATGTTAAAATTTTCGAAAAATCACGAGTTGTACAAAAAAAAAATGCGTGAGTGACCAAAAGTATACATAATACCCAACATGAGTGATCGAAAGTATATAAAGTCATACTATGGTGATCGACCAGTGTCTTTTAACAAACGAGAGTTTTCGATGAAGCCATTTACTCTCTTGTTAATTAACAAATTATAACATAATGCTTCAGGTAACTTTCTTAGACTGACTTTTAATTGTTATTTTTTATAATATTAAAAGAAAATTATTAGTTTGGGCATTATATTTAATCAAGCACTAACAATAAAAACAAGAAAATAGTAACTCATTATTTTTAAAGGAAAAAATGAATTGTATGTATCATATTATAAAATTGAAAGCAATTATAAATGAATACTATAGTTGAATTATATATTACTCCCTCCAATCCAAAAAAAGTGAATGTTTGACCTTCAATTATTTTTTATTTATACTTTTTTTTAAAATTAAAAAATTATATTATGAAAATACTTGAAAAGACGAATCCAATTATATAAATTTTATATTTTTTAGAATAAGTAATAATTAGTAATTGATGGTCAAATTTTAATTTCAAAAAAGTCAAACGACACTTTTTTTGAATTGGTAGGAGTATTATTTTAATTAACAATACTATTGTTACCAATTATCGTATTATTAGTATTATTAGTTCAACTATTACCAATTACTAATTATACTATTGAATATAACAATAGTATTATCAGTTCAACTATTGTTAAATTATACGATAATAGGTATATAATTTATAAGTTTAGCTATTGAATACAAGGTGTCTAACACATTATAACAACTACTCCCTCCGTTCCTAAAAGATTGATACATTTTGATTTTTGTGATCAACAAAACGCAATTTAAAACATAAATATCTCTTATTTTTATATTCAAAAAAATTATAAAAAGTTGATATTTCAAAAATATATATTGAGACGAATCTAACAAGATCCCACATGACTATATTATTTCTTATCGTTTAATGAGAATTCTTGATCAAATTTTTTAAAGTGTGACCACCAAAAGTCAAAGTGCATCAATCTTTTAGTGACCAGAAGGTCCTGAGTTCGAAAATCACCTCATCGTTAATTTACAAACAAAAAAAAAGTAACAAGATAGAAAGTAAGAAGAATTTATTTCACTATATAAATGAATTATGATATTTCTTCAAAAATATTATTATGTCATACTCAATTAATATAAAGTTGAAAAATTTCAGCTATTGAATATTGGTTCAGCTATCAATTAGTACTCCCTCCGTTTCTTTTTATTTGATTGTTTAGAGTTTTTTTCTTGTTTCAAAATATTTGATTGTTTTACAATTTCAATGCACCTTTTTACAATTTCAATACACTTTTTTACAATCCCAATGTAATTTTTCGCAATCTCATAATAACGTACCTTTTCCCCAAACAATCAAATAAAAAGAAATGGAGGGAATATTATCTTAAGATAATTGGATTAGTATATTAATCCAAACATAACAATAGAAATAAAATAATTGTTAAAATAAAAAAATATATATACACGATTAACAATATTTTGCTTAAACTCTATTCAAGCAAATTTTTCACGTACACAGTACATAATTATTTGCTACTCCCTCAATCCCTAATTGATATGAATATTTTCCTAAAATAGAAATTACTTAATTGATTCCTATTTGACTGGCGATATTGCCAGAGCAATTTTGATTCTGCCAGAGCAAAGTTTGAGTATATACCTATTTTAACCTTTTAAGTAAACTATTTCATTATATCATTAATATTTACTATTTAATATTTTCTTACAATTAGAGTTATTTGAAAATTAACAATAAATGAACACATTTCATATCTTTAAAGGAAGAGAATATTTGCCGATCTTTTTTACGATTTCAAATTGTGAAGAATTTATTTTGGTTGAACTTTTATTTTTTTTTCTTTGGTCGCCCTTTTTTCCGTTGAGCATTGGGTTCATAAAGTATCGCATATGACTCATCAACGATCTCATATAATTTATCTTGAGCACATAACTTTTCTCCAATTGACCAAAGATGATAATTATCACTTAACTTCGAAATTAATTCCCCAAATTCTTTACCTTCAACAACAGTTTCAAATATTTAAGATCTTAGATACTAATGTCTATTGCTTTTATTTTCAATTAATATAGAAAACATTTTGCAAATTATTTCCTTCAATAATAATTAAAATATGGATTATGTTCATTTATTGCTGATTTTCAAAATTATCTCTACTTGCAATAAATTATTAAATAGTAAATACTAATGACAAAATAGAATAGTTGACTTGAAAGGTTAAATTAGGTATATGCTCATACTTTGCTCTGGCAGAATTAAAATTGCTCTGGCAATATCGCCAGCCTTCCTATTTAGTTCAAAAAAGTGGAGGAAAAATATAGATTGTGAGTTAAATTTGAATTTTCCTGAATCTTTGTGCCAAATGAAATATCTATAACAAAAAAGGGATGGAGGGAGTAGTACATCTAAAAGGTTTACTTCTCCTCCAAGAAAAACGTACATTAATTCCTACCTAATTTAATACTCCCTTTATTCCTAAATGATTGTCATATTTTGACTTTTCATTGTCAACAAAATACGATTTAAAACTTAAATATCTCTTGTTATATATGCGAAAAAATTATAAAAAAATTGATATTTTAAAAATATATATTGAGACGAATATATTAAGATCTCACAAAACTATATTATCAATTCTTGTCATTTAATGAGAAGTTATGATCAAATTTATGAATGTTTGATAAAAATCAAAATGTAACAATTTTTTAGGATCGGAGGACAGGTCCGGCCCTAGGGCTAGGCAGGGTGGGCATTTGCCTAGGGCCCCAGCCGAGGGGAGGGCCCCAAATTTTCGAAAATCCATATACTCCTATATTAGATGGACTAGTATCTTTTATTGACCTTAAAAATTGGAGCCAAGGTTTGAGACTTATTTTTGTGTTTAAATAGTTTGTAAGTTTTATTATTTAATATTATATCAACTATTTGAGTATAGTTATCTTTTTCCTCTTTAAAATTATAGTTTAATATATATATATATATATATATATATATATATATATTGGGGGCGTTCTTTTATTTTTGTCAAGGTCCCTGAAAATCTCAGAATCAGTCCTGACGGAGGGAGTAGTTTTTTGCTTATTCCTCAAGAAATAACTCTAATAGGTAATAATTTATTGTACAATTATTTCCTAATCTGACATCTACAAAAGGTTGAATTCACTAAATATATCCCTCTAATAATTAACCCCTCATACTCATACATTGATCATAAATTCATCATCAATTCTTTCTTAACAAGTATATTTTTCCCCCCAACTTTTGAAGAATCAATCATGGTAGGCTACACAGTTGCTTGTCCATCAGAGATCCTAGCCATCACTGGTTGTTGCATTAAGGACATCAAACTGACCACGAAAAAGTTCGTGTTCCCCTTACAAAAGTGTGTCAAAATCGACATTGCGCCCGTGAACTACACTTTTGATGTTCAAGCCATGAGCATTGAGAAGCTCCCGTTTGTTCTCCCTGCGGTGTTCACCATCGGCCCTAGGGTCGATGACGAAGAGAGCCTCCTTAAGTACACGAAACTCATGTCTGCACACGACAAGATGTCCAACCACGTCATGGAGCTTGTCCGCGGGGTTATTGAAGGCGAAACCAGGGTGCTTGCTGCCTCCATGACTATGGAACAGATTTTCAATGATGCTAAAGTGTTTAAACACAAAGTGTTTGAGAAAGTCCAACTTGAACTCGATCAATTTGGACTTCATATTTATAATGCCAATGTCAAGCAACTTGTTGATGTTCCTGGCCATGAATATTTCTCTTATCTTGGACAGAAAACTCAGATGCAGGCAGCCAATCAAGCCAAGGTACATACTCAATACATGTATAAGTTCTAATTTTTACACAGTCTATGCACGGACGAGACGCGAGGGGAGCAATGGAGGCCCCTCTCTAGAGAGTCCGAAATCCATGTTAGAATTTGTCGAACATTTTATCATACACTTGTTAAGATCATGTCACCTATTTTATTTGTTATTTTTAAAACAACTTTCAAAAACAACCAACACACGACACAATCTTAACATAGTGTACCATACAATCTATTCCCACCTGTAGATTTCAAAATTCGCGCCCATATGTTTTTTAGTTTGTTTAAGTACCAAGTATTTAGACACTGTATATGGTTTCAAGAAAAATTTAGAAACATTATTGTGTCTTATAGACAATGGAAAGTAACAGAGAGATTGAGTATAAGTGTTCTATGTGTCAATGTATTAGTTTGTATATGAAGTTGATAAATTATAGATTACATTACAATTATGCTAATAGAATTGTGACGTTCATGTATCAGATTGATGTGGCTGAGGCGAGAATGCACGGTGAAATTGGTGCGAAGGAAAGAGAAGGGTCAACGATTCAGAATGCTGCTAAGATTGATGCTGAGACGAAGATCATTGCGACCAAAAGGCTCGGGGAGAGGCAGAAGGAGGAGATTAATGTGCAGACTGATGTTGAAAAATTTAAGAATCAGAGAGATGCAGAGGTGGCAGAGGCGAATGCGGAATTGGCAAAGAAGAAGTCTGGGTGGACACAGATTGCAAAGCTGGCAGAGGTCGAGGCAGCTAAAGCCGTGGATTTAAGGGAGGCTGAACTGCAGAAGGAGGTTGAGTTGAAGAATGCAATGGCACAAACCGAAAAGCTCAAGGCTGAGTACTTAAGTAAAGCTAGTGTTGATTATGAAATCAAGGTACAAATTTCCAAGTTCCCTAATATATATGTTAAGTTAGATGGGAGGCAAGGGAGGTTCTCCCCTCCTGGCCTCGGGAGGGGACGAAACTCGAAAGGGAGCAGGAGGGCACCACGTTCTCCAACGTTTCCTGTTTACATCACATTAGGGAAAGTTACTACTTGATTTCTATGTTTCTACTCTATCTATTTAGAAACCATTAACGTTAACATGCCCCAATGCCTTTAAAGATATTCCTGCCTAAAAGTGGTAAGGTGGGTGGGAGGGGGAGTCGGATAGTATGAGACGTGATAAGGAGCCGATTTTTGAACTCATAAATGTTGTATCCTTCCTAACAGGTCCAAGAGGCTAATTATGTTTTCTACAACAAACAAAAAATTGCCGAGGCAGTTCTTTTTGAGAATGTAAAGAAAGCTGAAGCACAAAAGGCAGCAGCTGACGCGGCTTACTACTCCCGTGAGCAAGCTGCGAATGGAGATTTGTACGCAAAGATGAGGGAAGCTGAAGGAATCACTGCAATTGCTGAAGCACAAGGTCGCCAACTGAAAATTCTCCTTAAAGCAGTGGATGGAAACTACGAATCGCTTAGAGATTACATGATGCTCAGTAGTGGAATGTTCCAAGATATTGCAAAGATCAATGGTCAAGCCATTCACGGACTGCAACCTAAGATCAGCATCTGGTCTGGGGCTAATGATGGCGAAGGTGGCGCGATGAAGGATGTTGCAGGTCTGTACCGGATGTTGCCACCCTTGTTCCAGACCGTTCACGAACAGACTGGAATGGTTCCACCACCATGGCTAGGCACCTTGCCAGAATCTTCAAACAAGCTTACAACCAATGGATCAAAATCTTAAGCATTTCTGTGCATTTCTCGAGGACATGTTTGGTGATTACAATTAGTTTATTTCCTTATGTTTTTACTGAACTAGTTAAAATTCATTTATTTTCCTAGTGCTTCGCTTTATTTATTCGTCGAAATACTAAGTAATAACGACAGTGACCCAAGTTATAATCATCCATCAAGCTAGTTTTGTTTGATCAATATCAAGTTCAAATTCTAAATTTAAATTACGCCAACTTGATACATCGTAGATTTTTTAATTGATGTTAATATATCTGGAACTTCAATTATTTGGTTAAATCAAGAAAAGTCTGTGTTCATTTCTGGAAAATGAGCTAGAAGATGAAGTTATTACAAAGAGAACAACCTCAAATATAAAAGATAAAAAAACATATATGAAGGAAAAAATTATCAAACATTATACTGTAACATTTTCTTGATTAGTTTATTCAAACTGATCATTTTCTTGATTAGTTTTGGAGGTTGCTTTCCCTTTCATTTTTCCCTTCTTATCTTGAAGATGTTTTTCATCATCATCCTCTGTGTAATCAGTAATGTCTAGATGAACACCGGGATTATTCGCTGTATAACTCCCTCCAAGCATGATTGAATTGTTGATGGTCTGGAAATTGCTGTTAACGAATGTGATCATGTCTTCATTTTCCACCTCAGGGGCTGGTTTCTCATCAACGTCGCCTCTCATTGTGGCGCCTATGTTGGTACCAGCTAGTGTGATGAAACTCACTCCATCGTCCCCCTTCCCCTCCTCTAGTTGGCCACTAGAGTGTCCGGGTTTTTGGAGATGGTGGAGACTAGTTAGTCGGCTTGATAAAGCCGACATCATTTCCCTGATTTCCTTGTCCAGTTCTCTCTGCTTCGATGCAGAAGGATTGGGCTCGGAGAGGGAAGCCATGGTAGTATAAATGTTTTTTGTTAGTAAGAGCTTAGAAATTGGCTATGTTGTTGATGAACAAATTAAGTTGGTCTGTATATAAAGAGGAGTAAATCTTAGAAAATTGAATGTGTTGTTGAAGAGAAGAACAATTACAAATGCTTTTCTTGATATCCAATACAAGAATCTCTTGAATTGGTTTACACTTTTGTATCAAGAAAATTCAACAAAGCATTGCTTGGGTTTTGAGTCTTGGTTCTTTGTCCATTTTCCTTTTTGAGTGTTGGACACATATTAATTGTGCCTATGGTTCCTGTAAATGTAAATGGGGTCAAGTTATATTTCGTCTCAATAAGTGGTAGTGTCGAAGTAGTATTCCATTACACTCTGTTTGCATTTAGTCTCTAATTTCACTAAGCAGTTAGAACTTAACATCTTTTTTAACTTTTGGGGGTCAAAATACACTTGTTGAAAGAATTAGAGGTATTTGATCAGTTATGGATTGTGAGGGTATATATAGAAGGGAAGAAGAGGTTTTACGAGGGAACAAAGTGATGTTTTGCCACTTGGTCAACTTTAGCGGGAAAACAACAAGAGGGTAATTCAATTCAAAAATTATATTTTGATCCCAAAAAGTTAAAGAAAAACATCAATTCTAACAAAACAGTTAGATTAGGGATCAAATGCAAACTGACTGTACACTATGAGGAATTATTATGCAACTTTGTCACTTACTATTCTAGTTTATTATTATTAAACGAACCAAAACATAATCTATTCAACTAAAATTTAAAATTAAAAACTTCACAAAATTCAATCAACATGCAAGATTAGCTAGTAAAGTTAAGCAAGCATAATAACTCAAATGTTAAGATTAGATTTTGAGAAATGTTAATTTTTTAAGTTGATAGAGTAAAATTTATTTAAATTATAATAACTATTTGCAATTATTATTTCCTGAACTAAAAATATAAATGGAAGTATAACTGGAATAAGAAAGTGGTACTAAAAATTTACAAAAATGAAAAACAAATTAGTGTAACTTTTATATTGTTGGACTAAATTCAGTTTTCTTAGATATAATAATTATATATTTTTCACAAATAATGTTTCACAAAATTGTATGCCCCCACCCCAGTTTAGATATCTCACTTTATACATCTTAACAAGTTTAATATGAATTAAGTTAAAAACATAATTTAAAGTTCTTTTTCTTAAACATATCATGGAGAATTTGTGACTGGGCGCTAATGCCTTTTGCCCGTTAATTTATCTTTTACTAAACTTTATAAAACAATTGAAGTAAATTATAGTTTCCGGTTAGATTTGTGCAACTTGACAAGTCGTCATAGACACTAAGTGATTCTCAATTAGAACTATTTTCAAGGTACAAGGCTTGTCGAAAACTCACACTCAACGCTCATTGTACTCGTTCTTCATTTTCTATGCATGTAAAAGTAACACCAGTGCTACATTGAGCGCCCTAATATTTTTAATTTGTGGCTTGAAAGTATATCACCGATAACACTATCAATCTTAACCCGCCCAGATTTGGTTAGACTCGAACGATGTACCCAACTATTTATTCCTATTAAAATTATGGCTAATGGGTAAAACAATCACTAATATGTACACCACGTTTTTAGTATATCCAAACAGGAATTTGGTTAGTAAGTTCACCTACATTTCCTAACTTATGTTCATTTTAATCCAAACGCACCATTATTCTCTCTAATTCTCTTCCCTAAAAAATAATTTTAAGTAATCAGTATCCCTCTAAATCATCCCGATCAAAACAAACGAATAGGCTAAAGATCAATTAAGTTCTCAAATACAATAAAATACTCCGTTTAAGTTGTCCTCTATTCTCCCTTAAAATTATACAAAAATACAAAACTTTGATTGACCAAAAAGAGCAAGTAGGAGTGGGAAATGGGAAGAGTCACAAGTGTGTTGAACAAGGCTAAATCAGCTCATGACTTGGGTCTGCTCAAAGTGTTGCAATCTGAGATCACCCATGAATTATCCTTCAATCCCTTTCAGGTTCATTTCATATTGTGTATTATAATCTTCATGTTTTTGTTTATAGTTATGTGGATTGGTGAATACTTTATATCATTCTTGTTTTTGGGTTCAGAAATTTGAAGTCTTTATATTGTAAAATTAACTTATACATCAAGAAAATGAAAATTGGTAACTTTTGTGCTTCTTGGACTTCAGATTATCTATATTATGAAAGTATTTATTTCTTTAAAATAGTGGGTCATTACTTTATTTTTATAGATTCTTATTTTTGGGTTTAGAAGAAAATGCACATTGGTATTTGGTAATTTTTAGTGCTTATTGGACTTCAAATTTTTTATATGATGGAGTATTCAATTCTTTGAAAAAGTTGGTGATCATTTTTTTGTTTAATTCTTGTGTTGGGTTCAGCAAGTTCAAGTCTTTATAGTGTAAAATTGAGTTATATATGAAGAAAATGCAACTTGTAATTCTTGTTCTTGTTGCACATCAAATTATCGATATTATGGTGTATTTAATTGTTTTGAAAGAATTTATGATACTAATTGATGCCTTGCTGAAGACCTTTAAAGTATCTGCAGAAATGGTACCTTTCCATTCAATCTCTGTGAGTTGCCAACTCTCAAAAGATGTCTCATTAGAATCAAAATGTGGAAACAGATTGGGGACTAAAATTATCTTTATATTTTTTGTTTGTTGATGTTGGTGGATACTAGGTTTGTTCTTTACTGTTAACGGAAGAACATAGAGCTGAATGAAGACGTCACATTTAGTGGGATAGTCTTCGTTTGATCGGGTTTGGTCTGGTTTGTTTCTTGAGTATAGATTATCTAAAGAAAGTAATGGATGTTGTTATGATGCCGCCTTAAGAATTCTTGAGGGCACTACCTGTCTTAGCTATAAGTGAAACTATTGTTGCTATTATTTCATCTTTGACATGATTTATATGAAGTTGAATGCTAGAACTACAAATGACTTTTGCTTGTTGTGAATTGTGATTAGACAGAACCATGAGAATACTAGACCAAGATATGCCTGCATATTTTTTTTAAATGCAGCTCAAAATTATGTATCACCCTCTGAACATCTTTCTCTTATTATGGTACGCTGATATTCTTCTTGTAGAGAGGTTATTGTGGTTGTCATAAGTGCTACTGCTGACAGTTTCAGTTTTCACAAAGACTATCTACCGTTTGTTTAGTTTGACACTAACAAAAAATGTTTAACTAAATGTGGTAACAGGATGATGAAAGCGGATCATTGGGGGACTTTTCAGTTGACTTTGACTCACCGCTGCATGAGGATGTCATTTTGCGTAGAAAAAGTGAATCGGGTGAGGAAATTGCCATCTCAGCTTTATTAGGCCCTGAGCGCAGTGAGGAAAATAATAAATATCCGAGGGACGTACTGATGAAAGTAGGCATTAGAAAGCCTAGCCTGAAGTCCATCTTGCAATTTGATTGTAAAACATACAGCGTGGGTATGAACAAGTCCAGCTTTAATATATATGGTGCACATTACATCCCATCGTTAGCATGCTTGGACTCCTCTGTTTACAGAGGTACTTCATTCAGGTAACTGTAGCTTTATTTTGATTTCCTTGCTTGCCTTGTATATTCTTTTTGGGAGAGGAAATCATACCAGTTTACCGTGTAGCCAATTGCCAATCGTGCTAGTCTGAGGACCATTCCTCTCTAGAACTAAAGATGCGTTGCTCAAAATAACTTGAAAGAAATGCATTTAAAGTTGCTGTTTGTAATACCGAAGACATGTGTGGTGTATGTAGTAAGAAACACTTTTTTGCACTGCACCTTTCATCACACGTCTTTGTGTACATACTCTTACAAAATCCATCCTCTACATCTCATGCAAACCTCATAATAGGAAGTTCTTTCCCTCTTGCTTTTCCCCTTCCCACCCTTGGTTACATACTGGATATTAATATTGTGTGACGTTGTTCAGTTAAAGAAAACTTTAATATTCCCACCCTTGGTTACATACCGAATATTGATATTAAGTGACGTTGTTCAGTTAAAAAAAACTCAACCACCATTAGTCTATTACCTTTAAGTGGAACTATGTGATAAATTTCATTTAAATAGACTATGCTGAGCAACGAGGATCATTTTCTATAATTTTAGTGGAAATCTTCATATGTAATAAATTATTGAAACTGATATGTTTTCTTTGGCTTTCCGAACCTATGATTGACGTTACGAGAATATGTCATCCAGTGACGTCAATTTTTATGTGTATATATATTTCTTGAGTTTGATATCTTATTTATCCAGCTAGTTATATTTTTTTGGAATTTATGTGCTTAAATCTGAATAGCATCTTTGTGTAATCACCGGAATGAAGATTTGATTATGATGTAAAACATTCTACATTACAATGTTAATTTTTTTTGAGCTTATCCATTATATGAAACTACCACTGAAAAGACCATCTTGTGCATTTTAATTGCAGTGATCTGGACCCTCGGTTACAGGATGAGCTCAAGCAATATCTTTTAACCAGGGGTATCAGTGAACACCTGACGAATTTCCTTCTGCAACACATGCACAAGAAGGAACAAAGTCAGTATGTCGGTTGGTTGCAGAGATTGGAATTATTCTTGCTATCTTTGAATGAGTGATGCACAAAACTCGTGGAGAGTTTTGGTTTTTCTTCAATTGCTGTAAGGGATCATAGTTATATGAGTTTCAGTTTTTTATCAATAATCATTTCTACTTCTGTTAAACACACATTGCTCACGACTCACAAGTTAGTCCACATTGTCAATTCGTTGTTTTGGTAGCTGATGAGAAAGTGACCCTTATATACTTATGACCATAGAAAATCTAATCATATGTGTATCTCCTCTTTGTTTTCTTGATGCTCTTTCTTTATTTTTGGCTCTCTAGTCTAACCAGTAGCTCCTCGGCTTCATCTGAGAATCTTTTGCACAAATTTTTTCTTTGTTAACAGTGCTCCAGATGACAGGCTAGTTATTTTCCAACTATTCGATGTTGTATTTCAACAGCTTTAACTATTTTTGGTAAGCATAATTCAACCTTTGATTCTCTTTCTGATTGAGAAAGCAATGCCATTCCTCATTGGTTCTTGCTTTGCAATAATAGTAAACACAACTCAATCCCAAGGAATATAGTCAAAGTTACGACTTTTGGTTAGACCTGGAAACGAGTTAACCTCTACCGAACGCAACATAGTTCTTCTCGGGTTGCTTTAAACTTATATTGCTTAGACATGGTTCTTGGTCAAACCCAAAATCAACCTCGCATTACTTCGCATAAAAAGATTAAGCACTAGCTCGAGTAGGACTTGAACTAGAACACTCAACCTTCGAGTCTTGAGTCTCAACAAGTAGTGTTACATGATCAAATGCATAAGACGTTTGTATCTACTTCATTAAACAAAAGATCCATTTCTTGGTGTTTCAATAAAGTAATACTATATGATTTAAGGTGTACCTTGATATAAACTACCAAAAAGAATATCCTATGGCTATTATCCTGCTGTCAATTTCTTGTTTTCCTATGCGCATGACTTAGGATTTTACGGCATGAGTGAACCTTTTCTTGATAGAATTTTATTGCCCTCAAATGATCGGCTAGGCTACACTATATATGAAGTCTTAGAACACGAATTGAAATCAAGAATCCAGCAGAAGAAATTTTACCCGTAAAAGTTGGTTGTTTTTCGCTATGACATCAGGAAATCTAGCAGTGCTTACTGCACTAGACAATGCAAAAACACAATGGTACCATGTAACAGCCATTGTCATAGCTGGAATGGGATTTTTCACTGATGCGTATGATCTCTTCTGCATAACCACTGTCTCGAAACTTTTGGGTCGTCTTTATTACTTTGATCCTTCCACCGGGAAGCCTGGAAAGCTTCCTCACACAGTTAACAACTTCGTCATTGGGGTCGCCTTAGTTGGAACATTAAGCGGTCAGCTAGTGTTCGGGTGGCTTGGAGATAAGTTAGGCCGAAAGAAAGTCTATGGAATGACTTTGATAATGATGGTTCTCTGTGCAATTTGTTCTGGTTTGTCTTTTGGATATAGCAGCAAGTCTGTAATGGTAACTCTGTGTTTCTTCCGATTCTGGCTTGGATTCGGCATTGGTGGAGATTACCCCCTTTCTGCCACAATCATGTCGGAATATGCTAATAAGAAAACAAGGGGGGCTTTTATTGCTGCTGTTTTTGCTATGCAAGGGGTAGGGATTATATTTGCTGGCCTTGTTTCAATGACTGTTTCGAAAATTTTCTTGGCAAAATATAAAGGGCCAACGTTCCAAGATGATCCTGTTTTTTCCACGGAACCTGAGGCAGATTACGTCTGGAGAATCGTGTTGATGATGGGAGCAGTTCCAGCGGCGCTCACATACTACTGGAGGATGAAGATGCCTGAGACGGGTCGCTACACTGCTATTATTGAAGGTAATGCAAAGCAGGCGGCTAATGACATGGGTAGTGTACTACAAATTGAAATTCAGGCAGAGCATGACAAAGTGGCTCAATTCAAGGCTGCTAATGACTACCCTTTGTTCTCTCAAGAGTTCTTCCAGCGCCACGGGCTTCATTTGATTGGTACTGCGACTACATGGTTTCTGTTAGATATTGCTTTCTACAGCCAGAATCTCACACAAAAGGACATATTCCCTGTCATGGGATTGACTGATAAAGATGTGTGGGTTAGTGCTCTTACGGAAATGTTTCAGACGTCTAGGGCAATGTTCGTCATTGCCTTGTTTGGTACCTTTCCTGGTTACTGGTTCACCGTGGCATTCATCGATAAAATAGGAAGGTTCAAGATTCAATTGGTGGGATTTTTCATGATGTCTGTGTTTATGCTCACTATTGGAATCAAATACGATTACTTGAAAAACAAAGATCACAAATGGACTTTTGCAACATTGTATGGTTTAACATTCTTTTTTGCAAACTTCGGTCCAAATTCGACAACGTTCGTCCTTCCAGCTGAGCTTTTCCCTACAAGGGTCAGATCAACATGCCACGCTATAAGTGCAGCATCAGGAAAAGCTGGGGCAATGGTTGGCGCATTTGGAATCCAGTACCTCACAATCGATGAAGATGTTAAAAGTATAAGGAAGGCCATGCTGCTTTTAGCCTTCACAAATATGCTAGGATTTTGTTTTACATTCTTGGTGACAGAGACCAAAGGGAGGTCCCTGGAAGAGATCTCGGGCGAGGACGGGGGCATGGAAGAGCAGCAGGGTGGGGCCATGAAACAGCCACCAGTTAGTCACCCCGAATCTGCGTGGGATTGATTGAATCGAACATAACCGGCAAGTCTACAACCGTGTGCTATTTATGTATAGGTGGTCATGATGGCAAGAACATGAATGCTGTTGTTCAGAAAGGCTTCATCTTATACTATTATGTGCTTTACATTTTCAGTATTTTATAGACTGGGAATTACCCCTAATAAAAGTAGAATTATGAAATGTGCATGTATTAATAATCAATTTGCATGATTGTTTAAATGGGATATTTTTGTTTTTCTTGTTCCCCAATCATATACCACTGGGGTAAATAAGATATGGTGAAATCTAGATTAGTTAATATGTTGAACCAGGATGAACAACTGAAAGAGGGACTGAAGTGTTGGATTTTATGCTTTTATAGTGGAAGATGTGACGTCGTTACTCGTCGAGTGTGCATTGGGTAGGTTCGGGTTGACGTAGTAGCTTGCAATTGAAATTTCATTCTATCTCTTATGAGCCAAACAGTTGATATTAACATCCAATTAAAAAGTAACAAGTGTTATTTAGTAGTATTTACATATAATTGTCGATGGCTTGATAGTCTGATGATATATGACTCGAGCTTCTCTTTGGAGGTCTCGCGTTAAACTTTTGTTGCAACACATTGTTTTATACTGAGTTAAGAATTTATGTATGTTATTTATAACACTCTTCAATTTCATTGTTCGTTATATTGTTAGTTGAAATTTTGATTGCTAATTTACAAACATATTTATAATGTATATATGTGGGGTTGTTTTTGTTTGCCACAAACATACAAAACTGATCGAATCAAACCGAAATGGTGCGAAAAAAATCCAAAACCGACAAAAAGTTTTGGTTTTCGGTTTTAGCATATACCGAATCGAAACCGACGGAATCGAACCAACTACATAAATTGTTTAAAATATTTATATTTAAGATATTTTTAAAAAATTGCACTTACTTAATTTTGATTTTAAATAATAACATTATACATTATATACATAATTTATTGAAAATTTAAATTTACAATTATTTTTATGCTAGGAAGAGAAATATTTAGAAACAAAAAACTAAAGCTAGAACGACAAATAGAAAAGAACCAAGGGAGTGACATACGGTCATGAATGTATTTTTATTTTACTTTTTGACTTCATATGGACGTGTAGACTCTACTTAATTTGAAATTGTGCAATTTCATTCCTTGTTTGTTTCAAAACAGAAAAACCGATCGAACCAAATCAGTTTTGCCTCAAAACCGACATCAACCGAACCGAAATAGTTATCAACCGAATCGACTCATATAATTAAAAAACCAATATAATCGATTTTACACAAAAAACTCAAAAAAAACCGACAAAAACGAACCAAAACCATCCCAAACTATAGTAGTCTATCTAAAATAACAAAATCAAAGTTTCGAGTTTGTCGAGCTTTCTTAGAGTTCAGCCCAACTGCAACCTTCCCCCTTCAACCCCCTCCCCCCCTCCCCCACCACCACTCTCACACACACCCCCTCTCCCCCCCCCCCCCCCCCACACGCCCCACCCCACCCCACTCACCCCGTCCTCTGTCTTCTTCAGCTTAAGCTGCACTCCAAGAAGAGGGTTTAACATCAATACAAAAAAACCCAACAAAATATTAAAATCAAAAAATGGGAGGACTGAAAAATGGGATAATGAAGCTTGGAGAAATGGGGTTACACAAAGGAGGAGGGAACATCAATTGGTTCCCAGGACACATGGCAGCTGCTACTCGTGCCATTAGAGACCGTCTCAAACTATCTGACTTCGTTATCGAAGTCAGAGATGCTAGAGTATGTCTTCTTAATTACCTTTTTTGCCCCCATGGACCTCAATGTTTCTATCTCGAAGCCTTTTGCGCACTAGGCCAATTCGATGTTTTATGCTTTAGTCTTTTCGTCATAGTTTAAAATATCCGCCTCCTTTACATGGTGAGAATTGAATGCATGAGCTTAATGTCTCGTCAGCATCTAGGCTATTGTGTTATGAGTTACCGTGTAAGGACACGTGTCTGTGTGTTATAAAGGTACGTGTCGTAGTATCTCGGAGTCTCTTAAACACTAGGATAGAAGCCTCATAACGCTAGGTCAATTCGATGTTCTCGTTTGGTTCGGTGTAGATAATATGTGAATGTTATTAAAATAACAATGGTTATGATGTGATTGGTATTTTTTTTCCGATAAATATTTGAACTTTTAAATACCCCTGTCTTCAACTAATAAAGATTTGCAGCCTATGATTCAATGTGTGAATGTTGTTTGAGTATGCCATTATTTCCACGAATCAAGATTTTAAGCTTGTGCTCTACTTAATTAAGTATTAGTTAGGATTAAATTTTTTTTATTTGAAAAAAAATTGAACTTCAGATACCACTATCTTCGACGAATCAAGATTTGCAGCCTATGCTTGCTGGGAAAAGAAGGGTCATTGCTTTGAATAAGAAGGACTTGGCCAATCCCAATATTATGCAAGTAAGAAAATTTATTTTTATCTTGTCTCGAATTAGTTGAAGTTTCGAATGTATAGTCATATGGACATATAATGCTGAAAAGGGTTGTATTTTAGATTTAAGTTAACGTGATTAATTTTGTGGGGCAGAAATGGAAAAGGTATTTTGATTCATGCCAACAAGATTGTATGGCGATAAATGCTCATAGTAGAAGCTCTGTGCAGAAGGTAAGTTATTATTCATAGAGTAGTTGCTCTTTGGTAGTGCATTCACTAGCCCCCTAACGAGTAAATTTTGTGGTAAAGCTTCTTGATATTGTCGAATTCAAGTTGAGAGAGTTGATATCTCGGGAGCCTACTCTTCTTGTCATGGTAGTTGGTGTTCCCAACGTAGGCAAATCAGCCCTGATAAATTCAATTAGTCAGATCGCTTCATCTCGTTTTCCAGGTGAGATGCTTATTAATTGGTGAAATGCTACTTCGCAGCAAACTAGCTATTTTTACATTAAGTGATGGTATTCCAGAATTTTCTTAGTGCAGCAAAAGACGAAGCGAGCTACAGTGGGACCACTACCTGGTGTTACTCAAGATATTGCTGGTTTTAAGGTCAAACATGAATTTTCAATTAATATTATATTATAAAATTGTAGCTTCCCTTTTGTTAAGAGACTTTAAATTCATAGAATGTCTTCTTAGGTCATTTTTCAATATGACAAATTTGTTTTGAACTACAGAATCGATCCCATTCTGCGTACTTACCTAACTGACTTCTTTTTTTCACCGTTTTAATACTCAGATTATATGATGTCCTGCAGATTGCGCATCAACCTAGCATTTATGTTTTGGACACTCCAGGAGTATTAGTTCCAACTATATCAGACATAGAAACTGGATTGAAGCTGGCATTAGCTGGTAAGCACTTCCTTGGATTATCATGCTTGGTGGTTGATACTAAATATTGAATGATAATACAAATTGTATGAGCAGATAGTATGTGAGATCAATCAACTATGATCGACAACTCTTACGGATATGATCGACAACTCTTACGGATCTGCAGACATTTAAGTCTTGGATGTTTGACTTCTTGGCTTCTTCATGTCTGCATCAGTTACTTCCGTATTAACAGCACAGGGAGTATTGTGAATATGTTAGGCATTTACTAAGCATGCCCTTGCAAGAGAAAAGAGATTTTAATTAATTTTGTAACTGCGTAAAACCACCTTTGCAATGTTCATCTAAATGTCTGTCTTATCACTGAGGTCACAACCATGGAGATCATCTTATGTATGCAAATCAGAGATAGAGTTTTAAATAGCTAGTGAATAGAAAGCAGGATCACGGAGCACTCCCACTTATGATCTATCTAAGTTAACTTCTTCTGGGGTTTTGCTGAATCAGAGAATTCTCAGTGAGTACCTTTTTGTGGTTCAGATGAGACCATAAATGGCAAATAATAAAAATTAGTTTTTATTCTAAGAAAGAGTTAACCTTAGTTGTCTCCAACTATGTTGCACGGTGTAGGACTATCCCGCAAACTAAGAAGAAACACCCCATCTTTCTGTGTTAATTATGCCTACATCTGCCTGATACTTATGTTCTTATTAGGTTATATGTTGTTGTAGGTTCTGTAAAAGATTCAGTTGTTGGTGAGGAACGAATAGCTCAATATTTACTTGCTGTGTTGAACACTCGGGGAACTCCTTTTCACTGGAAACGCATAGCCGCAGCAGAAGGTGGCCATGCTGAATATGAAGATGGACCAGATTATAACCTGAAGAATCTCCTTCCAAACAGGAAACCAACCCCCAGCAAATCTGATGTGCACTATGTTGAGGTAACATTATAACTTATTTTAGTATATGGATAACAGATGAGGCATATTTACGCAGACAGATGGTCGTTTGAAGTCCTCCCTCATGGATCCCTAATTTAATCGAACTTATCAAGTGCCTATGAAATTGAGTTCTGTTTACTTGTTTTAGTTCAACTAGGCTTAGCTCTACTCGTATTTCGTATGATTGGAGTAGAAAGGAGGTCTTCATGTTATGATTTATGAACCATTTGTTTTCTTATGTATTTGATCTGATACTTCCTTCCAATACCTTGCTATGTATCTTCCCTACAGGATATGGTTACAAACGTTCAGCGCGCACTATGCTCAAGCCTCTCGGAATTTGATGGTAGTTTGGAAGATGAGAACGACTTGGAGTGCCTCATAGAAAAACAATTTGAAGTACTTCAAAAAGCATTGAAGATACCTCACAAGGCCACGGAGGCTCGACTTATGGTTTCGAAGAGATTCCTCACTCTATTCCGTACTGGCAAACTAGGCCCTTTCATCCTCGACGATGTTCCTGATGCCCTGTAAATTTGTTTACTCTAGACTAGGGGTGGAAGCAAACCGAATCTTTTTCGAACTATTCGTGTTCGGATTCGACGAATCAGTATTTGGGTTCGGAGACCATGAATTGAATTGAACTTCTATATGATATTCGTTTTAGTTTCGAATGAGAATGTCATGATTTTATATTCGATATTCTTTATTCGGTTCGTTTACACGACTATTCAATTCGTATTCTATTCGACATTTGAATGAGTTGTGTTCATATATAAACTCTTTCCTCCGTCTTCTAAAAGTATTGCTTGACAATAACTTACACAATAACGGAATACTTTATCAAGGATATAAAAAACATTACTGTTTTATCCTGTTTTATCCTCATTTTGTGGGATTTAATAAAAAAATATGAACTCAAAACTAATATCTTGAAATGCGATCATAACATATTGGAATTTAAAAATACATTCTTACAACTTCACTAATTATTCATCTTATAGTCATTTGAAGTATTTACAATCTTGAGAACATACAAATCAGAGTAGTTCTTCCACTTGAGACAATGTTAACACCAGCCTATAAATCAGGCAAAATAAGCTTTGATTAAAATTGTCTAGACACCACTCACAAGCCAGACAAAATGAAGAACTTAAATCTTTTTCATTCCATAATCCTATTCATGACGCTATCTAACTTCTTCGCCATTTAATTGCAACGACCCATCCTTCATTAATCTTAAACTAAGATTGTTGTATCTCTCTCGTGAGTATTGTCGTGATGCTTTTCTCCAGTCCGTGCCCGTCTTCATCATTGCAGCAAATTCATCGTAGCTAATACGTCCATCCTACATTTGCATTGCACAAATGAAATTCAGGCCCGCGAAATTATGCAAGTGGATACAAGTTAAATTACATGAACATAACTAAAGGAGTCTGGGTGGGGAGTATGGGTTTAAAGAGTCTGAAACCACCAGGGAATACTGACCTTGTCTGTATCTACATCATGAATGATTGAATTAATTACATCTTCCATGTTCTCGTCAATCTCATCAGCCAATGCATCCCTTAGCTCTTCAATTTCTAAGTATCCATTTTTGTCTTTGTCGAAGAAATCAAAGGCTTTTTGTAAGTGTTCATCACTGCCCATTTTCCTCAAGTGAACAGAAATTGCTACGAATTCCCCGTAGTCCAGATATCCGTCCTTATCCACATCGCCCTATTAGAATAGAAAACAATGATCATTTCATGAGTCAAAAATCAACAACTCATGTAGAAGAACTATAATGCATTCAATCATCATTCTTGGCAAATGAAGCACCATGGCAACCTTAGTTGATGTGCTTAGTTTCTTGCGGAAAGAAAAACCTCCAAGCTAAGCAAAATAGGAGGATAAAGACGTGAATTCACAATTCCTCAATTTTTCCCATAAATCCATAACTAAAAGAAAATTATGATAATTCAATAACACGATTACGTCACAGCTGTCAAGTATGTCGGACGTAGCACTTACAGCTTCCATGAGAATCTGAACATCAGCATCCGCTATCTGATGGCCGAGCTTGTGCAATCCGGCTTTCAACTCATGCACATTAATTCTGCCTCTTTTACCTGTGTCCATCAGCTCAAATCCCTCTCTCATGCCAGCTGCTTCCTCAACAGATAAGTGCTCAGCAATTACCTGATTCAAAAGAAGTTTAGTAACATAACACATTAGTAACATATACACTTAAGGAGTTACATTAGCTAGATATACTAGTCATGGAAAAATACAGGAAAACTAAGAGAAGAACAAAAACATTAATTGGATGATACCTTTAGTGCTCTTTTCTTCAGCTTGTTCATGACAGTAAATTGCTTAAGCCTTGCCTTGACGGTTTCTCCAAGAGAAACATTGGGAGCTTTTTTGGCATTTTGTAACCAAGGATGATCTGCGGGTGTTTAAGAGATGTAGTTAGTATCTAACTATCTTGGTCATTTCTAAAAAGGTTATAGTGGTAATAGAAGTGCATTAAAGAAAAATAGAACTCTCTGCCTTACCTATCACTTCTTGAGCAGTAAGACGCTTCTTAGGGTCAGGATTGAGCATCCGCTTCACAAGATCTTTTGCACTGTCGGAGACCTTGGGCCAAGGATCCCGTCTGAAATCAACCACAGATCGAATAATTGCTTGGGCAACCCCTTGTTCAGTTTCTGCAATGTAACAGTAACACGTTAAACCAAAATAAGAAATATGGTTATTGTTTCAGTGAAATTCAAATACTTGTGGATAGGGGTGTGCACGGTTCGGTTTTGGCAGAAAAAAAGAACAGAACCGGCTTTGTCGGTTCCATGGCCAACAGAACAGATTTTGGTTCTGTTCCGGTTTCTGTGCATTCTATTTTGGACCGAAAATTGAGCTCGCTTTTGGGCATGAAATTTTTGAAATATAGATATTCAACAATAAATTGTTCAAAAAAATCTACAAAAAATAAACAAATTCAATATGCTCAAATGCAAAACAATTCGTGATTATCGTTAGACAAACAGTAAGAATTCTCTCTTGTTTATTCTCAAGGGGAAAATTACACAAAAAGTAAGCCGTGCATATTTTATTTAATCATTCCTCAATAACTAGAGTGAAACTCCTTTAAAACGGTGCATATTTACGAATACTATAAGCCAAATTTATTGTGCATAAATTATATTATAATATTATAAGCAAAATGGTGCATATTTACTGGGCATAAATTATATTATAATGTTATAAGTAAAATTTATGAATTAAATGTTTGAACAATCAAGCAAATTTAAATTTGAACATTGAACCTATTAAATGCTAATACTAATCAGGTCCTTGCAATTCGTATAATGATGAGGGTACATCATTACCTTTAATGACCATCCTATTAAATGCTAATAATGAATAATGATTTTTTTAAACCTAATTGATGTTGCTTTATTTAAAAAAAAAAATCATTAATAATTATTAGCATTTAATAGAATGGTCACGAATTACAAGGACCTGATTAGTATTAGCATTTAATAGGTTCAATGTTCAAATTTAAATTTGTTTGATTGTTCAAACATTTAATTCGTAAATTTTACTTATAACATTATAATATATTTTTTTTTCATTGAACTATTTTATATTTGAGCCTATTGAATTTGTTTCTTTTTTGTAGATTTTTTTGAACAATCTTTTAATGAGCATCTATATTTCAAAATTTTCATGCCCAAACGCGAGCTCAATTTTCGGTCCAACATAGAAGGCACGGAACCGGAACCGATCGGAACCTTTGTTGGCCACGGTTCGGTTCTTTTTTTCTGCCAACACCGCACCGAACCGAACCGTGCACACCCCTAACTGACGGTGATATAAGAAAGCTAAGCAAGCCAACTCTTCTCATTTAATATCCTTTTCTGTCCTTTACTTAAAATTGACTTGTCCTACATGAATTTTGTATGATACATGTTCTGGTGGAAGAGGAGATACAATGATATGGATAGGTACTAACCGGCCCAGAATGGAGGGACACCACAAAGTAAGATATAGAGAATAACACCAGCACTCCAGACATCAACCTCTGGTCCATAGTTTCTTTTCAGTACCTCAGGTGCCATATAATAAGGGCTTCCAACAATCTCGTCAAATCTTTCACCTAAAATAATTTCGGTACGAATATAACCATCAATGGATCATAATTAAAGACAAAAGTATTGAGTTATACTAATTTGTATGAAAAGGGGAATCGTACCAGGTTTAAAAAACATCGACAGCCCAAAATCAATGGTCTTTAGTGCAGCTGTTTCCTTCTTGTTTGCAAATAGGAAGTTTTCAGGTTTAAGGTCCCGATGCATGACCCCATGCTTATGGCATATCTACCAACACAAGTAAATAGAATCAATCTTCAGTTGATAATAATGTGCATTACTTCAAAAAATCATGCCAGCAAACCACATATCAACGAACAGCAATTTGTATTCTGCCAGAATGAATAGCGAAGTAGAATAAACAAAATGAAACAGAGGTGACAATGTGACATAAACCATATAGTAACAAGTACATCAACATTCCAAAATGCCTCTGAAGAGGCTCCAACCCAAGCGGAGTAGGAGGGAAATAGTATGCACCAATACCCCTGTGATAACATGGATTGTTTCCAAATTGACCCAACACTGAAGTGCAAACACTAACTACTGCTTCACATTAGGTAAGAAGCATAGGTAAAGTAACGATCCATTTTGATTTATAGTACATCAAGCTAACCTAGGTTCTCCATATAGCTCCATTTCAGCACAGTATAAATTGAATATAAAGAGTACAGTAAACACTACAAATAGTTTCTCACTTTTTTAAACCAATCAAAGGATAAATTTCATCTCCAAGACTCCAACTGACAATATGAAAGAAACTTATTCATATAGTCATAGGAAACAAACAAATAACTATCATCAAATGAAATGCAAAAAATGAGAAAACTATGCTCAACAAACCAACCAAGCCCTATCCCACTCAGAGGGAACGCCTATATCAGCAAAACTATGATCAACACAGATAATAAAACTATAATCCATATCAAACGCAGTTTTCACCTGAATAACTTCAACAATAGTGCGAGTCACACCCGCAGCAGCCCTCTCAGTGAAATGCCCCTTGGCAACAATCCTATCAAACAACTCACCACCTTCACACAACTCCATAACTATATGCACAGCATTATCATCCTCGTAGGTATCCTTCAAGCTAACAATATTAGGATGCTTAGGCAAATGTTTCATAATCTCGACTTCCCTCTTTACATCCTCAATATCCACTCTAGTTAGGAGCTTATTCTTCGATATTGACTTACAAGCAAAAGTATCCCCTGAATCTTTATCAGTACACAAATAAGTAACCCCAAATTCACCTCTACCCAGCTCCCTTCCAAGCTCATATCTCTGCTCAATTTCTCTCCCAGTTGGATTATCTAAAACATGGGTTTTCAACCCGCGGTTTCCAGTATTACCCGCATACTCTACAGAAAACGGATTTGGCCTATTCTTTCCCTTCTTCTTCTTCTTTTCAGAAGAAGTATTTGGAGCTGCACAACAGTTACCCATCAATAAAACCTAATACAAGTTTTTGCTCTTATACTCTATTTCCCCCCAATTTACAGCAAAAAATCAACTTTGATCAGCTTTAATATCCTATTTTTTCACCCTTATAGCAAAAAGATTCAACTTTATCAGCTTTTATATATTACTTTCCCACCCTTTAAAGCAAAAAGATGAATATCCTATTTTCCACCCTTTACAGCAAAAAAGGTTCAACCTTTTTCAAGCAAAATCTTGAATATTCAAATTCTAATTATGCCAAATCTAAACTAATATCAAGAACTGAAAATATGGGATTTTACGGAAATTCAGATCTATCAAAGAAATTGAAATGTTGAACTAAAATAAATGAAAAGGGCAAAATATTTTCCACAAAAGCAATAATCTTGATTGGGTTTTGAAGAAATTAAGTTCCAGATGAAGGAGAATGGAGATGTGATTTAAGGGGTTAGGGGGAGGATGAGTAATAAGCAACGAGCAAAAAGCTAGCTGTTAATTTGTCATTGTTGACCAAAAATGATGGGGCTCGTAGTTACGAAATCATGATGAATTTTAAAGGGGGTAAAAAAAATTCGAATAGAGAAGTACTACCTCCATCCCTATTTAATAGACCCATTTTGACTTTTTGGGTCAAACTTCGAAAGTTTTGACCGTAAATTGTTATTAATCGATAAGAGATAAAATAGTCATATGAGATCTTGTTAGATTCGTCTCAATATATATTTTTTAAATATCAAGTTTTAATAATTTTTATACATGTAAAATTAAAAATATTTACGTTTTAAGTTGTGTCTCGGAGACCGTGAAAAAGTAAATGGATCTATCATTTAGGGATGGAGGGAGTACAACCTGTTATATGGAATATTTAATGAAAAATTAACACATCACTTATTATCAAAAAAGAAGAAAAAAAATTAACGTTTTTATCAATTCTACTATAATACATATTATTAATTAATATTAAATTTATATATTACTACGTATATCTTTAATTATAAAAAATCTAAAGGGACCACATGGCCCATATCGGAGCAGGGGTAGAAGGGTGAAGGCTAATTCTTGGAAACTTCCTTCTCTCTCACATATCTTATTGCCTCATGGAGCTCAAATGAGTGACCAACTCATATTGGCATATAGTTGTAAGTTGTAATTGATGCCAATAATTTTGACTATTCAACCGATGTTGGATGGATATAATATAATAAGTATTTGGTAATATTAAATTATGGCTTAATTTTATTTGGGCACCTGAATTTTTTTAAATAAGCACTTGATGGATTTTTTGTTACAACTAAGCACCTGGACCCCAAAGTTAGCACCTGAACTTTCTTTTTTTATAATTTTCTTAATTTTTTCAGATTTTAAAATTTGAGATAGCAGGCAAAATAGTCAAACTATACTAAAACTAACTCAATCTAATTATAAACTAACTCAAACTCAAATATTTAACCTAACCCCACTAAAAACATCATCTTTAACCTTACACCCCACCCCCACCCCAATCCAAATATTCAAGATTGTTCGATCTAAAGGAAAGAAAAGACAACAGAAAAATAGACAAATATTCAACACGCACACATCGCCAATCGATCTCTTCAACAAACTACAAAAATCGTCATCGTCATCATCATCATCATCCGCACGAGGGGCGTTGAAGATGGGTCGGGCCGTTGAAGAAAAGCTCACCGGCGGAGCTCATGGGACTCGAAACTGTCGAAGTTGGGTATTTTTAAATTGAGTATATTGAACCTTTACCTTCAATACCTTTAGGTTATGTTCGTGAAAACCTATTATTAATTTTATATTTACTTATATTATTATATTATGGAGTGCTAAAGTTACTTCTGTGTTGACTTCTTCCTCATTTTTATACTTTATAATTTAGCCAATTCAACCATAATAGAGGTATTTAATATTATGAAACATCTTTGATGGAGTCTGCGTTAGTCTAAAAAGCTAGTACTATGTGATTTGATTTCACCGAATATTTAATATGAAGTGAATCCTATTTAAAAAACATCTTGCCATTTAATTTAAAACCCCTATTTTTAAAACCCCTTGCCATATTGCTGTATTTGTAGTTGTTGTTAACATAATTATTTAATATTATTTCATGACATTGTCAAATTATTAGTTGATGATCATATTATACTATATGGTAGTAACAAACTATTAACGAAAATGTTACTCCAAAGTCCAAACGCACCCAAAACATAAGACCAAAGGAAGATAAAATTCATTCAGCCATCTTTAGTCTTTACTTCGTTTCATAATTGTTGGAGAGGTATTGAGTACTGTAGTTTTACAAATAATGAATATAAAAATTGTTAGTGTATAACTAACAGAGAAGTAGAATGAAATATGAAACAATTGTCTCTAACGAGACTTGAATGCATGACCTCCTACATGAAAATTTAGTCAGATGCCACCAAACTACTGAATCATCGGTTGGAGAGATATTACTTTGAACGGATCAATAAACATTGAACTTATTTGATATAGATAACTTTTGCTTCAATTTATCAATAACTAAATAATTTGGTGACATTTATTCATATATTTTATTATAATTCTATAGTATTCGTACTTCCATTACTAATTTATAGGGTGAATGACATATGGGTCCCTGAGTTTTATCTTTAATGTCAATTGGGTCCCGGAGATTTTCATATTACCATTTTAGGTCCTTGCATCAATTTAGAGTTGCTCAATTACCTTTATACCCCCATATACTCTTAATACTTAATTACATTTGTATAATAAAAAATAATTTGATAGCTTATATATAATTTTATATGTTCAAATTGGATAGTTTATGTTAATATATATACTTTTTATTTTTCATAATTATCAATTTAATTTTAATATTATCGATTAAATTTTAATATTATCGATTAAATTTTAATAATTAAATTATGAAAAAAAAAATTATATTATTAGATAAAAATTAATTAAATGTTGAGTTATTTATAAAGAGGGGTATAATGGTCAATTATGTATTTAATTTAATGTCAGAGGACCCTATTGATATATAAGATAAAACTTAGGGACTTAAATTGGTAATATAAAAAACTCAGGGACCTAATTAACATTTAACATAAAACTCGGGACCTAGATGTCATTTGCCCCTAATTTATACAAACAAGCAAAAAAATTATAATGATGAGAATACAAAAAAAAGTAGACATATTGCAAACTTTAATCATTGTATTCATTGATGGTGTCCCTTCACTTTTTTGTTACCAAGTATCCAATATAGTTGGGGGATATTTTCGAACTTATGAGTTATGGGGGGTGGGGGGAATTTGCCTACCCTTCTAGAAGGTAAGTTAGTCAAACTAAACCAGCTTTGAATTATCGTGTAGCTGTAGTCAAATAATGTGGACAAATTCTCTAAGTTGCCTCAAAAGGAAATGGACTACTAAATTAGACAAAATATATAAATAGAATCGAACAAGAAGCCAACTTCGGAAATTCGAGGATTATATATTTTGTAATTCGTGTATTAATTATTATTACATTTTTATTTTCAATTATATTAAAATTTGATCAATTTCAAAATTTAGTTTATTCCTATAGTGGAGGAAATCATGTTTATATGATGGATTCAACTTTTTATATATAAAATTTTTATACAAAAAAATAAATTATCCTTAATAAAAGATGAAGAAAGTATATTATTTTATAATATATTTTTATTAAATATCTGTCTTTATAATAAAAGATGGTGGTGTGTATTAGTATTAAAGAAGAGTTCGTACATTGACTACTTCTAACCTCAGGAAATGTGAAGACTTCCCTCATATCTTCTAAAAGTCTTTAGACTTTGGACTTTTACTTCCTTAGCAATAATTAGCATATTAGATTTAGTATTTTGATTTTTACATTTTATATATGGATTGCTACACATCATTTTCTCTATTATATTTTTTATTTTACTTTATAAAGATCTATAAAAATAATAATAGAGTGGAGCATGCATGGTTATCAAATTTAAAATGTAAAATTAAAAGACTTAAATTTATTGTTGATATCATCATGTGGTGCATGCTTCAATTGGACTTAGTCAACCTTTCAAAGGTTAGAATAAGTCAACTAATTTAAAATGCTACTATCAAATATCATAGTTAGTATTAAAAACGGCTTGCGCGTGTGATGCACGCGTGGTCGTCTCATCCACGCGCGTGCATCACCAACTTGTACGTTATGCAGTAAAGGTTGTACGTTTCATCGTGACATGCACGCGCCTGCATTGTTAGCTTGTACTCCTTGCATAAAATGGTGTACGCCTGTGGTCGTTATATGCTCGCTGCTTACCTGTGTTGTACATCACGCTTAAAGTTGTACACTCTAGACTCTTCTAGTAGGTTGTATAGCTTTCAAAAAGAACTTCTTTTCCTCACCCAGATATTTCCCAAAACTTGACCTACTATCCACCTCCCTTGACCTTCTCTTCTTTCTTCGCACCAGACCCTCCTCCTCTCTTCATCTTCCAAATTCACCTCCCTTGACCTCCCCTCTCACGCCGGCAGTGTGCAACCACCATCTCAGACCACCATCGCCCCAACACAAACGTCCTACCGTAAATACGAACTTGACCAATTTGACCTAAAGCTTGAAACAGTTGAACGCATCGAAAAAACGACAACAGATAGATGAGCTCTACTTCTGTCTAATCGGTCCATCGTCCTCACCTCCCTAAATCGATCGACGAACTCCATCAAATTATAAATCTAATTGTAATTACAAACTCTTCCACCACTCATCACTTCCACGGTATGTACACTTTTTGTTCAATTATTCAATTGGATTTGTGTTCAATGTTTATTCAATCGTTCAGTTTGAAGCTCAATCAACTGGTTTTTAGAAATTATGCAATTTGGACCTACTAGTGTTGGTTAGTGTTAAGATTGCTCCAAATGAGCCCAAATTGTCACATGTGAAAGTCCCACATTGGAAATAAAGGAGAGAAATCATCAGTTAATAAACTAGGGAGCAACTCCACTTATAACCAATTGGTTTTAGGATGGTGCCTTCTTGGGTTATGAAGTGTGCTCTCTCTCCTCATATGGGTGTGGTCCAGGCCCGATTAATGAAAATTCTACATGGTATCAGAGCCCATGGTTAAAGTGACCTGGGTATTTGAAGAAAAAAATGCCTAATGGGCTTATTAAAAAAAAAAAAAAGAACTGGGCCATATATGCCGGGAAGAAAAATACCCCGTGCTTTGAAATATGCCGGGGAAGAAAAATACCTCCGTGCTTTGAAAAAAAAGAAAAAGAAAAAAAAAAAGGGACTTCACATGTGAGGGGGGAGTGTTAAGATTGCTCCAAATGAGCCCAAATTGTCACATGTGAAAGTCCCACATTGGAAATAAAGGAGAGAAATCATCAGTTAATAAACTAGGGAGCAACTCCACTTATAACCAATTGGTTTTAGGATGGTGCCTTCTTGGGTTATGAAGTGTGCTCTCTCTCCTCATATGGGTGTGGTCCAGGCCCGATTAATGAAAATTCTACAGTTAGCCCAATTCATATGTATATTTGTAATTGTATTGGTGTTTTTCTAAATACATCATCGCTTATGTTTGTCTTTCTCTAAATTTTATGTATTTGTAATACGTCGATCTCAATTTTATATATACAAGTTCTAAACTATGAAAAAACTACACATCACCATAGTAAAAAGAATGTCAAAAATATATTCTTTGAGTATGATCTTCTATTAATTTGATGAATTGCAGGTTGGAGCTGATATTGTTAGGAGAGCATTAAGCTATCCAATGAAGTCGAATTACGAAGGATGTTGGGGTTAACGAGAGCGTTGTCATTGAGAAGGTGTTTATCAATTAAAAAAAATCATGTATTAAGCTTTTTGGGCTATCTGTGGATAACTAAAATCTCAAGCATGTTGTCTTCAGGTTTTGAAAAACTATGTTATCCGGTTCGGTTATAATGCAGCTACTGGAAAATATCGTCCAGGACTTTATCCGCAGAGGCAAGGCTATGGATATGGTCGAGGCAACTTTCATGTACCTCGAGATGAGCGTCTGGGTGTTGACACGAAGTTTGCTAATAATGAAGAGATATTAGCAAGAAAGTGTATTCAGTTTCAAGCGGTAGGAATTTGTTTTATTGCATGGGTTTAATTTCCTTCCAATCTTTACGAGATTAATGCATGAAAGCGTTGAAGTTGGTTCAAAAAGCATTGATCTTAACTTTGTTGTTTAGATGTTTTACATTGTAAATATATTTATGATATGCAATGAATTCACTATTTTTATGCATTCGTTGGATTTATTAATGTCTCTTATATGTCGATATTTGGTTTGAACAACCATGTGAGTTTCCTTGTTACAGTTGTGCAGAAGGCGGAGAGGTTCAATTTGATGGTCGAAGCTTGGTGAGCCTTTTCTTCAGTTAAATAACATTTCTCGGTATGAGACTATACTTAATAGTGAGTAGGTGACTCTGTTTGAGTAGGGGCTGCTATTTTTCTTGGTTTATGTATGTTCATCATTCTGCAGGTTCCTTGCAATTGTTAGTCAAGAGCTACAGGTAAAGTTCTAACTGATTGCACATACAGACCGGAGTTATGAAATGGAGAATTCGAAAAATTTATCTGACATACTTGGAGCGAAAGGTGATATACAGAAGAGTTTCACCTGACTTGGTTCAGCTCTTACAAGTTAGAAGAATCACTAGATGATGACAAGCACTCTGATTCAAATATTTCCTCACACTCTACAGAAGTAACTACATGTACTAACTCAATTTCATGCGCTTGTTTGATTTCCCTTGCATATCGAATCTCGATCATTTAACTTTATGCTTATATAAAGAAAAAAATGATTTTTAGCTTTAATCTGTACCATCAACCTTCATATGTCTTGGTAGGTCTCACATATAACACATGGGATTGTGGTCTTGCGTATGTGTTAATGGTATTAAGAATATATGGCATCAATGATACTACTCTTCAGGAGTTGGAGGAGGTTTGCAGTATAACCAGGTACCGTTTATTCCAAAAAAGGAATCATTATTTATTATTGTAAGCATGTCTGTAACTCGGTATAGTCATAATTCTTTAAGTTATATTGGTCTTGTCTGCTATATGGGTGGCACACACCATACTTGTCAATAGTCACATATGGCGGTAGTGCGATACAGTTTTGTATGTGACTCACATGTATGTCTCTTCCAAAACGTTTCTATCCCTTCGGAGGGGTAGACACGATACAGGGAGGGGAGGAGAAACGGAAACATGTGGTTTTTTCTAAGAACACATGTCAATGTCTTTTTGTGGATCATTTACCTTTTTTTAACATAACCAAGGGCTCCAAGTCGTTCTCCTTTTTAAAAAACTGGGTAAATGATATTAATAATAAGTTTCAAATAAGGATCCTTTTCTTCTTACTTCTTTAATGATGTTTTACAGCATATGAACAGTGGATTTGGCATACTTATTTCACCATAACACAGGAACCAAATGCCGAACTTTCAGAGGAGACATTTTGCAAGGTGAGTTGCTCATTCACCTATACATTTTTGGTACACTTCTGTTATTTTTCTATGCTTAATAAAAGGAGTGCTGTTATGCAGGAACAAATGTATAATGATATTCTGAGAGTAAATGTGTTGTGTTTCACAGGGCACGTGAAGTTGGATGTGAAACTTGACCTCTTATATAAAATAATTAACATATTTACATAACGTAGTTAGGCCCAATGCGAAATTCATACCTGCCCGTCAACCGACGGGCACTGCCTACTAGTAGAGTATGTACAATACTTAATTGATGTGCCCGTAGCCTGAGTCGTAAAAGAGATCAAGTCAAATGGATACTAATTAGTGAACAAAAAGAAATTTACTATGTCGAGATTTAGTTTGTTTAAGACTCATCCATACCGGTGGTTAGGTTGGTAGAGTAAGGATCTATTTGATAAATCTGAAAAATTAAAATTTGGAGTCTGATTGTAATTTTGTAAGTGATTGAATGCTGAATTTTTAAACTGAATCTGTTTAATTGTTTGATAACAATTCAAAAAAAAAAAGAGGACTGAATTTGAGTTATATTGACAATTTTGCCCCAATCTTAATTAATTAACAATTTAATCACACATTTCACTTTCAGCATCCAAAATTACACAAAAACATTATTATTAACTTATAAATAATTACAAAATGATAAATATGATTAAATAAATATTTAAAATTTAATAAAAATATAAATATTAAACTAAATTACTCAAAGTCGATGAAACATTTTTTATTTAGAATCTCAAGAGGATAAAGAAACATAACCGAGATAATATTAAAAATTTAAAAATTACATATAAAATTGAACAAGAATTCGTAATGAAAAATTCAATAGTTTCTTTTGTATTTAACTAGATAACGAAACACCATCAATTTTATATAAAATAAATTATTTATATGTTCAACAATTATCAATATAGTTTATAAACTATCAAAAAGTTCTTGTTGAAAATTATTATATTTTTACGCTATCAATTTTATATAAAATAAATAAAAAGTATTAAATTGCCATAATTATTTTTAGGCACAAAATGAGAATGTCACGAACTATACTAACCATGTAATGCTAATGTATGTAATTATTGTTCCTCAAGTTGTTCAAATTTAATGATTTCAATTTTGGGTAATGTATGGTTTATGATCCTGATGAATTTACTAAGGAGAAAAAAAGGAATTGAGAAAAATGGTCTCTTCTAATGATTCGAAAAGAGGTACGATAATGGGCCAAACCTAATTCCAGGCCAGTCATTTCCATGCCAGTAAATTGTGCCAAATTTGTCCTTACCGAGCGCACATTGTGTGTGGTGGTTGACATTTCCACCACACGGAATGTGGGCTCGCATTTTTTATCTAGATGTAACATATCTTAAGCGAGCACATGATGTGTGTGGTGCTCGACATTTTCACCAGACAGAATGTGGGCTCGTTATTTTCAAATGCAATTGTTAGTTTGGGATGAGTACCGATTGTACAAAACTCGTGCTAGTTTTATTTACAATTTATTTCACCACGCAATACGTACGATTATCCTATTTTAAAAACTATGCATTTTTTGAAGAAATTGTTCTGAAATCTACAACCATAAATTTCAAAATTTAATCCACTTCAACACGTTTATGGTTGATGGAATAAACATTTCATATTTATAGTAATTTTCTCAAATCTACCACCAAAAGTTTCAAAATTTGATTACTCAACCATAACAATACTTTTTTATCCACTTCAACACGTTTTGTACCGAGCACGCATACCATGTGGTCGTCTATTATATAAATGCAAGACCTGTGTGTGGAATTATGTTACAATCGCATGCAGCGTGTGCTCGTTCTACTAAACTAATCCACATAAGAGAGAAAATGTTTGAAACCATTAAGCGCGTATATCGTGGGATCAGTAAATTATCGAGCACACAAAACGTATAACCATGTATTAAGCGAGCCCACATTGTGTGTGTGTTTGTAGTTTTATCCACTAGACACACCATGAGTTTGCCATATTATACTAACATGATTCATTAATATAAATAACATATATAATAACTATAAAATTTACTTTAAATAGCAAAAGATTAATATAGTATATTCTTTAGAAAAGATTAATATCTTTTAAGAAAATTTATTCATTTTTTGTAGCAATAGTTTATCATAAGATGAGAACATATATAATCATTGACATTTACATCTCCAAACATTACAGTTTTCTAAATAAAGTTAACAATTGTAATTTTAACATGAAGTTCTACTTCAAATTCTATAAAACAAAAATTTTAACTATTGAATAATCTATTAATAAAAAATGAAAAGTCTTCACAAAGACGAGACAATGCTCAAACGACTAGTTTATAGTCATTTTTTTTTTCTTCTGGAAATCGAAAAACCGACTGAACCGAACTGATTTCGCCTCAAAATCGACATCAACCGAACCGATTTAAATCGAAAGAATATTCAGCCGACTTGGTTCTTGTAGTTAAAAAACCGATAGGATCGATTTCACACAAAAAAACCGAAAAAAACCAACCGAACTAAACCGATAACATCCCTACATATGACGCACATCCCACGATTACCTCCTCGCAACTCTCCCCAAATATTTAGTTACATTCTTCGAAGTAGTACATTATCCGCACACGTGTTCTTGAGTTGGTAGCCAATGAGTTAAACTTAGTCATTAAGATAAACTAACAGTTGACTTAAACCAATAATTTTGTGCCACAAGTTACTTGATCATGAAATTTTAAATTTTGTATCAGTGCCACCTTTCTGGAAATGATTGGAGTGTTACACTACTTTTTTTCTCCTTTCTTGATACTCCTATATAAATGCCTATGTTTGGTGTACTCAAAAGTTAATAAATTTGCAGCCGACACTCTCTTACTATACCATAAAATGGATTTTTTATAAATTGCAAATGAGCCCTAGTATGTCTCCCAAATATTTATTCTGGCCCTTAAATTAGAAGTAATATAAATCAGGTTTGCATTCGTAAGAAGAATGTACTTCCTTCTATTCTTATTAGTTTGAAGATTTAACATGTTGAAATATATTATCGATGGCTTAATAGCTTAGTAATATCCCCAAATCAACTAATACATGATATTGAAACATTAGTGATCGAAAAGGTTGAAATGAAAAATGAGTGATCGAATGGTGAATGTTGTGAAACATATATAATCGATTGTATCACTAACCCAATAAACGCATGAAATGATCATATCCACTTACAAATACAAATCACGTCCACAATTTAATGTTGTGTTGCATTTAAGTATAGACAATGCTAATTACATTTAAATTTATAATTTGCACTCTCTACGACTACATTTTGTAATTCAATGCACTTCAAACCTGTTGGGTCATTGAAGTAAGGTAGTGCAAAAACATGGCCACATATTTCATTATCAATAATGAACACGAGTCCCCAAAAAATCTAAAATTTTGCACCAATCATAATAATACAAACCCTTTTTTAATTATTATCATTGTCATAAAGGCTCAACCGCACCCTATCCTGGGTCTTCACGAAGATGTGAATCGCGGGACAGATGTCGGAAACACTATACAGACACCCAAGTAGTGTTTTTAGGAGTTAAATGACTAGTTTGCCCTTGAATCAAATTCCTCAAACACTACCCTTCAAATAAGGGGGGCAAAATAGTCATCTCACTACTAAAAATCACTATTTGACACTATTTGGGTGTGTGTATACCAGTTCAGCTCAGAGGGTCACAAGATTTTGCTCCTTTACGGAACTCGAATGCACGCTGCAGGATGATGCAACACTTGCACATCTATTGCTATTAATCAAAGCTTAATCTTCTTGATTTTTCTTAAAACAATGCTAACTCTCCATTTTATCCAATTATTGCACAATTAACCATTTCATTATCTTCCAATATTGAACACAAAACAAGAAACTATTTGTACAACACAATGAGAAATGATGAAAGAAGCATGATCCTAGCTGGAAGCAGTAGCTCAAACACATCAATTTCAGACAACAATATTCATTACCAATATCAAGAAACCAATAATAATGGTAATAATGATGATGATCATGAACAATCAATCAGAGAAATCCATGCTTTAACTCCACCTCCACAAACAAGACCACCATCTTTATCCACAACCACCTCTGCTTCAAGTGAGAATTTCTCAACTTTCAGCCGTGAATTCAATGCTTTAGTACTTGCAGGTTCGTGACACTAACTATGCTTCTTATCTTTTCTGAAGTAGTCGATAATATATACAGTTGTCTGTACTTCGCTTCTGGGTCATTTCGGAAAAAATCTCTCTGTTATTATAGGGGCCGGGGTAAGGTTGTACTATTCGACCCACACTTATCCCGCTTAGATGGTATCGGGGCATGTTGATGATGATTTTGAACTTGCAGGTTTGTGATACTAACTACGCTTCTTATCTTTTATGAAGTAGTCGATAATATATAGTTGCCTGTACTTCGCTTTTGGGTCATTTGGGAAAAAGTGTCTATGTTATTATAGGGGCCGGGGTAAGGTTGTACTATCCGACCCTCACTTATCCTGCTTAGATGGTATTGGGGCATGTTGATGATGATTTTGAACTAGCAGGTTTGTGACACTAACTACGCTTTTTATCTTTTATGAAGTAGTCGATAATATATATAGTTGTCTGTACTTCGCTTTTGGGTCATTTTGGAAAAAATCTCTCTGTTATTATAGGGGCCAGGGTAAGGTTGTACTATCCGACCCTCACTTATCCCGCTTAGATGGTATCGGGGCATGTTGATGATGATTTTGAACTTGCAGGTTCGACCATAGACCATGATGGGAGTGAAAACAATGGAACAAACATTTCTAGCAATAATAATAATGATATTAGCAACAATTTGGGTAGGATTGGAGAAGAGGAGGCTATACATGGAGAGATTTATGATGAAAATCCTTTAGCAATTGTAGCAGACCATAATCCTATTCCTCTGCCATCACCTTCAAGAAATGCAAGAATTGAAGGGGGCACGTCTTCGGTGATGGCGGTGAAGAAGGAGGAAGTGGAATCCAAGATTAGTGCTTGGCAAACAGCGAAAATTGCGAAGATTAATAATCGGTTTAAGAGGGAGGATGCTGTGATTTCTGGTTGGGAAAATGAAGAAGTTCAGAAGGCTTCATCTTGGATGAAGAAAGTTGAGGTTAGTCTGCTTCTTAAGCTGCTATAAGCATTATTATAAGTTTACTGTATCCATAGAATGCATACTAAATAGTAAACAGTAAGTACACTAGGTCTCGAACATCGAATGTTCTAGTGGTTAGGAGGCATTTTAGTGACGTAAAGGTCCTGCATTCTATCAACTAGTACAGAATCTTGTGTAATGGATATATTTATTCCATGCATTGTGGATAGATGCTTAAATGATTATCGATTTCGTTGATATAGAGGAAACTAGAGGAGAAAAGGGCAAAAGCGCTTGAAAAGACGCAGAATAACATCGCAAAAGCGCGACGAAAAGCAGAGGAGAAGAGGGCATCTGCAGAGGCCAAAAGAGGGACAAAAGTTGCCAAAGTGATGGAAATAGCCAACTTGATGAGGGCTGTTGGAAGACCCCCAGTGAAACGTTCCTTCTTCTGATTCCCACTATGTATCGCTAGTAGAAGTAGCAACAAGAAGATGAAATAGACAAAATTGCCTCTCATTTTGGGACACTGATGCGGTACAAGTCGAGGAGGTCTTGATGCGGAAGCTGGCACACTCGAAAGGAAAGCAAAAATGTCAGATTTCAACATATACCTAGTGTTTTTCATGTAGAAAGTACCTTTCCTTTTTGGAAGGATATTCTCATATCAAGTGTATCGAAAAAACAAAATGTATAGTATCTGAAGTTCATGCATTTGGACATAAGTATGTGGAATATGTCAAGTGTACATTATTTGCCTATAAAAAATGCAAGAGTAACAAACATTGATTTTTTAACTGCTTCTTTTTTCTCTTGTGGTTTAGCCTTCATTCTTATGTTTATGTTTGAATTATAATTTGAAGTCATCAAAATATTGTGTCAGAATCATCCTATATATTCCCTCCGTTTTTCTTAATATATTGTTTAGGCGGTTAAAGTTTTTTTATTTGTTTTTTTACATATTATTTACCATTTTAATTGCTTTTATTAAATTTTGTTGATTTTCAAATACAAATATTATGAGTTTCGAAGCATAATCAATAATAAGTCCAATATTTCATATATAATTTGAACAAAAGTTCATGAGTTCACATATTTTTGTTAACTCCTACAAAATGACGGTAATGTTCTTGCAATCCTTAATATAAAGTAAGTTGTTAGTATTAGACAATACATTAAAAAAAACAGAAATAGTATAGTTATTATTTATAAGAATGACCAAATTGACAGTACAATTAAACTTGTAGTGCAAGATTAGTTATCAATGATAGTGATATGATTGTGAATTGTTGATCATCCTATTCTCATATATCGAGTACAAACTTTAGTAAGGAGAAAAATAATCGAATAACCTAGTAAAAAAGGTTTTTACTGATGATTAAAAGGTCCCGAATCCGAATCTCACCTTATCACTAGTTTACAAAAAAAAAAAAGGCTTTAACAAGGAGAAGGGTGAACAAACATAATAAAATCTTTACTGCAACAAATTCATTTATGATTTCATTGCAAACGTAATTAGTTAGACATGCATGTGTACATCTTTGAAGCAATTAATGATTCATATACATAATAATTAGATGTTCAATCTCACTAGAATAATTAATTAGTATTACTTCCGTTCTTTTTTATTTGTAATCCTAGTCTTAATTTTTGTTTCTAAATATTTGTTTTTTTTAGCATAATGATTAATTGTAAATTTACATTTTCAATGTACTTTTGTTTACTTTTTCTTATGAATTCATCAATCAACCAATTATATAGTTTTAATTGATTGTCATTTTACATTTTCAGTTTACTTTTTGCTTTACTTAATTTATGTGCAAATTTCTAGGATGACAAAGTAAAAAAGAACGCAGGGAAAATCATTCTCCAAATAGGCATTACATATTCGCATGGGACGTATAGGGTACCGGTTAGGATTTTGTTAAGAATCTTTTTTATTAAGATTTTTTTAATACATAAATTACACAATTAATTTCTATATTAATATATAAATTAACATGATAATTCTTTACAGAATTCTTAATGAAATCATAACTTTTTATTCTACGGTATAGCGATTCGTCAGGAAGGGTCAATTAATTTAGTTTGTAGGTGTGTTATTTAATTCATAAAGCAGTCTATTTGTGAGTTACTAGTATGATTTAATAGTGGGAAATAAACAAAATATCATGAAAAGTGGAACATTCTTTTAAGCATTCCGTCCAAATTGCATTTCCTCAAAAGACACCATCTGGATAGATAAGAGGCTGTAAATAAATCAAGTAAAATTGGAGAGACCACTTCCAAATGGGTGGTATATTTATTATTGCCCATTCCATTCCATTCAAAATGAATTGTTAAAATAAAAACTACAATTATATATATATATTTGTAATTCAAGTTCAATGTCTTAATTTATATAGATATGATACATGACTCATTAAGTAATCAAAAAACGAGAGTTTGTGTTAAGAGTCAATGAATGCATACTAAAAGTATGTTTAAGAATATATATTTCCTATTTATGAATATTGAGGATATATATGGTTTGAGGGCATTGCTTCCAAGAAAGAAAAAATATCATAGCATTCTCTTTGTATTCAAAGTTTCATATATTAAGAACAAAACTTACATCATTTGCTTTTATACAACTAATTTAATTGAAGTTTCCATTTCTGATGAAAATTTTAATCCATCATTAGAGATATGCAAAGATCGATCTATATTATACGATTCTCTGTTTCATTTAAATGAAATAAAATCTTGAGTTCAACTCAATTTATATGAAACTGGTTGTTTAGCTTAACTCAAATATTCATATAACCAAGATAAATTTTCCCACTTCGATCTAGGCTCAATCTACATGGAACTGCTTGTTTAGTTTAATTCAAATATTCATCACACTACCAGCCCCAAAACACCCTTGTCTTCAATTATTTGAAATAGGGGTGTGGAGGAAAACTGGAACCGAGCGAGCCGAGCCGAACCGAATCGATTTTTTTTTGGAATAGATCGAAATTGAACCAATTTTGGTTCCGCCTTTGAGAGAACCAAACCGATACGGTTCGGCTTATGGGCGAACCTATAAAAACTGAACCGATGACTAATTTTATGCAAAAAAATTAAGTTTTTTTTGTAAATTAAGTTACATTTAATATAAAACAATACTAGTCACAAAAATAATAAAAATATTAATTAGGAGCAAAAAGACTCAAAATTTCAAAGTTGAAAGTGAGATCAAATTTTGGTCCAAAACATGAGGCCCACCAAAACCAAAACCCAACCGAAACCGACTTGGAACCGATATAAACCTAACTGATTGTAACTGAATCGGTTTCAGTTCCGTCTGCCATAGAACCGATTAAGTCGGTTGGATCTTTTTTTTGTTCAAACACAAATCGAACCTAACCGAATCGTGCACATGCCTAACTTGAATGAGGTAAATCACGAGAACTCTCTCACCCACTTCATGACTTCATCAACACCAGATTTGCTCGAGGCTGAACTATGACATCCCTATCTATGACCTTACGTGTAGTCAATAAACTGAATCCTATATGGCCTCTCTCTGTGGTAGATTCAATTTATTCAAGGTTTCTTCAACTGAATGCGACCCAAAGAGTAGTCCTTGTTGGACAACAAATATGGAACAATGCAAGAACCTTCCTCCTCTTTGCTTGTTGTTTTCTCTGTTCAAAGATTCCATCTTTTTTCCATTCTAAGCTTCTCTGACAACTTTTGTTCTTATACTCAATCCATTTGCCGTTTTTTTCTCGATTCCATCCAATTAATAGCATACCAATCAACCCTTTAGCGTGTTGTTATTGTATTGCCCAAAATATTTATAACAAAAGTACCTAAAGTTTGAGGAATTTTTGGGTGTTCTTCAGAAAACTTACAGCTTTAAGGTATTCTTGATTCATTTATCTATTAAGGTGTTTTTGAATTTATATATATATTAGATATATAAATTGTGTTTTTTAATTAGATCTTTGTTTATTGGTTATGTCTTTTCTTATTTTTTGGCTTCTATATGATGGTTTTCTCAGCTTGCTGATGTATGTTACGACAATGTGCTCTGTTTTACTCGGAATGGTTTGAATTGGTTTCATATGAAAGTGTATGGTGTAAAAGGTTTTTTCATTTATTTATTTATTTATTAATGTTTCGGGATTCATAAACTGAACCATGCTTTATCCCAGTAAATGGGGTCGCCTATATGAATATGATATGTGCGATTAGTCCTCTATCAATGAAGCTTGAGTTCTGACTACTGTGCTCTGTATATTATGATCAGGGACTCAGGGTGATCCTTGAACCTGAAGAAATCTCGATTCATGGTAACTTTCGTGTTATAGAATGTGCATATAAGACTCTGCTTGAAGAATTACTGAAATGCGTATAAAGGATGACATATAAAACTGGTCGTTTTTTATGATCTAGGGAGAAGCTCCAGCATTTGTTTTGGACGATCTGGGTGGGAAGATTTCGAATGACATTGCTTTGAATTCAATAGGCCATCAAACTTTTACCAGTGTCGGCAATAAAACAGTATGAAGTTGAAACTTTATGTTTTGTTCTGTTATTAAGTGCAGTATACAGTATATAGAGTAGGCCAGTCGCCTAACTCCTGAATTTGCTCAGTATGTGATTGGTGGAACTGATGACGAGTTCCCATCCACTATTGGCGTTCAGATTTTGGACAAATCTACGAATAAGTGGTAAATTTTCTAGCTCTACCACACCTTTTGTTTTGTAAAAGGGTGGAGGATGTTGACGTTCTCAGCTTAACTTTGCAGGTCAACCCCCAGCATTTTGGGAATGTTACCGAAGTCTGCTGAAGATCACTCAGCTGTGCTTTTGAACGAGGAGCGAATACTAGTCGTCATAGGGAACAATTCCACTAACAACTGCTTTTGGTTTCTTGAGGTTGGTTAGCTGTATATAGTGGACTTGTATGAAACTTCGATCTTGAAAGTTTAAATCTTCCACTTAACATAAATAAACTTATCTTTCATATATTGAAACACCGAAGATGCTGATAAAATACATCAAATTTTTTAGTTTTGCAGCCTTTTTAAATTTCTTTTTCTTATTTGTAGATTGGCACTCGTTTTGTTAGAGAGCAAAAGAAAAAATTAGGAGGTGAGGTGGTTGCTTGGAGTAGAGGAGTTCTTGGTGATGTCGGGAAGCCTGTTGTTATTAGTGGCCCTTCTGGAGTTGGTAAGGGTACTTTGATATCAAAGCTGATGGAAGAGTTTCCATCAATGTTTGGGTTTTCCGTCAGCCATACTACCCGTGCTCCAAGGGAGAAGGAACGCGATGGAGTCCATTACCATTTCAGCGAGCGAAATATTATGGAAAAAGCAATTAATGATATGGAGTTTCTTGAATTTGCTTCAGTTCATGGGAATCTCTATGGAACAAGTGTAGAAGCCGTCGAGGTTGTTGCAGATGCAGGGAAGGTACATATCTTATCAATCTTAGGTTTTTTGTTAATTTATTTTTATCTTAACTGTCTGTGGTTTTTCTATATATAAGAATATGCATAAAGGATGATAAGTAATAACGAATGTTTTTCAATTTTTATACTCCTATTTTTTTACACTTTATCAATTGACAGACTCGTGAAATCAGTACATATACAATTCTTTATTGCACACCTATCAGTTATTATAGGTTAATGTACACATCTTCCTAATCCAAAGTACTATATATATACTTTTTTCTAAATTAATTTGTCATGGATGTGTTTCTGAGCTAGAAATTGAAACCGCTTGCGTGTTTTTATGTAGAGATGTATCCTTGACATAGATGTCCAAGGGGCTAGGTCAGTGAGAGCTAGTCCTCTTGAAGCAATTTTCATCTTTGTTTGTCCTCCTTCCTTTGAGGAGCTTGAGCAGCGCCTTCGCGCAAGGTAGACTGGAGTCAAGACATTTGACGCCTTCTTATTTTGTTATTGTTTCGAACTAATAGTGGTTTTTTATAATTTCTTTTGAACAGGGGGACTGAGACAGAAGAACAAGTCCAAAAGAGACTACGTAATGCCAGAACAGAACTTGATCAAGGAAAGTCTCCAGGTCTATTTGATCATGTTTTGATTAATGATGATCTTGAGAGTTGTTATGTGAAACTTAAGGTAATTGTTTCTCCTTCTGAAACGTCTCTTCTCATACTCCGATTTAGTCGTATTTCAACCAATAAGTTGAGGCTATAAAGAAGGAATGACACGTATGAAATAAACTTTGTATCATGGTATTTGTGAAATGCAGGAACTTCTTGGTCTTGACAAAGATGGGATATCCTTGCATACCTCATGTATGTTATCTTCTTCAGCTATATATATCAATCACTTACCTTCTCTTTATTCTCAATTTCGTCTAACTCTAACATAACCGTGGAACATTTCCCCCCTAAATACAGTGCCAGAACCTGGCGAATTGCCTAGGGTCCATGCCATATCAAAATTTAACCTCAAGGTCATAATAAGTTGCGGCCAGGAGCAACAAGATGAATCATCAACTGAGACGTACATCATCTACTTGTCATGCAAGTATTTGAGCATATAGCTTCTGAGCTTGATTGTAATCTATCTTTCGTCTCATGTAGGTTTGTGTTGGAAATATCGTCTCTCAAAGGAGGTGCACTTGGCCGGACCAGAGGTTTGCATTTGCACTCCATAGAATCTTCAGAAGCAGGCACGAACGGAATCAAATTGTTTCTCTAACACCACAAATTGCTTAAACTAACTACTTCATTTTCGACCTTTCCGTTTTGGCCTTATGTTGTCACCAGTCTTCCCTGAAAATGCCCATGAAACTGTTCTCCTAATCAAAGTCTCCTCATGAAACTTTTCAAGACTTAACGCTTTGGCGTTTAAATTCTTGAAGTACTCAATGTAACTGTTTGCATTCTTTCTAGTTTCTACACAAGAGTTGGCCGCCCAGGCGCCCAATAGTCTAAAAACATGCGTAAATGATAGCAAGACTGTCCTAGGAGTGTTAAGATGTTATTCTAACTGTGTTATCGACTAGAACTGTCAATGAGCCGAGCTAAATTTGGCTCAACTCGGTTGCAAAATCGAGCCATGGGCCCTGCTCGCCACGGTGAGCTTTCATCAAGTTGAGCCAAATATAAGTCCAACCCCGTTATTTAAGATATGAGCATTGAAAAAAAATTCATTTTTTACATGTCTCATTAACTAAACCAACAATTATTTTGAATAGATAAAATATGAATAACTCAATTTCATTAAGATAACATCTAGCACCATCATTAATTTACAAAAAAAAAAATACTATAATTAAATAAGTTTATGCATAAAACCCCTAGATATTAAATACTCCAATTGTCTTTCTTTAACAGATTGTTTAGGTTATTATGTAAGTTTTGCCTCATACTCCCTCTGTACCTAAAAGGTTGTCACATTTTGATTTTTGTTGGTCAAACATTATAGAGTTTGGTCATGAATTCTCATTAAACGATAAGAAATAATATAGTCTTGTGGAATCTTGTTAAATTCGTCTCAATATATATTTATGATATATCAACTATTTATCATTTTTTTCGCATGTAAAATAAGAGACATTTACGTTTTAAATCGTGTTTTGTTGACCACGAGAAGTCAAAATGTGACAATCATTTAGGGATGGAGGTAGTAATATTTAGTACTATAAGATACTAAGCTTTAGACTTACTACTACAAGTCCAAACTCGGGACACTTGAAAAATTAAAGCTATTGTATCATGTTTTGCATCTAGTAATTAATTGTCAATAGGAAAGTACCATCAAAAGATATTTGGTACATGTTAGGACCCGAGAGTTCTTTAATGAGCATTTACTTTTACCTAAATCTTGTTTTTGCATATTCTTCCACCAAATATTCATCTGCATGCACTTGATCACCATAACCTCTCAAGGCATTGCCTTCAGATAATGGAGGATTTTTTGTGAAAATTATGGAAGATCGTGTTGGAGAAGATAATCCCATGTCCACGCAAGCGTCCTCATCGAAAACAGCATTTTCGGTTGGAAGGTTTCCCATAGCTTGATCAACGACCTGCTTGCCAGGGCGCTGACTCTGGCCTAAATTTCTGTAATATCCAAGGTTCTGCATAGTACTTGGGGTCTTCAGATTTACATTTTGGTTACCATAAGGTACTTCTGGATCGTCATCTGGCAATCTGTTTATGTCGGAACAACCACCGAATATACTTGAGAAATCACCATAACAATCATGATTTTCTGCCATTGATGTATTTGAGACGGGAGGCAAGGTGTAATTATTTCCTTGTATGTGGCCATTCTTCTGTGCTATTGCACGGTGCTTGGCAGTCCAGTCTGAGCGGCTCCAGAGGTACAGTGGAGGGGCACTTAAGTTCCACTGCTCGATTTGTTGATTATGCACATCCAGCGATCCAGGGAGGTAAAAGGACTGACAAAATATATTGAAGAATAAAATAAGTTCAGTGTTGTTTACACTGACGAATAACCTCACAACAGACGAGATAGGGCAGCTTGTGGCAAACGTGATGCAGTTACTTTTTTGCCATACTAAAATGATATTGTTTTACACATAAATATTTGGTACCTTTCCATCTAATAGTCGGTCATCTTCCCATATTAAATCATAGCGATATGGAAGCCGTTTCTCATCAAGCCTGCCATACAAGAGCGAACCATGAACAAGGAGAGTTCGAGTAAGTTAGTAACTTCAAAGGAAAACCAGGATTACTATTACCTTGCAGTTTCTTTAGGTACGATGATTATTAGAAGCTTGGGCTGAAATGTAAGAGCCTTGTCAATGAACTGGTTGGCTAATGAAGCTTTAACTCCGAAGGGAGGATTCAGCCCCATAATCTGTTGGGTGTTACAAGAGATATTTTAGACATATCGGATAACCAGAATAAAGTCTTCAACTTAGGTCAAGAACGACTATTTACCAGATTAGAACCTTCGGGCAGTTCTTCTAGTTGAACGGTCATCCAATCCTTCTTCTCAAAATTAAAATCTTTCTGCAAAAGAATGTAAACAATGTTCAAAAGTGAAGGCAATGGTAAATAGACTAACTCTTGCAAATGTGATGTAGGATATAAAGTTCTAAACATTAAAGAAAGAGCATCTATAGTATGCAACAAGTTTCATATTCTACTATGTTACTATCTACAATAGGATGCAGGGAACTCGAACCAAGGATGCTGTTGCAAGATCATTTCTGTAAACACTTTCTAAATTGAGTTCCCTCAGATATATTTTAGTCAAGTTGCCACTGAATATAGACTCTTAGCGCATGCATCGTCCAAGACAATTAAGTCTAAATGTCAATTGCCACAAGGATCAATATTTTCAAAAAATTAATGCACATCTAGTTCTAGTTTTCAATTGGAAACCGTTATAGGGAATGGAGTGTTCCGGGAGAGTAAAGGAGAATGATATAACAAAATTGTAATTCCAACTGTAGAGGGCAGGCAGATATTAATGTCTATAATTTGAAAATGAAGGTAAAATGCACATGCAGGAACAACCATGCACCTTTGGTTGGATAAGGTCAAAGTTTCTAAACGAGCAGTTCTTTCCCAATTTGTCAAGCTCTTCCTTCATCATGCAGCTGAAGTCATTCGAACCACAGCAGAAGTCAACTACCTGTGAAGCGAAATCGTGTCTGTTGAGGAAAGTGCTTAGACCAATTTGGAGCAAATATGAGTTTCATGAAAGAAATAATCTAGAAAAGTAATAATACCGAATTTGATGTTCAGGTTTGACTACTTATACATGGCTTCCTTGAATTTGATTAGGAGTTAAAACAATAGTATGAATTAGTAGAATTCGTTTAATCATTAGATAGCCCGAATACTTCAAGATATCCAAACTTCAACTATCATCTTTGAAGTTGTTCTCTAGAGAGAAAACACATTGACACTTTATTTTATCAATCTAACTGAAAGTCGTGTATCTTGTATATAGTTTCAGGAGAATCGGTTGTCCTTACAGTATCACCATCTTGCACATACGAGCACAGCCTGTTGACAATCTGCACAGTCCAGTTATAAGAGTAATTTAATCAGGATCAGAACAATAGTAGAAGTCTTCCCATAAGATTATATTGATTGATTCCCAACCGCGGGGCAATACTAAATTCACATCTATATGAAGTCATTTGAAAGACGATATATTATCATTAGCGAATCAATAAATTTTGCTTAGTTTATTATGCTGAGAAGAATTTAATGATATTATTGAGGATGTGCATACAATCTTAGGTACTCTTACAAGCCATCACATCCTCGATATTTCTATAATTTTTCTCAAATTATTCAGACAATCTAGAACACACTAATCCTTTTTTTAACTTAGAAGAAAACTCAAAGATCTCCGTGTTTTTTTTAAAACTTCCACGACTTAACACAGTATTACCTCATATGTTCAGTTTGAGACTAAAACAATATGAAAAGATAAGCTTAAGTACCACCCCTGCCGGAGTTTTTAGATTTTACTCTAGATTAGATTGCTATGTAAGAAGCGAAAGTAACACTACCAGTTTTTCTAATGATGTTTTGGAGATTCACAATTTTCATGCATGGAGTTACGCAATTGACTGAGTGACTGGCATTATAGAAGTAACAACAAGATGAACTGGATATGCATCGAATCAAATGTGCATTATAGAACTTTTATCACAGTTACAATTAAATTTGGAAGGGGAGAAGTAGACTATTACCTCTCTTAACTTGTCTAATTTGGTGAAGTGGCGTCCAAAAGAAGAATAGCGCATACCATGGAGGAATGGGTTAAGATATACTCCAAGCTTTTTCTATGTAATTCAAGGAAAAATCTTAGAGATATATTCTTCTCATCAAGAAACTGACGGTAAATTTTATCTTCAGAAACAATGTGCACATGTGAAACCGCTTTAGACTAATAATGAATGGGACCATTCTTGTGATGAAATCAAGACCAGGCCCAAGCACAACTAGGTACTACGTTAACTCGCGTAAGTTCTACTTCTACAAAAAAACCTCAGGTAAATGTAGATGCAGCTAGAACAACAATAGCCTGACTTTGACTTACACCATCAGCTTTAATAAATGAAAAAATAAAACAATGTCACTACTGGTTGGGTTAAGCCCGCTAAGCTATTTGAAACCCACAAAACAAACCATCTGGGTGTATAAATTTGTTGCACCCATGTTACAAGTTCAGTGAAACCACAATGGCATAGGAATTGATCTATAACTTCTCCACGATATTTGGATATATGAGGACGATGTTTTTTCAACAAAATTGTTAAAACAATTCTGTATCAACTGGTTAGGGGCAGAAACTCAGTGCAAGAATCCTGGCAGACGCGAGAGAAATATCTAACGACAAGAAATTTCCTACCAAAACCTCCAATACAGAAATAAAATAACTTCAAATGAGTAGGTGTTATTGTGTTAACCTTCCATTTGAGGAGCTGAGTTATAATTTCAGGAGGACAAATAGATTTCGCTTCCTCAACAGTTCCCCCTTCATCAAGCTTCCTCAATGCAGCTTGGGTAGCCTGGAGACAAAACCAACAAACTATAAAATGCAAAGCATATCAAATCAGTTGTCAATTCAGTGTCATTGTGCAGCGGTCATTTACATACTTCAACTGCCGACTCCACCTTTCCCATCGTAATGGTCTTATCTACTTGGAGCATTTGGAAGCTAGAGGCCATAGTGTTCATTTGTTGCTCCTTCATAAGCTCCTCATCACTGAATGATGTGTTGACGTCTTTTATTAAGGATTCAATACTACAAATAAGAAATTGATTATAGCAACACCAAGTTAGAAAAGAACATCTGAACTTTATCGAAGCTTGTGCTAACCAATCATCTTTTGGTCAAAAGACAAATGAAATTACCTTCTTTGCAGTTGAACATTTATTGGATGGCTTGTACTACTTGGTCTGGGTATCATACGGTTAGATGTCATGTTACGATTTATCTGGACACCAGGAACTCTATTTATTTTCAGGTTAAATGTTAAGCGCTGTTTATCACTTTTGATAGATGTTCCAGTTTTTGCCACCTGGGACGGCTTAAATAAACTCTTGGAAGGGGACTGCTGACCATAACCTGGGTATTTCTTATACTGATCTCCTGGTTCAGAAGGTACTCCGGCAAGACTTCTATCATTTTTCCTGGCACTAACACTACCTTTTGGAGAATTATTTCCTTGTTCCCATAATCCTTTCAATTTATCATCAACTTTTAATGTACCAAGAACTTTACTTCTTCCGAATGCCATCGTTGCGTTGTTGGATGAGAGATTAGAATTATGCTGCAGATTCTTTCTATCGACGTCGCGGAATAACAATAAATGATCCCTTCTTGGTGTCCCAATTTCAGGGATGATTTTATGGTCCCTGGATAAAGATTCAATTTAGAATCACTATAATGAGAAACCAAGTGATGTATGTGGATTATTCCTAAAATACTAGTCAGATAGGAAAGGCTTACAAGCAATATAATAAGAGGCGATTTGGTAAGAGACCATCCCAAGCCCTTTGTGGAAGGCTGTTCTCATATGACCTAACACGAATAGCATACTCTTTAGAAATCTTCCAATGAGAATTAATCCAAATTTACTCTTTTCGGTTTATGTAACCCTGGTATGCACTTGGACAAACTTTTGAGCAACCATAGAACAAAACGAAAGGTAATAACCTTGGCAAGCATTTCCGATGGTAAGCCTTTGGACAGCGCCTGCAAATTGCAAACTGCATATCATGGATCTCTTTGTCTTCAACTTGCTTACAGGCATAGCATTTGTGGAGAGGGCATAAAAATGATCCCCCAGAGGCGATCTTGTTCTGAAGTTCTTCTGCGTGAATCTTGTTGGAAGGGAAGAGAAGCTGTGCTACACATTTCGGGTGATAAAAATGCCCACAAGTGGGAGAAATGCAACGGAAGACCTAAACATTACAAGTCAAATTCAATTAGTCTGCATTGCTTGATGAAAAATAAGATCACTAAACTGCTCCAGTGGTAAAGCCTTGCAAAGACGAAGAGGCCTTGGGGTTTTGATTCTCACAGGGTGCATGAGTTTTTTCATATTGCTGAAAGTTTATGAAAATCAGATTAAAAAAATATTAAATGGTCAAAATAACCCAAAATATTTAATCAGGAAATATGAGAACTAGGATCCACAAGCTTTTCCTGCTTGATGTCTTATTCATATTGTTATGCCTAGATCCCAGATAGGTACATTTCTAACTATAGCAAACTTCTCAGGAGCAAGCCAAATTCGGAGTACACTTGGTTACTTTTGGTGGTTAAATCCAAACCTCTGTCCCAGCAGATCGATCAGAAGAACTCAACACACCACAACAAGAACATTGATGCTGATTATATTTGCAATTGTTGCACCAAAAAGTTTCAATGGCCTGTTGAGACACAAAACGAAGTGATACCAGATGTTACATCAAAATTATCACCAAAAGCATAATGGATTTCTATTTTTTAACTCGAATGACGTACCTCTACTTGGTCTTCGGTATATCCAAGCGACTGACATTGAGAATCAGATCCAGAATCTATGGTAGGATGGAAAGATCTTAAACACTTCCCTTCGCAACTGCATTTCAGAAGATCGCAAGGAATAACGGTAAGGTTGCATCAACCAGCAGGTATAATGAAACACTATACTCCCTTTAAATAGTACGTATATCCAATTGCAAGGAGTAAAGATAATCATAATATATGCAGAAGACTATGCCAAGTAATATTCAGTGAAAGCATCCACATTGGCATAACCTTTGGTTAACTGTGCGGAGAACGGGATTACAGGCTGTCTTAACTCTTCGAAACATTCTACAGGGAAAGCAAATAGAATGCAAAATTCTTGACAGCAACAAGAATTCATCACAGCTTTTTTGTGTAGCTTCATACCAAGTCACCATTGAGTAAGCAATTTTTCATAAGTTAGATGCAAAAGAAAAACCCAGGACCTCAGTTGAGGAAGAAACCCTCTTAATCTAGGAAATTAACAGAACAGGAGATCATAGAAGAACAGAAATGGGGTTCAATATGCATACAAGACAATCAGGGGGGAGGTCAAGGGAATTTTTAAATATGTTGGGGTTTAAAGATATTGCAAGAAAATTTACTAAGATCCATGTTATACAAATAACACGGACAAATATTATCTCATGACAGATTTCAGTTGAAACGGTCATACTTAAGAAGTCATGGTATTAATTGTAATGTCCACCAAAGACAATTTATTTCCTTAAGGTTTCCAGGATAGAAACCTTCCACAGAAGTAACGGTGGAGCTGGAAAACAAGGAAAATAGATTGCAACATAGTCAGGGACCATCTTTGTCGACAGCGAAACGATTCACTTACATTGGACCACTAAAGGTCTGGCGTTCCCACTCTCTGGCAATACTTTCAAGCAAAGTGCTTATTTTCAATAAAGTATAGTAAAACAAATTCTGAGAGACAAATGGCATGGCCTATATTATTTTGCCCCTTAAAATCTATTTAAATAGAGATCAAGGACTTAAAAATCTTTTTTACCATAGAAGCTCCCCACCGTTGTCGCAAAGACAGCAAACATGATCAAACAAGGCATCATCTTCGGCGTCGTCGCCATCGTCGTCATCATTAAATTCTTGTCTCCTTGTGCTGTCTTTCTGAAATGCCATAGTGAAATTATAAGAATATCGAGAAGATTTGAACTCCAGTGATAATTTGCCACTCACCTCATGGAATGTCTCCCTTGTTTTTCCAGTTTTTTGCATGAAAAGGGTGGAGAGATGCTACAAAAAAATGTAGCAACCATCAGGTACAAGATTTATTAGTTGATATAAGTTTAATAGGACCAAAAATCAAACATACTCCTATGGTAAAAATATATAGAAAATTGTAGATGATATGCACCGTCAAAATGATATCCCATACATGGGTTGTGCAGACTGACAACAGATATGCTCTCTGCTTTCTGACCCTTAACTGTTCAAATGATTTCTAGCAGCCACTGAAGATTCAGACAGATATTGGATACTATTCTGACGTTTTAATTTTTAACTAGACGAATCTTAAATAAACACTTCACCTTCAAAAACAAGGGATCCTGCAAACAAGTATTCTATATAAGCCTATGATGCAAATGAAAAAAAGATGAGAAAAGTTACAAGCATCAACTAACTCAGTAATCAGCACCATCCATAGTCTGATGACAGAAATAAAATTCAATTACATAATTTTCGGTTTTGGTCATGCTCATGTCTTAATTCAGCTCAGGAAGCAACTCACTGGGGCCATGATTAAATTTTGTTGAATAATATAGTTGTGACTTGTGATGAGATAATCAAAACATATATAGAAAGATATCCCAATACATAGCTGAACAAGAAAAGACCCTCCTAAGCTAAAAGCGAACAGCTCTAACCTTAGAATTCGATATATCTCTATCCTTCTCTGCAACTTTAACAACCATTGGTATGTGGTGCAACAAATCACTCTCTGAAGGTAGAATATCAAAAGTACTGCAGGGTGGGGATTGAGTTAGTTCTAGAATTAAGAAATGAGAAATAAATTTTTGGAGAACAATTACACATCTACTAAACCTGAATGTTGACCGCATTCTAGTCCACAAGGTTTCATTTGATTCCCCTGGGTGATATTTTAAGAAATGGAGATAGTGAATGGAAACTAAGACTGTCTTAACAGTAGCGATGTAATCCTTTCTGGGTTGTTGAAGCTTTATCCAAGCTCCATCCTTCGCAAGCACATAAACCTCTGGCAGGTCATGATAGAGCTCAAATTTCCACGCTGTAACCTTCTTATAAATTGGAGTGAGCCCGTCATCTGAAGTTCCACCTAAAAATGTCTGCCCATGCGATCCCTCCAGCAATACTTCATCTTTCCATTTAAGAGGCAAAATGGAAAATGAAGAGAGGCATCCCTCGTAATTTGTTAGATAGTAACTTGTTATGCAATCTGGTTGAATCTCACCCTCTTCGCTTGAAGATGACATTTGGTAAATTCCAATGTATGCGAGTATCTTCTCTAACCTAATCATCAGAAGACAAATAAACTGAAATGATAAGTCGGACTTCAAAAATCTGCATGGTAGTGTGTTTTATTATAACTAAAGAGAGGTAGTCTTAAGTTCATCAGTTATACTCGAACATGGATTTTTACCACGCCTTTGGACCAGGAAGTCACACTAACACACATACACATTTCAAACACTAACACACATACACATCTCAAACCCGAAAGGCGACATAACAATCCTACAACTTCATTAGGCATGGTTTGGCCCGTAACGGAGATACAAAGGTTGAGCCGCTCAACAGCCAACATCATCAGGCACCATCCCTCCCTGCCATAGAAGAAAATTGTTTCTCTCCTTAACATTTTTGTTCTATTACTATAAATTAGTCACCCTCAATTTCGCTCCTCTTCTATATCATAACGCTCCCACGCCATAAATAAACTAACCAATCATTTTCTCGTTAATACACCCAGACATATCTTGCTCCTTAAAGCCTTGAATGCACTGAGCACATTCAAAAAAACACAAAAAAAATAAATACTGTAAATAACAAAAATAATACTCCAATAAACTTTATTAGTCAAAACATATAACTATTAGTTTAATATCCTATTTTAAAACATCAGACAAGCAAGGAAATTATATTCTCCTCACAGCACTTACCGAACTTCTTAAAATGTTAATTTTACTTTTAAACATTTAGAAAAATTACACACCCAGAGCATATAAATTTGTACCCTAAGCATAAAAATTTGTACATTTTTGGCCTTTACTCATCCTAACATGAAACCATGCAAAATAATTACAGCAAAGAGGAACTTAACAATCAACACAACTCAAAACACATAGTTGACTAAATTCCACAACATCTACCACTTGTACCTTATGCAACTCCATATGTACCTTTACGCTATTCCACTAAACACACTATCAACAACATATATTACATAAACAGAAAAAAATCACATTATTAAACTACAAGTCTACAACAGAATCACGTAAACATCAAAAATTAACCTGTTCCTTTGTTTTTACTCAACGAAAAATCTCAAAACATTTAAAAAAAACATAAAAAAAACTTCTATATATTAACTTACGAAAAACAGTTGATTTTCCAAGTTATCAACTCTAGTGTGAGTAGATGAAAACTCAAAATATGAAAAATGAGTCAAAATAGTTGATATTTTAGCAAATGTGAAATGTAAGAAAAAAATGTTTTACCTCAGAAAAAAGCAAAAAATGGTACTCTGTGTTTATGGAGAAAAAGTGGGAAGAGCGATGGGGGGGGGGGGGGTGGTGCAGTCTTGTAGGTGCCTAGGTGGTGAAGTTGTCCTGTTTCGGATGTTGTTGTACTAAATTAGGAAATATTATCACATTCAGTTTTTACGTTTCAAATTTTATGAGTACATTCTATTTTATTACTTTTTAAATATTTATATGAAGTTAATTTAAGGGATAAAATTGAAAAAATGAAATATACTCCCTCCATCCCTAAAAGATTGTCACATTTTGACTTTTGTGGTCAATTACAACAAAATTTGATCACGAATTCTCACTAAACGAAAAGAAATAATATAGTCTTGTGGGACCTCGTTAGATTCGTCTCAATATATATTTTTGAAATATCAACTTATTATAATTTTTTTTGCATTTAGAATAAGAGATATTTGTATTTTAAATCGTGTTTTATTGACCACCAAAAGTCAAATGTGACAATCATTTAGGGACGGAGGGAGTAATAATTATTGTTTAAAGTGTAGAAATTAAAACTTAATATTATCATGGAGCTTTGACATTTTTATTTTTCTTTTTGTAAAGTAGCGATAGATATGAATTTCGAACTCAAGACCTTCTAGTCGTTAGTAAGAGTCTTTTCCACTAACTTATTCGACTAACTCATCATGGAGCTTTGACTTGTATCCTTAAACATTAACTTAAGGAAGAAGCTTAAATTCAATACCAGCCTTTTTTTTTTTTTGTAAATTAGCGATAAGGTGAATATCGAACCTAGGACCCCACTAGACTATTCAATTAACTCTCGATACCAGCCTTTTGATTGGCGATTTGGGTAACAAGCTTGATCCTATGGTTGGCAAGATTCAAGGACAATTTAATCAGCTTTTTTAACTAATTAAAATAGTAATATTTCTGTTTTTTTTTTATAAATTAGCGATGATGTGAGTTTTCGAACCCAAGACCTCCTGGTCACTAGTAAGAGACTTTTCCACTAGACTATTCGATTAACTCTAAAAAAAATAATAATATTCTTAATTATTCCATAATTGTCTCCTACATCCTATTTTCGAGTTTAATGCTATTAATATGGCTGAATTTTTAATGCCAATTGGATCATTGATTATCAATCAATAATTATGCATATTATGTCAAATATTTATATATCATTAATAATACTATGATGGCTATTATTAAAGCACACTAATAACAATTATTATATATTAATGGATATTTCACATCATATTATGCATGCACTTTTAGCATTTTTTTTTATATAAATTGGTTATTTCGTTGATGCTTAAATGAATAGAAAAGTGCTACAACTATACATGTTAGTTTTTGTACTTTCATCAATTTGTACACAAAATTGGTCATTTAACGCACACATTATAGTTTTTGTACATTTATCCATTTTTATTTCAATTCATGCTTGAATAACTACAATATATAAAAAATAAATATAATTTCACATTATATTTTACCCGTACGTTTTAGTTCATGCTTCAATCATAATGGTAAGTTTTTGCTTGTCAAGAGACAAAATAGATTATGTATTGTAAAAATAAATTATAGAAAAATAGGACTCCATCTTCTCAAACCATCATCACTCTAAGAATTTTTTTTCACAAAAAAAAGCTCTCCAAATCTTTACAAATTTCAATCTAAGTAAGGATAAATTAAAATTTTGTTAGATATTGATTAATCATTAATGACAGCAATTTTTAGGGATTTTGAATTTGATCAATTATGGAATGGATATGTGTAGAGTTTTAGGTGACATTAATGATTTATTTGTCATTTATTTTTTACACATAATAAGAATTGTCTATTTTATTCTTTTTAAGCAAGTTACTTAAAAATAAAATTAAGCACGCACCTAAAGCAACCTCATGACTTGTAAGAGTTTTAAGGAATTCCTTAAGCATCATGCTTAAGTGTATAGTGTATTGTTAGATTATTGATTGCGCATATTATTTCGATTTGATGGCTCAATTACTTTGGGAGCTTTAATTTTTAGTCTACATACATTGTTGTTAATTTAGTAACATAATATTGTGAAATCTGAATCTAATCCAACTTAATAAAACAAAGATGATATTCTCATTTTAAGGGTCTTACCCCACCCTGTCATGGGTCATTAAGAGGAGGTGAATTGCGATATGTGCCTCAAAAGATGATGTTCAATGATGTTTATATTCCACCTATTGACAATATCATTTCACGTGTAAAAATAATTCCAGAACAACTAAAAATTACATAGTGTCGTTATCGACAATTGGAGTGAAAAATTATCACTTCGCAGGTGGCTCTCAGCAACATAAAATAGGGTCACATTATCACATATCCAGTATTCGAGCTGATATGAATGACTCAGCTAGAAAAGGAGAAATATTTGTTCAAACTTCATCAATGAAACACCACAACAAGTAGCTAATTTGTGTTAAACACTGATTTTGCTTCGAAAGCATTAATCTGTACATGTATCAACGTTCCGGAAAAGTATACATTTTACGTTTAAGCAAATTTCGTGTATCTTCGACTTCTCAAAATGAAGTGTACATGTTTTTATGTCTGCAAATGGAATTACAGCCAATTGTCATCTGATACCTTTTCATGAGAAGCACAATACTAATGAGATGGTGGATGTTCTGAAGAATAGTAGCTAATTGTTGGTGAACCAGCGAAGCGAGTAGTGGTAGAACGAAAAGACCGTTCCATTGAGTCAAGTTCCTGGCCATCTCCTTCATGTTTCTGTACCAGACCCTTGAGAGAGTTGATAATCTCAGACATGGAGGGTCGGAACTCTTTCGCTGGCTGCATATTATTGAATAATGGAAACATGTTCAATTAGTTTTTCATTAACAACTAACTGAATCTTGAGTTAAACTTGATCTATTTACGCAGTATACTTAAACTGGGAAATTTGGATCAGTGACAGAGCTAGCATACGAAGTCGTGCTAATGGTGTTTGAGGTTGAAGTGAATGTGAGTACCTGAATACAAAGAGAGACAATGTCAGCATAGGACGAGAGAACCTTGGAAGATATTCTTCTCCTCAGAGCTGGATCAATCATTTCTACCAATGATTTGTTGTCATGGAGCCTGGAGGACACCCACTTCACCAGAGACTGTTCTTTCATTGGTTTTGAGCTGTATGAGTTTCAGGAAACGATAATTAGGATAAGCACTAGTTCATCTTTACAAGCAGAAACATGAAAGGTAAGTATCAAGAATGAGCAGGTTGCAGACCTGTCAAAAGGCTTTCGTCCTGTTAAAAGCTCTATGAGCAATACTCCGAAGGCGTAAATGTCAGCTTTAAAGCTGTTGTTTCCAGGTTGAACATGCTCAGGTGCAGTATAACCGCTATTTATGATAGCCATTTCAGAAGCCTGTTTGAACAAGAATTAGCCAACAATTACATGTAACGGTGTTAATTAAAGTAGAATAAATTAAGGTATCTGCTCAGACCGCAGATTGAAGAGGTATACTAGTGTGTTTTTACTTATGGAGGATATTTATAATCTAAGATCTAATGCGATACTGTTATCATGAATCATGAATTCATGATGATCTGTACAAATAGGCAAAAACTTTGCTCCTGGCAAGTATGAAGTATCAGGGATCAACTAGAAGGTACCTTGAGTTTGACACTATTGTTGGTTAGGGAACTTAAGATAGCAAGTCCACAATCACAAAGCCGCGGTGTTAGATCTTCATCAAGTAAAATGTTTGCAGCCTTCAAGTTTCTGTGCATCACTGGTGGCATGCTGGAGTGCAAGTAGCTAAATGGGATACAAGAAAACATTTATTTAAGCAAGTACAAGTGCCAGGCTTATTGAAACTCTAAAACCTAAGCACTTTATAAGGCATAAGAGCACAATGTTAGAAATACATACTCTAGAGCCTGAGCCACACCAAGTGCGATCCGCAGACGAAGGCCCCAGGACAGCGGTGTGTACGCAGTACAGTGCAGAGCATCTTCAAGAGTAAGATTCCTAATATACTCATACACAAGGATATGCTGCCCACTTTCTACACAGTAGCCCATGAGTCTAACTATGTTTGGATGCCTTAGCCGCGATGTGTTCCAAATTGCATCTAAGACTTGTTCTTCTTCATTCAGGGACAGTGATACCAGCATAAGGCTCTTCGCAGCAAAAATCTTGCAAAAGTAGTGAGAAAATATTGATATAGCTTTTCCTAAACTTGATACTGAAATGTAACTATTATAAGTCATAGATTGTACTTGTCCATCTGGGAACTCTGCCCTGTAGACAGCACCAAGGGACCCCTCTCCGAGAAGGTTTTTCTCACTGAAGCAGTTCGTTGCAAACTGGAGTTCTGCTATTGTGTAGAGCTTGGCACTTATTGGGATTTTGGGTTTGCTAGAGAAACTTCTCCTTTTAGTCACTTTCATTGTTCTTGTGCGAACAGGTGGCAGGTGCCAAGGAGCAATTGTTGAAGGAGAATTGAGCGCAGGCACATACTCGGTCTCTTCTAGACCTGCAGAAGAATAAGCTACAAACAGAACTTAGAATTAATTAAACACAGGTAAAACATCAATGAGGCAGCCTTTTAGTATTATACAGGAAGCTAACATTATCAGGATTTTATAAGTGGTTTTAGGGATCCACACATGTATTTAATTACCTCTAGCTGCACTAACACGTAAAGAGTGAATTGAATCTTCATTTCCCTCCAAGGTTCTGAGTTTTCTCCTTTGAGAGTGACCAACCCTGATCACAGCAAAGACAGCAACACAGATTGCCATCAACACACCCCCAACTGTGCAAATGATCCCTGCTGTGCCTAGCCTCCTCTTCTTATGCTTGCCTTCATCATGAGAAGGATGTTTGGAGATGGCATTGGACTCGGATGCTGGTGGGCTCTGGATACTATGCTCATCTGGCATAACATCAGATGGAAATTTCCATGGTGTATAGTTTACCCCTATGTCAAAATGATTACCCCCGATCCTGAACACATAAAAGGCAGCTGAGTGGAAAATTAAACTCTAACGTCTGGCAACGGAGAGCTTCCTTACGATTCAATTCTAATTATCCTAAAAGCCCAAGCTAACTTGTTAGTGAACTCCTACAGCCACTTATAAAATCAATGATCTCTCTACAATATGTGTGGGAAGTGCAGTACGTTACACTGCTTACCATAAGTTCTTAATCTTTTGAAAATTTTCTGGGATGATACCGCTAAAACTGTTATCTTCTATGTTCCTGTAAACAAAAATAGTAGTGATCATGTGGACATGTAGTAGAGACGAGAAATGAAGCACTCTAAAATCACCAGAACGCTTACAAGTCAATGAGTGGGAGATTCGCTAAGTAGACTACTGATCCCGTGAAAGCATTGCTCTGCAGGAACCTACAGAAAGAATGCGTTTGAGAGGAAGAAGTTCTTGAATTTAAGAAACACTAATCTGATTAGTAATACTAACAGTCTCCAAAGGTTTGTTGTAGATTCAAACGATCTCGGTAAATCTCCTGAGAAGCTATTATAAGATAGATCCCTGTTGAAGAACAATTTTTAATACAATATAAATCTTATGCGCATGGTACAATAATACAGTCACTTGTCCATGAACTTTCACATCCAGATAAACATAACAGAAATTAGTGAAATAATTTCATTATAAGTAACACAACAAAGGGAGAGGAAGAGGAAGAGGAAGTTTACATCTCTCTTAGATTGTCCAGCCCATTGAAGACATCCCCAAGAGGTCCAGAAAGTAAATTGTGGCTTAGATTTCTGCAGACTCTTTGAATCAGTAAGATAAACATTAGCCAACTGCAGAGTAAACTTTAAACTCGTGCCACTTACAAACGCCTTAGGTGCTTCATGAAGGACAGTGACTGAGGCATGCTCCCAGAGAATTTGTTGTCTGATAAATTCCTGAATTTACCAAAATGATAGGCATTAGTTATATTTCATTTTTGCAACAGAAACATAGAGGCTAAGGAAAACTTGATACTATATCTCATTATCATCAGGTAACAAACTTCTATATGGAAACAATGAATAACTATGTATCAAGAGTAGGCCGCCTTACAAGTTGGTGAGATTAAGAGGCAAACTGAACGAGATTGGACCATTAATGTCATTTGAGCTCAAGTCCCTGGAAAACATAAAAACGAGAATCAACAAAGCAACTGTAACTAATATCCAATTAAAGCAATAAATAAAACTAATTAGAGTAACTCACAGTTGCTTCAGATTTTCCAAATTAACTAGCTCATAGCCAAAATTTCCAGAGAGGTTTAATCCATGCAGTTTACTATGACATTGAAAAATAGGAACATATTAGAATCTGCTCAACAGTCAAGTATAACACTAATGACTTCAATCGACAAAAGCCATAAGAATACAGGTGGATAATTGACGATCCTTCACATTCTACTCCAATCCAAGGGTCTTGGCATGGGTCACCTCCGTCTGACTGCCACTTACTAAGTTGGGGTGGTGTGTTCAATGATTTGTAAAACTCTTGAAGAGCCATAACTGCAAACATGGAATTTGATCATCTAATCCTTTTGCGACTTCATTACCATCATATTATAATATAATGTTCAGAAATCTAAAGAGAACCACTTGAACGACAAAACTCGTATACCAAGAAAGTAACCAAATATTTAAGTAACATAAAAAATATGTGAAAAACTTACGATCAAGATCGTCAGTGTATCCCAAAGCTTGGGAAGCAAGATATGCCCAGAAGATAATCCCCACAAACAAGAGCAGACTGCTCTGCTTAGCCATTTCTCACTATCAACCAAAATAATTCTCCTGGAAGAGACAGAAAATTGAAGAAATCATATGACAATATCAATACATCTCAAGAGAAACAAAACTCGACATAATTGAAAAATCTAAATATCAAGTTAAACAGTTCGGTTTACCAAAAAAAATCATGATCACATTGTCGAATACATATGTTCCCAGCTATATTCATTCAGTAAGAATCACAATCAGCGCAAATAAGATATGATCAAACATAGTTCCTTAAAAAAAATCAAAAACTCAACTGGAAACTTAGTTTTGGGATATATGAAATTACTAACATGCCATTTCTCTCAAAACAGCTTGAGGAAACCAATTAATATCAAAGGAACAGACAAACCCAAGGAAATCGAAGAAACAACCGCACCACAGAACATATAATAATCAATAAACACATCAAAATTTACCCAATCTTCAATCAACACACATTAACAAAAACAAATAAAAAAAATCAAGGAGTTAAACAGTCCAATTATTCCTAAAAATCAATAAAAACACCAATTTATTGGTGAATAGATATGTGCATTCACTCGCAAACTCAATCAACACAAATTTCAGTTCCAGAACGGACTAACCAAATAAAATTCGAAGAAAAAAAATATTTAAAAGACCTAAAAACAAATGAAATCAGCAACAAAATATATCAATTAATCATAAAAATCAGTAAAAATATAAATCCATCGTTATATACATAGTCATTCACTGGCAAACACAATCTGAGTAATGACGATCAACCATACAAATTGGAATATGAATTAATTAAACAATTTTTGCTAGTAAAAATCAATAAATACAAATATTTTTTGAGCTGCATTGTATACATTCGTTCACTCACAAACCCATTCTACCATATACGAGACAAACAAACACAATTACATAAAAAATCAATACAAAAATTACTGAATTATCCGTCAAATGTGAAATCGAGAAAATCAATTGAAATGTGACTTCATTATGGGATAAATGTGGAATTAAAAAATCCAACAAAATATGACTTAATTATGGGACAACTGTGAAATTGAAAAAAATCGATTAATGAAAGTGACATAGTTTTTTGGACAATTTTTAATCATTAACATAAACATAGAAGCTAGAGAGAGAGAATGGAACTGAGAGTAGAGAGAGGAGTGAAGCTGGTGCGTTTCGCTGAGTGAGCATGGCGGTTGAGATAGTTAGTTAGAGCTGGGATATTAGATTCCCTGTTTCCCGCTTTTATGACTTCTCAAGATTTTATTCCTAACGCGAGTTGCTCCCCGGAAGGAGGAGATAAGTCGCGGGATTATGCGTTATATGGTTAGACGATCTGAAGTTATCCGTTAAATATTTTCATACTAGATTCTGTTTTATAGAAGACTCGAATCCACTATAGTACACAAGGCAATGCGTAATGCTACTCACCTCAAACTCTTTACCACTTGACATGTGCCGGGGCGACTTCTCAAGATTTTAGATTTTGCATTTTTCGAACAAAAATTACTCTCGGGTCACTAGTAAGAGCCTTTTCCACTAGACTATTCATTTAACTCTACTCTCGCAGATTTTTAGTTATTATTTTAATTATTTGTACATAAATTAAGACAAAAACGGATAGTGCATTCGTTCACCTGCTTTTTTTCATTGAAAAACTTACGCTCGAGACTATGAAGATCCACTAATAACAACAATAATGGCTAAGTAAAAAGAGCAATAATAATGAAATGCATTCAAGATAATTATTGTTTAAACCAACAAGGTTACACAAGTTAAGGGAAAACTTTGGTGTCATTAAGAGCATTCGCAACAGATTCCTCATAAAATTTTCCCAAAATCAACTCCTCATACCACTTTTTGAAATTTAAAAGTTACTTTTAACGTTACAAACAAAATCAGATGTGAAAAGATTCGGTGCATCAATACTTCGGTGCACCCGGTGTATCAAGTACCCATTTAAAGGTTTTACGTGGGTACTGTACCCACTTGAAACTTCATCATTGGTACTTGTACCCAAATTGTACTATAACAATGGTACAATACCACATATTTATCAATCCAAAATAAATATGTGGTATTGTACCATTGTTATAGTACAATTTGGGTACAAGTACCAATGATGAAGTTTCAAGTGGGTACAGTACCCACGTAAAACCTTTAAATGGGTACTTGATGCACCGGGTGCACCGAATTATTGATGCACCGAATCCGGACTCAAATCAGATTCCCTATATCTTTCCTTATATTATAAACTTTAACTAAAAAACAAAAAAAATATAGCTCTAAAAATGAATATTTAAAGACTATGAATAAAGTAAACAAGTAAACTATGAGTATATTCTAGAAATAATCGAATAACATTAATTCTATATTTATAAAATATGATATATATTTTTTTAAAGCTACAAAAAATTAAATAAACTAATACTTCATAAATCCTAATATACTATTCTATATTTAATAATATAATATTAAATGTGTTTTAATATTATATTTTTATACTCTAATTATAAAAGATAATCATAGTGGAGGCAGGTAGGCAGCATATAAAATTGCACTCCAAGTCTCCAATCTTCAATCCGCCAGGCCTCTTAAAGTGTTAATACACTAGGCGGGCCTTGGCTAAAAAAAATGTGGGGTTCATTATAATTTAGGGAATTTAATACAGTAGTTTTTTGGATCAATTGATACCTTTTCTATTTTATATTTGACATGAGGATCAATTTGACAAGGCTCTTGCGAATGCTCTAAGAATGTTCATTGATAGTGATACAGACGTTAGATACATAAATTTAACACTCTTTTTCGAAAGATCGAGTATTTCTGATAGGTACATCAATTATTTGTTTTCTAGGTAGGCGACAGGGTATTCGCATGAAAATGTACTATTCTCCTTCACGATAAATACATGATTTAACTTTGTTTACCTCATCATATGTACTTATTCATTGAAACGGTCTATTCTCTTTTACATGTAACCTATTGCATTATCCTCTATGAAATGAGTCAAAAATCTAAGTATTTGTCTCTAAAACTAAAAGAAGGTGTAAAATAATGTTACATAATCATAGTTTTACCCAAAATCAAGAGGAAGAAAAAATGTTCACAAAAAAAGCTCTCCAAATCTTTACAAATTTCAATCTGAGTAAGGATAATTTTAAATTTTGTTAGAGATTGATTGCTCACTAATGACATTAATTTTTAGGGATTTTGAATTTGATCAATTATGGAATGAATATGTGTAGAGTTTTAGGTGACATTAATGATTTATTTGTCATTTATTTTTTACACATAATAAGAATTGTCTATTTTATTCTTTTTAAGCAAGTTGCTTAAAAATAAACTTAAGCACGCACCTAAAGCAACCTTATAAGAGTTTTAAGGAATTTATTAAGCATCATGCTTAAGTGTATAGTGTATTGTTAGATTATTGATTGTGCAAATTATTTCGATTTGATGTCTCAATTACTTTGGGAGCTTTAATTTTTAGTCTACGTACATTGTTGTTAATTTAGTAACATAATATTGTGAAATCTGAATCTAATCCAACTTAATAAAACAAAGATGATATTTTCGTTTTAAAGGTCTTATCGCACCCTGCCATGGATCATTAAGAGGAGGTGAATTGCGATACGTGCCTCAAAAGATCATAAGACTTGGGTTGTCTGTTTACTACTTTAGCACGAGATTCTGTCACTTTAAGGCACTCGAACCCATACAATACAAGAGGCGAGACTCATCACCCAAACTCTTAACAGACTGAGTTTTGCCCCAGTAGCTACCCAACATATTTAATGCATGCACTAAACACACCCATTTCATTCTTTTGGCAAGTTGTTAATTAGAGTGGCTAGTTAGTGATCATATTTGGTGGTTCTGAAACGTTTTTCAAACGTTAGTGATGTCAGAAGTCATTAATGCGAGACCTTTGAGTAGAAGATTAGGTCAAATACCCTTAAGTTTATAGTCATCTGTTATAACTTATAAGTTTGAGATTATATAATATATTGTATATGGTTATTATTTGGGCTATCTTTACCTCTAATGAGTTTTGTATATCGAGTTTAGTTCTACGATATTTTAGTGAATATTGATGTCAAAATAGGAATAGTAACTTAGTAAACTAAGATTTAGCATGTATTTGTGATGTTCAATGATGTTTATATTCCACCTATTGACAATATCATTTCAATATATTTAAAAAGTAGTATCGTGTGCCGAATGTGTATACGAATTTCGAAATTAGTTTTAAAATGAGCTCGTTAAACTTATATAAAGTAGCTATATCTTTGGAACTTAATTATGTGTTGCCCAAAATATAAAACAGTACTAATCAATAATCACATTTAGTTTTGAGTCCAAAATGAATAATAATATCAGCTAGAAAGGAGGCCTAAAATATATCTAAAATTTCAATAATCACATTTAGTTTTGAGGCCCAAAATATTAGCTAGGAACGAGGCCCAAAATATAAAACAATACTAATCAATAATCACATTTAGTTTTGAGTCCAAAATGAATAATAATATTAGCTAGGAACGAGGCCCAAAATGTATCTAAAATGAATAATAATATTAGCTAGGAACAAACCTAAAATTTCAAAGCCGAAAGTGGGCTCAAGTTTAGGTCCAAAACACGAGGCCCAGAACCGAAACTGAACCGGAACCGGTCTGGAACCGATATGAACCGAACCGTTTAGAACCGAACCAATTTCGGTTCTGTCTGCCGTAGAACCGATGATGTCGGTCCGGTTCTTTTTTTTTTGTCTAAAACCGAACCGAACCGTGCACACCCCTAATTTCACGTGTAAAAATAATTCCAGAACAACTAAAAATTACATAGTGTCGTTATCGACAATTGGAGTGAAAAATTATCACTTCGCAGGTGGTTCTCAGCAACATAAAATAGGGTCACATTATCACACATCCAGTATTCGAGCTGATATGAATGACTCAGCTAGAAAAGGAGAAATATTTGTTCAAACTTCATCAATGAAACACCACAACAAGTAGCTAATTTGTGTTAAACACTGATTTTGCTTCGAAAGCATTAATCTGTACATGTATCAACGTTCCGGAAAAGTATACATTTTACGTTTAAGCAAATTTCGTGTATCTTCGACTTCTCAAAATGAAGTGTACATGTTTTTATGTCTGCAAATGGAATTACAGCCAATTGTCATCTGATACCTTTTCATGAGAAGCACAATACTAATGAGATGGTGGATGTTCTGAAGAATAGTAGCTAATTGTTGGTGAACCAGCGAAGCGAGTAGTGGTGGAACGAAAAGACCGTTCCATTGAGTCAAGTTCCTGGCCATCTCCTTCATGTTTCTGTACCAGACCCTTGAGAGAGTTGATAATCTCAGACATGGGGGGTCGGAACTCTTTCGCTGGCTGCATATTATTGAATAATGGAAACATGTTCAATTAGTTTTTCATTAACAACTAACTGAATCTTGAGTTAAACTTGATCTATTTACGCAGCATACTTAAACTGGGAAATTTGGATCAGTGACAGAGCTAGCATACGAAGTCGTGCTAATGGTGTTTGAGGTTGAAGTGAATGTGAGTACCTGAATACAAAGAGAGACAATGTCAGCATAGGACGAGAGAACCTTGGAAGATATTCTTCTCCTCAGAGCTGGATCAATCATTTCTACCAAAGATTTGTTGTCATGGAGCCTGGAGGACACCCACTTCACCAGAGACTGTTCTTTCATTGGTTTTGAGCTGTATGAGTTTCAGGAAACGATAATTAGGATAAGCACTAGTTCATCTTTACAAGCAGAAACATGAAAGGTAAGTATCAAGAATGAGCAGGTTGCAGACCTGTCAAAAGGCTTTCGTCCTGTTAAAAGCTCTACGAGCAATACTCCGAAGGCGTAAATGTCAGCTTTAAAGCTGTTGTTTCCAGGTTGAACATGCCCAGGTGCAGTATAACCGCTATTTATGATAGCCATTTCAGAAGCCTGTTTGAACAAGGATTAGCCAACAATTACATGTAACGGTGTCAATTAAAGTAGAATAAATTAAGGTATCTGCTCAGACCGCAGATTAAAGAGGTATACTAGTGTGTTTTTACTTATGGAGGATATTTATAATCTAAGATCTAATGAGATACTGTTATCATGAATCATGATGATCTGTACAAATAGGCAAAAACTTTGCTCCTGGCAAGTATGAAGTATCAGGATCAACTAGAAGGTACCTTGAGTTTGACACTATTGTTGGTTAGGGAACTTAAGATAGCAAGTCCACAATCACAAAGCCGCGGTGTTAGATCTTCATCAAGTAAAATATTTGCAGCCTTCAAGTTTCTGTGCATCACTGGTGGCATGCTGGAGTGCAAGTAGCTAAATGGGATACAAGAAAACATTTATTTAAGCAAGTACAAGTGCCAGGCTTATTGAAACTCTAAAACCTAAGCACTTTATAAGGCATAAGAGCACAATGTTAGAAATACATACTCTAGAGCCTGAGCCACACCAAGTGCGATCCGCAGACGAAGGCCCCAGGACAGCGGTGTGTACGCAGTACAGTGCAGAGCATCTTCAAGAGTAAGATTCCTAATATACTCATACACAAGGATATGCTGCCCACTTTCTACACAGTAGCCCATGAGTCTAACTATGTTTGGATGCCTTAGCCGCGATGTGTTCCAAATTGCATCTAAGACTTGTTCTTCTTCATTCAGGGACAGTGATACCAGCATAAGGCTCTTCGCAGCAAAAATCTTGCAAAAGTAGTGAGAAAATATTGATATAGCTTTTCCTAAACTTGATACTGAAATGTAACTATTATAAGTCATAGGATTGTACTTGTCCATCTGGGAACTCTGCCCTGTAGACAGCACCAAGGGACCCCTCTCCGAGAAGGTTTTTCTCACTGAAGCAGTTCGTTGCAAACTGGAGTTCTGCTATTGTGTAGAGCTTGGCACTTATTGGGATTTTGGGTTTGCTAGAGAAACTTCTCCTTTTAGTCACTTTCATTGTTCTTGTGTGAACAGGTGGCAGGTGCCAAGGAGCAATTGTTGAAGGAGAATTGAGCGCAGGCACATACTCGGTCTCTTCTAGACCTGCAGAAGAATAAGCTACAAACAGAACTTAGAATTAATTAAACACAGGTAAAACATCAATGAGGCAGCCTTTTAGTATTATTCAGGAAGCTAACATTATCAGGATTTTATAAGTGGTTTTAGGGATCCGCACATGTACTTAATTACCTCTAGCTGCACTAACACGTAAAGAGTGAATTGAATCTTCATTTCCCTCCAAGGTTCTGAGTTTTCTCCTTTGAGAGTGACGAACCCTGATCACAGCAAAGACAGCAGCACAGAATGCCATCAACACACCCCCAACTGTGCAAATGATCCCTGCTGTGCCTAGCCTCCTCTTCTTATGCTTGCCTTCATCATGAGAAGGATGTTTGGAGATGGCATTGGACTCGGATGCTGGTGGGCTCTGGATACTATGCTCATCTGGCATAACATCAGATGGAAATTTCCATGGTGTATAGTTTACCCCTATGTCAAAATGATTACCCCCGATCCTGAACACATAAAAGGCAGCTGAGTGGAAAATTAAACTCAAACGTCTGGCAACGGGGAGCTTCCTTACGATTCAATTCTAATTATCCTAAAAGCCCAAGCTAAGTTGGTAGTGAACTCCTACAGCCACTTATAAAATCAGTGATCTCTCTACAATATGTGTGGGAAGTGCAGTATGTTACACTGCTTACCATAAGTTCTTAATCTTTTGAAAATTTTCTGGGATGATGCCGCTAAAACTGTTATCTTCTATGTTCCTGTAAACAAAAATATTAGTGATTATGTGGACATGTAATAGAGACCAGAAATGAAGCACTCTGAAATCACCAGAACGCTTACAAGTCAATGAGTGGGAGATTCGCTAAGTAGACTACTGATCCCGTGAAAGCATTGCTCTGCAGGAACCTACAGAAAGAATGCGTTTGAGAGGAAGAAGTTCTTGAATTTAACAAACACTAATCTGATTAGTAATACTAACAGTCTCCAAAGGTTTGTTGTAGATTCAAACGATCTCGGTAGATCTCCTGAGAAGCTATTATAAGATAGATCCCTGTTGAAGAACAATTTTTAATACAATATAAATCTTATGTTCATGGTACAATAATACAGTCACTTGTCCATGAACTTTCACATCCAGATAAATATAACAGAAATTAGTGAAATAATTTCATTATAAGAAACACAACAAAGGGAGAGGAAGAGGAAGGTTACATCTCTCTTAGATTGTCCAGCCCATTGAAGACATCCCCAAGAGGTCCAGAAAGTAAATTGTGGCTTAGATTTCTGCAGACTCTTTGAATCAGTAAGACAAACATTAGCCAATTGCAGAGTAAACTTTAAACTCGTGCCACTTACAAATGCCTTAGGTGCTTCATGAAGGACAGTGACTGAGGCATGCTCCCAGAGAATTTGTTGTCTGCTAAATTCCTGAATTTACCAAAATGATAGGCATTAGTTATATTTCATTTTTGCAACAGAAACATAGAGGCTAAGGAAAACTTGATACTATATCTCATTATCATCAGGTAACAAACTTCTATACGGAAACAATGAATAAATATGTACCAAGAGTAGGCCGCCTTACAAGTTGGTGAGATTAAGAGGCAAACTGAACGAGATTGGACCATTAATGTCATTTGAGCTCAAGTCCCTGGAAAACATAAAAACGAGAATCAACAAAGCAACTGTAACTAATATCCAATTAAAGCAATAAATAAAACTAATTAGAGTAACTCACAGTTGCTTCAGATTTTCCAAATTAAGAAGCTCATAGCCAAAATTTCCAGAGAGGTTTAATCCATGCAGTTTACTATGACATTGAAAAATAGGAACATATTAGAATCTGCTCAACAGTCAAGTATAACACTAATGACTTCAATCGACAAAAGCCATAAGAATACAGGTGGATAATTGACGATCCTTCACATTCTACTCCAATCCAAGGGTCTTGGCATGGGTCACCTCCGTCTGACTGCCACTTACTAAGTTGGGGTGGTGTGTTCAATGATTTGTAAAACTCTTGAAGAGCCATAACTGCAAACATGGAATTTGATCATCTAATCCTTTTGCGACTTCAGTACCATCATATTATAATATAATGTTCAGAAATCTAAAGAGAGCCACTAGAACAACAAAACTCGTATACCAGTTGACACAGCCACTTCCTAATATAAAATATTTAAGTAACATAAAAAATATGTGAAAAACTTACGATCAAGATCGTCAGTGTATCCCAAAACTTGGGAAGCAAGATATGCCCCGAAGATAATCCCCACAAACAAGAGCAGAGTGCTCTGCTTAGCCATTTCTCACTATCAACCAAAATAGTTCTCCTGGAAGAGACAGAAAATTGGAGAAATCATATGACAATATCAATACATCTCAAGAGAAACAAAACTCGACATAATTGAAAAATCTAAATATCAAGTTAAACAGTTCGGTTTACCAAAAAAATCATGATCACATTGTCGAATACATATGTTCTAAGCTCTATTCAATCAGTAAGAATCACAATCAGCGCAAATAAGATAAGATCAAACATAGTTCCTTAAAAAAATCAAAAACTCAACTGGAAACTTAGTTTTGGGATATTTGAAATTACTAACATGCCATTTCTCTCAAAACAGCTTGAGGAAACCAATTAATATCAAAGGAACAGACAAACCCAAGGAAATCGAAGAAACAACCGCACCACAGAACATATAACAATCAATAAACACATCAAAATTTACCCAATCTTCAATCAACACACATTAACAAAAACAAATAAAAAAAATCAAGGAGTTAAACAGTCCAATTATTCCTAAAAATCAATAAAAACACCAATTTATTGGTGAATAGATATGTGCATTCACTCGCAAACTCAATCAACACAAATTTCAGTTCCAGAACGGACTAACCAAATAAAATTCAAAGAAAAAAAATATTAAAAAGACCTAAAAACAAATGAAATCAGCAACAAAATATATCAATTAATCATAAAAATCAGTAAAAATATAAATCCATTGTTATATACATAGTCATTCACTGACAAACACAATCTGAGTAATGACGATCAACCATACAAATTGGAATATGAATTAACATAAACATAGAAGCTAGAGAGAGAGAGAATGGAACTGAGAGTAGAGAGAGGAGTGAAGCTGGTGCGTTTTGCTGAGTGAGCATGGCGGTTGAGGTAGTTAGTTAGAGCTGGGATATTAGATTCCCTGTTTCCCGCTTTTATGACTTCTCAAGATTTTATTCCTAACGCGAGTTGCTGCCTGGAAGTCGGGAGGAGATAAATCGCGGGATTATGCGTTAGATGGTTAGACGATCTGAGGTTGTCCGTTAACCAATTTCATATTAGATTCTTTTTCATAGGAGACTCGAACCCACTATAGTGCACAAGGTAATGCGTGATGTTATTCACCTCAAACTCTTTACCACTTGACCTGTGCCGGGGGACTTCTCAAGATTTTAGATTTTGCAATTATCGAACAATAATTACTCTCGGGTTACTAGCAAGAGCCTTTTCCACTAGGCTATTCACTTAACTCTACTCTCGCAGATTTTTAGTTATTATTTTAGTTATTTGTACATAAATTAAGACAAAAACGGATAGTGCATTGATTCACCAGCTTTTTTCATTGAAAAACTTACGCTCGAGAGTATGAAGATCCACTAATAACAACAATAATGGCTAAATAAAAAGAGCAATAATGAAATGCATTCAAGATCATTATTGTTTAAACCAACAAGGTTACACAAGTTAAGGGGAAAACTTTGGTGTCATTAAGTACGTTCATTGATAGTGATACATACGTTACATACATAAATTTACCACTCTTTTTCGAAAGATCAAATACTAACTTGAGCGTTGGAGTATTTCTGGTAGGGACATCAATTTTTTGTTTTCTAGGTAGGCGACAGGGTATTCGCATGAAAACGCATTATTCTCCTTAACGATAAATACATGGTTTAACTTTGTTTACCCCATCATATGTGCTTATTCATTGAAATGGTCTATTCTCTTTTACATGTAACCTATTGCATTATCCTCTATGAAATGAGCCAAAAATCTAAGTACTTGTCTCTAAAACTAAAAAAAAAAGTGTAAAATAATGTTACATAATCATAGGTTTACCCAAAATCAAGAGGAAGGAAAAATGTTCACATAATGGACACCCAAAATCAAGAAGGAAAGAAGAGAAACTTGTTGTTTAAACTGCACTCTTTAATGCACACTTTTAACTCACAAAACATTCTCATTCATATTCATGGCATTTTCAGTTCTCGATTAGTCCTCGCCGAATAGTTACACAACGGAAAGTCATAGGCATGAAGCCGTTGATGTTTATCTAACTGATCTTGGATGGACATTGTGAATTATCTGAACACTCCGGGGTCTGAACTTCAATGACTCCTGGTGCAGGACAGATATCATTACTACTCGGAGATGAATTTTTCGGGTTTGGAGTGTCTAAGAGACTATTCGTTGTCTTCCTTTGCTGTTCAATCATCAGTTTTAATTGCTCTCCTTGTGCTTCGATCCTTAACTGCAGTTTTCTCTGAATCTGTTCATACAAAGCGACAAACACCAAAATGCAGGCGTTGTTAACAAATATAATCCTAGAAAACAACGATTACATGATAAAACATCCCCCGTTGATTTATTTTGACAAACAATGCATTTGAAATGAGCATTATTAAGCTACCTCTAGTTGATCATGGAGCTGTTTTTGGACTTCTAGCTGCAGTTGGAGGGCTTCCGTGATTTGCAGACCACTAAATCGAAAATTTAATGTTATGGAAATGCTAAATAAGATGAATCAGATAGAAACCCGAAATCAAATGAGAAATATGAATCACATCCTGAAGGAACTAGATCATCCCATTATGCAATAATCAGGTTAATGATATAACAACAGAATTCTTACGTTTTGACATCAATCTGCTCGGTACTAGGCGTAGGAATCCTCTTCTCAGGTTTTTCTGCTAACAATTAAACATTCGAGTTTGTTAGATATCGAAGATTGTTGCAGGAAAATATCTTTAATCTGAGAATGCTTGATTTGCTATAACATGCATATTTTAGATTGCTCAAACAAATAAGCAAAACAAGTGGAAACATTTGTGTACCTCCACAAGCATCTGGTACATACTTCGCGTTTCGATATTTCTACATAAAAAATGGCAAAAAGGACAAAGCTGATTTAAAATCTTCCAGGAGAAATTAAAATACAGAAGAAAGGTGAAGGCTAAAGATATTAGCTCTTTTAAGTTCAAGAATACCTGCAAGTGGCTTTTAACATGAAAGATGGTCAAGCTCTGATGACCCATCAGCTTCAAAATCGCCTTGGGCGTGGCCTCTGAGGGGTTGCCATAAAGTCATATCAATATCTCATAATGTTCAATGAAACTTATTCAACGCTACAAAGTTACTTACTATCAGGACCACCAAGGCGGTTTATACACTCAACGAACCACGCGTGAAGATCTTGAGTCCACCTGATTCTTGATTTATTGGATAAAGCAGCGGCTGACGATGCAGAGCCACATGTTGGTGAGATGCATATGGAAGGTTGAGGTTTCTTTGGAGTTGCAAGAGGAGAACCATAAATACTACCCGGGGCCTGGATCGTTAAAATTAATGGCGATAAAATGATGATTCATGAACTACTATCAATAACTCAATATGGCAATAGCATCAATAAAAAGAGATTAGAACTCCATAAAAACTTAATACTTACAGAAAATTTACAGAGGCTGTCAACCGAGCACATCTGGCGTCGACTAACAGGAGAATCGGTATCATCAAGCAATGCACGTCTAAGTTGCAACAGCTTTTCTTTCTCCAGTTGACTTCCATAAGAATTAGCATATGACAATCCATCCGAAGGTGTGAACTGACATAACGAAAAGGGAGATTTCGAAGAGGTCATACAGGGAGTCCTAAACTGAACAGCTTGATCATCTTGTGCTGTGGTATCTCCAAATAGGCCATTTCCAGACTGCTGATATGTCGATACACGTGGATCCAAATTTCTCGGTGACACGGAACTATTAGCGTTATTATTGCTACCCTGGCTATCAAACTGAGCAAACCCCATCAACCTTTCAGCAGCAAAGAATGCAGAACCAGGCAATCCGCTACGCGTTATCGAGGCAATTGATTGATTAGGAGGCCATTGATTTTGCTGTACTGCGAAATCATCAACATGAACGCCCATTGGCGTTGACTGATGAGAACTAACAAAGCTATGAGGAAAATCGATTTCATAATCATTAAATAAGTTCTGCTGCAAATTTTCACGGCAACTCATTTTGGGAAACTTCAAAATAGAAAGTTCTCAAAAATGGAAACCACAACTTGATTAATGTCCAAAAGTAGACATCCAAAAGGACAATAATAATGAAAAAAATATTCAAATGAATTTATTTATGTATGATTTATTTAAATGGAGAAAGAACAATTAGGGCATCATGAAGACATTTTCCACACTACTCAACAACCAACATCTGTCCCAAAATCATATCTAAATATGCCCATCAAACTTGATAATTTGATATTCAAGATTTTCAAGTTTTATATGATTCTGCATACACTAATATACAAACCCCTTTTGGTATTTTTCAATTGGATAAGATCAATCAATGTTGTTTGACAAATCCAATGACTCTAACATACACACAAAAAACAAATCTTTCCTAGGAAAAGTTACATTGCCAATTTGCCATTTAAAGATGCTGTCTTTTTCCTAGAAGCTGTACTGTTTGAAAGTGTCCCTTGTAGAAAAGCCAATCAGGATTCCACCCTTATAAAAATGGAGATGCATCATGCACAGTTGAGAAATGAAGGGAGGGCAAGAGGGGACCATCGTCGCCCTCGTGGTCCCTCCTGAATACTTGAAAGGGCTAATGACGGTAGCAATTAACTATGTTTAAAAAATGTTATCAGTCATAACCTACAATTTAAAAGGTTCTAGTTAGTCACCTATATTTCAAAATTTTCAGTCCATCACCTCTTCTATCGATATATTATTAAGTATGACAAGTGTACGACACATGTGAGTTTCAATAAAGATATAACCCCATAGCATAAAATATAATTTGAAGCAAAAAAGTAAAAAAATACAAAATATGTTACAATCCACGCCAAATTTGAATTCACCACGTGCCATATTTAACAATATAATGATAGAAGGAGTGATGAAATGGAACACTTTGAAATATAGGTTATTTATAAGGATGTTTTGAATTATAGGTGATACCGCAAACATCTTGTAAATATAGGTGACTGGTACCGACATTAACCCTAATTAAAAATTAATGGAATTTGATCATTCATTTATTCAAAAATAATGTTATTCGCACCCAAGCTTGTTATATTTTTCTTTTATTGGCCAAAATATTAGTTCCATCGCTACTTCTATATAATTTTCCATTACTTTAGTGATCATGCATATATGGTATTTTGAAACAAATAGGGTAAATAATATTCTTGGGATTTGAATACGGAGTATTTAACAAAACATTAAATTTTTGCTAATTTTATTATACAATCCCTTAATTTCAAGAATTTGGAAGGGCACATGTTCCTACATGTAAAAATATATATATTGAGACGAATCTAACAAGGTCCTACAAGACTATATTATTTCTTATCGTTTAATGAGAAATCATGATCAAATTTTGTTATGTTTAACTAACAAAAGTCAAAATGTGACGATCTTTTAGGGACGGAAGGAGTATAATTTTTCCATTCCTTTAGTGATCATGCATATATGGTCTTTTAAAAGTAGGGGGCAATACAAAAATGGAATTTGGCTCTATTATTAAATTATGAGGGAATATTTAATTGGGGAGCATCTCTCCACACGTATTTTTTATAAACAATACTGTACTTGGCAAATTGGCATATATTCGTGAAATGATGATTCTCTTTCATTGATTCAGCTTATTCTAAATTATTTTTTCTTGAATTCAGTAGATACTATTTTATTCAGGAAATTATGATTCTTTTCCATTGATTCGGCTTGTTGTAGATTAGTTTTTTGTATTAAATAATAGATACTATTTGGTTCGCCTGCCATTTGCATCTTATACAGTGGCTGGCTATCTCATAAAAGACACAAACAAGCCTCCACATACATAGCCTATTTGCTAAGATATGGGTAGAGATATATCGACATTATAGGTTTAAATTTTAAATATTGAGTATTGTTTTAGGTTTCATTTTTTATTGGTCCTTTTTATTGCGGAACTACTAGAAATATATTACCTTCCTTAATTTACGACCGATCTAAAGAATTACATATGATGCTTGATATTAGGCATCACAGATGCATGCAAATACATTTAGGGCAGAAATCGAGCCGAATATCATGAATTTTCGGGTCGGCAGGCTCACAAATTAATATTGCGCTCGAGGTTCTAGGGTTTTTTTAACGTGTGATTGGGCTCGGTTCGAGCCGAAACAAACGTTCAAAAACGCTCGTCTCGTCAATGTTTATGATGCAAAATTTATAATTCAGGTTGGTTAACTCTGAATGATGATTCTAAAGCAACTTTTGTTGGATATTTACAATAGGTGGTGGTGCTATTAGTTGGCTTCAAAGAAGCAAACTTGTATAGCATATTCAATCGTGGAATATGAGTTTCTAGCTCTTCCTACAACGTGCAAAGAAACAGAGTGGTTAAGAGAATTCTTGTGTGAATATGAGTTGCGGCTGGAATCATTGTCAGCTTATATCTTTACATTACGATAGGAGTGTTGCGCTTTGTCGAACTTATAGTGATATCCATAATTGAAAATCTAGACATATAAGCATGAGACATACTTATGTGAGGGAGATGATAACAAATGGGGTGGTCAGCTTGAACTTTTTGAAGTGCGGAGAAAACTTAGTTGACTCACTAACTAAAGCTCTCTAAAAAAGAGTTAGTAAGAAATGCATGTAATGATATGGGTCTTATGTTGTGAACTAGTCATAGATGATGGAAACTCAATTCTCATTTAGATAATTGGTTTTATATAATAATTCAATGGCTAATAACAAGCCATTGTATTAGTGCTCTCTAGCTTAACTTTTGCTATTAAGTTTGAGCTTTACAATTACGTTAATTAATGATCGTCTTTCACTTTAATGGAGTATCTAGATTTAGTGTCAATGGTTCATCAATGTTAGCGATAACAATCTTTAGTAACTAAGATTTGTCTACTTCATATTTGTGAATATAGAAAAGGGCAGTTGCGGTTAGTAGATTGTGTTCTAACTATAAATGTTCACTAACTTGTGTGTATATGACATTTAACAGGACTTGCGTAGATGTGTGATGGACATTACAATGTATATAGAGGTATGGTACTTCTGTCTTCAACACATAGAAGTCAAGTGCCCAATTCTCTAGGATGCATTTTACTTGTTGAGGATTTGAGATGTTGTGGGTCTAATGTCCTAACATCCCATACTTATTCTCTTGACTACATGAGGAAGATTATACGATACAATTTGTGGGTGAGTGCTAAAATTCAACTTTTGAAGATGCCTACCATTGTCTATGAGAATCTCGAAAAATTGTCTAACATAACTCGTGAAGAATTGATAAAATTCAGGTATTTCGCAGACGACCCCATTGTCCATGAGAAACCCGACTGGTACAATTTTCGAATGGCACGTTGATGTCTCTTTGTACTTGCAACCATTGTTTCGATTGTTTGGCATTATTTGGTGTTGACAATACATAAATAACGAAAAGGACACAATTGGAGAGGCACATTGATTCACAATGGATACAATTTGTCTGACTAAAACTTATAAAATCGTCTTATTGAAGATCCAAGAAATTACAAAACCCGAAAGTTGGGAATCTTATTTCACACTTTTAATTGACATAAACGCCGGTCATCAAATAAAATAAGGATGATACATTGGGAGTGATTGGGATAGCTCAACTGATGGAGCAGAGGACTGAAAATCCTCGTGTCATCATTTCAAATCTGGTTCCTGATGAGAAGTTGAAATATCATTTACGACAGATGGCCTAAACCATAACCTATGTTTATAGAATGTTTTCAATCAATCACCTATGTTTTAAATGTTCCAGTAATTTTTCAGGGGCAGTTTGGTATTCCACTCAATATTAGGGGCAATTTGGAGATTTCACACTACAATGTGTTGTAACATGTCAAAATTATAAATGGAGGCGCATGGAGCCGAACCCGCTACCTCATATACGAAAATGATACTTTACCAAACGAGCTATGAGGTATTTGTGACAAAAAGATGCCAAAGTTAATTTTATTGTATGATCTCACTTATATTTTATTTATTTATTTCATTTCAATATTTACTACTCCTTCCGTTTCAAAATAGTTGACGTCCTGGCACTATTTTTTTTGTTCCAAAATAGTTGTCGTTTTAACATTAAAAATTATACTTTTACATTCTCAATGAACTTATTGACTATTTTTTTCTCTTGAAATTAGCAACCAACAAATGATATAGTTCCAAATAGTTGTATTTCTACTTTTTCAATTTACTTTTTGATAACTTTTAATTTTCTTATTCTATATGCAAATAGCTAGAACGTCAACTATTTTGGAATGGAGTGAGTATTATTTTATTTTTATTTCATTAATAATATAATATATTAGGACTTAATATACAAATATAATTATATTTAATATATATAATTATATTTAATATATATAATTATATTTAATATATATAATTATAATTAATATATATAATTACTTGTATATATTACTCTCTTATAATAATTGTTTTTTTTTTTTTTTTTTTTTTGATAATTAGCGATGAATTGTGACTACAATGATATTACAAACATGAATACATAAATTGCTAACTAATAGAAAGTTAGAGTATAATATGAGACAAATATGTCTCCAACAAGGTTCGAACTCATGACCTCTTACATGAAAGGTTGGGCCGGATGCCACTAGGCTATTGAGCCATCGGCCTCTTATAATAATTGTTAAGTACGAAATAAAGTCTTGTCTTATTCATAAAAAATTTTCGTTTGTATTGGTATATATTTAATCTAGATGGTTTCAGACCTTTTTTTATTAAGTTTGTTTGTTAACTATTTTTTTGAAGGACTGAATCAAATCAGACCTGGTCAAAAAATCCTTAATAGAAGTTTAAGTTAAAAATCTTAACTTAATTTATTGTTTGAATCAATTCAGAAGGCATTAATATTAATTTTACATATCTGTCCTCTCCCAATCTTTTTCACGTCTTTCTTTTTCTTCTCTTCTATCACGTTTGTTTATCTTCCCCTCATCTTTCTCAAGTCATTCTCTATAAATCTTCTTCTTCTCCATAAAAATAATTAAACTTCTATTCGTAGATATCACGCAAAAAAGCAAGTCACTCAATCAAATAAGGGGAAAATTTAACCCTTTTTATTTATTCTATATAAAATTGATATTGTAAAAATATTTAAATATTTATATTTTCAATTTCTTGTATTTCTTCATAAGAATTATTTGATTATAATGTACATGGTGTAAAAATTGACCGGAGCTTGATTCCATAAATTTTTATTATCTGAATGATTTATTTGGGAAAATATTCACTTGTGTGCCCAAATAATGATATCGGACTTTTGTTTACTTGTAGTTGTGGCAAACCATTTGCTTATACCTTGCAGCAAACAGTGAATTCTTTTTCAAATATGAGATATTCAATTCTCTATAAACAAACAAAATCATTCATCCATTATTCGTATATAGATACCAGAATAAATCAAGAAGAATGTTTAAGAATTTTGGAGGTTATGATATTTATTTTAATATTTTATGTTTATTAAATTTAAATTGTTTATTTAAACATACTTATTATTTTAAAATTATTATAAGTCAATTAATATTTATATATAATTTATTGGAGGTGAAAGTGAAATATATAACTAAATTGTCAATGGATTAAGGTTAGGGCAAAATTGTCTAGATTGTTCATATTCAATCTTTTTCTTTGAACCGTTATCAAACAACTAAATAGATTCAGTATTTAGATTTAACTATAATTCAGTTTTAGCAATTCAATATTCAATCACTTACAATAAAAATTCAGAATTCAGATTTCAGATTTATCAAGCATGCCCTTAGAACGATTACCCTAAGATCCCCTAATAAAAACAACTAGATAGTTGACTTGGTTGCTAACGCATAAATTAACTTTATTATTTGTCTTATATGATTGGCTGACTAATTTGTACTTATCATCATTTAATTATTGTTACATCAAACAATGCTACTATTAACTAAATACTTCCTCCGTCCCTAAATGATTGTCACATTTGACTTTTGGTGGTCAATAAAACACGATTTAAAATACAAATATCTCTTATTCTAAATGCAAAAAAATTATAATAAGTTGATATTTCAAAAATATATATTGAGACGAATCTAACGAGGTCCCACAAGACTATATTATTTCTTTTCGTTTAGTGAGAATTCGTGATCAAATTTTGTTGTAATTGACCACAAAAGTCAAAATGTGACAATCTTTTAGGAACGGAGGGAGTATAAGATTGTGCTGAAAATCCAAACGAGAACAACAAGAATGAAAAGCCTTATCTTTATGCATGTTGGAATCTCCGTGTGAGATCAAAGTTGTCAAAAACCATTTGAATCTACTAAGACTACTAGGTAAGTGGGTTAAGTTGTACTTTCGTCCCACTAAATAATATTCCCTTCGTCCTTAATTGATTGTCACATTTTGACTTTTGGTGGTCAACAAAACAAGAATTGAAACGTAAATATCTCTTATTCTACATGCGAAAAAATTATAAAAATTTGATATTTCAAAAATATATATTGAGACGAATCTAACAAGATCTCACAAGACTATATTATTTCTTATCATTTGATGAGCATTTATGATCAAATTTTGTAATGTTTGACCACCAAAAGTCAAAATGTGACAATCTTTTAGGGATGGAGGGAGTACTATTGTAAGAATAGTCTTCGATAGTATTCATCTGGTTTGTATTTAATTATATATTTAATAGTGCTTTAGAATTTGACATTAATGTTGGGTCAAATGAATAAATGCTCAATTTTATATTCCCTCCGTACTTAGAAGATTGATATATTTTGATTTTTGGTTGCCAACAAAACACAATTTAAAACATAAATATCTCTTATTCTACATTTAAAAAAAATTATAATAAGTTGATATTTCAAAAATATATATTGAGACGAATCTAACAAGATCCCATGTGACTTTATTATTCATTATCGTTTAATAAGAATTTTTTATCAAATTTTTTAAAGTTTGACCACCAAAAGTCAAAATGTATCAATCTTTTAGAATTGGAAGGAATAGTAAATAGTAAAAAGTAAAGAATTTGATATATAAAGTATGTGTTAGTAGTGATCTCGAGAAGTTTAGGATAAAATGAAAATAATGTAATAATAAATCTATTAGACACCACATGATCCTTTATCTCTCATCTAACCTAGATAATCTCAAGGTGGTTGCCTGTTATACAACATCCACTCTCCTCATCTCACATGTTTAGAACCCTTGCACCATTCAAAAAGGTTACTAAGAACTTTAACATTCATGTTTATTTCCCTTTTAGCCATTGCCAAATGAGTTTCTCAAACTTCAATGACCATTTATTGAAGGACATATGCCACCATATATTATTAATATTTTATTTATTTATTACAATGATCACTAATTTTCACTTTCAACTCAAATATTGTTATACACCTTTCACATCGAAAGTCGGTGTCCTCCCGAATCGATATATAAGGTCTTGGGTTACTCCCTCTATTGCCAATTAATTTTAGAGTGGAACCTCATAGACTCTTATCATGGTATCATGAGTCAGACCCGAATTAATGAGGCACGTGTAACCCTGCCGATGTTGTTCAGGCACGAATACCGACCGGCGAGGAAAAATTCCGCCAACGCGAATCGATATATAAGGTCTTGGGCTACTCCCTCTATTGACAATTGATTTTAGAATGAAAGCCCATAGCCTCTTATCAAATATATTATTGAAGTTCATAAATAGTTCAACGCGTCCACTTCCATCAACTTTTTAAATTTAAATATCAAATATATTAGTTGTATACAAAACTAACAATGACAATTTAGTCCTCACATGTTAATTTAAAAGTGACACCCACCTTCTACATCTACCTATGTTAGTGACGTAGGGTGTCATTTAGCCTTTATTTAATTACTATCTCATCATTCATCTACAACATTTCACTCCCTTATTGACTAATCTCTTCAATTATTCCCTTTTGTGATAAATTAGCGATGAAAATATAAATACATGATTTTTATATAATAATAAATAAAGCATTAAGACCTTTGTCGACTTTTCTCAAATTTCATAGAAAAGAATTTTGAGAGCAAAGGAGATAATTAATTAGATACGAAATTAGAATATTAAAATTTGTTGATATCAATCAGAAAGAGTAAATTAGTAGATTCGTTCTCCAAATTACTAGCAATTCTACATATATTATACTCCTAATAAGTCGAACCATACTGCCTTCTTAGTTTTCCGAAAGGTCATTATTGTCAGAATATTAAAATTTGTTGTCCTTGTTTTTTTTCCTTTAAAGGCAACATTACGCATCAAGAAATCAAACTTGTATGCCGACCATATATATAATACCCCACCGTCGTTAAAAGATTGTCACATTTTGACTTTTAGTGGTCAACAAAACACGATTTAAAATATAAATATCTATTATTCTACATGTGAAAAAATTATAAAAAGTTAATATTTCAAAAATATATATTGAGACGAATCTAACAAGGTCCCATAAGACTATACTATTATTTCTTATAGTTTAATGAGAATTTATGATCAAATTTTGTAATGTTTGATTAACAAAAGTCAAAATGTGACAATCTTTTAGGGATAGAGGGAGTATTATTTTAGTCCTACTGTTTAAGGAATTGAATTAGTTGATTAACGGGCGACCTCAAATCCTTTGACCATCTGATATACTCCCTCTATCCCAAATTGTTTGTCCACTTTCTATTTTGGGAGTTAAATTTCGAAAATTTTGACCATGAATTCTTATTAGCCGATAAGAGATAATATAGTCATATTGGATCTTGTTAGATTCGTTTTAATGTATATTTTTGAAATATCAACTTTTTGTAATTTTCACGCTTATAGAATTAGAGATATTTACGTTTTAAGTTGTGTTTCGTAGACCGTGAAAGTCAAAATAGAACATATAATTTGGGATGGAGGGAGTATATTTTACGACTAATCTCTTCGTGCTCTCCAGGACAGGGACAACGAGATCGTTAAGGTTGCGATTCAACCTTTTTAGATATTGAATTAGCCAATTAATCACCCAATTAGAATTGATAGAAAAAGAATTTCGTTTGATTAAGTAAACATAATTTGATACTTAATTGTATTGCAATTAATTATCCAAAGTTTAGAAATGTTTACACTTAACTCAATGTTGTACTTCTTGATGGTTTGCCCTATCTTCTTGTCCAAGAACTTATGCTAGACCCTTATTATTTACTCCTAAAAAACTTGTGGACAGTATTAACAATATTGTCTAATTTTCCTATGTTCTCTTTTTACCAAAATAAGGAATAATTGAGAAATTTGGTAAAACAATATTTTCGAAAATATGAGAGGAAAAATAACATTTTATTTTTTTATTGGTTAAAAACACTAGTAAGTACTCTAGTCAATCACTTAAGCATACATATTGAAAAAAGTTTCAAGTATAATATCGTAATTCATCATCATGAAAATTTAAAAGATAGTATATCAATGACCTAAGCCATTTATGATATAGATTATATTAAATGACGATTCTTTGACCTGCAAAATTGAATTTTATCCTACTTACAGGAAGATTACAAAGCACCTCAGGTATAGCGTGATTGTAAAAGTGGAAATACTTATATGTTGCAAGGGATTCATTGATCACATGTTGACTTGTTCTAGTCGAAAATCGTGAACGATTGAATTACTCATTGATATGAATTACTTTTTAGAGGTAATTACGTAAATCATTAAAAGTCATGCAGTTCAACTGCCAGTCTCAATAAAATGTAAAATATTACTCTTGAAGAATAATTGTAATTATTGTTTTCATATTTTCATAGTGATCTTGGAATCGACTTAACAATAGTTAAAATGATCGTTTTGATTGGTTAAAATTAACACCTGGGTTATGGTGACGAGTGATGATTGTGTTGTTTTCAACAAGGGGTGAAGGGAAGAAGAGAAATGGGCCAATTTCGTGAAGAGAGGAAGTTATAAGCCAAAAGTTTTATTTTTCACGTTATTTTCTCAAAAGTATATTTTACTCAATTTCTCTTTTGTTTTATATAAATTTGGGTAAAAATTCTACTTAACTTGAAATTATTGGAATTTTTTTAGGGAATATATATTTTCACGCCCGAATCTTCATGACAAAAAATTTTGAACCGTTTTCCCCCAACAAACACATGAAGTATGCATTGGTTTGGTAGGTCGAATGATGATTCCATACGTTGGTTTGGTAGTTGAATGCATTCGTTTGTTTTTTAAGGAATATATGTAAACAAATGATGATTACATGCGTTGGATGTGTTCGTTTGAAAAAACTCGAAACATACAAACAAAGAAACGAATGGTGGACATTTCAATACACAGTCCAATGATGGTTTAGTCCGTTGGGTGAGGGTAAAAGCGCTCAATAATTTGTGCTTTGGAAATTCTTAACAGTGAAAATAAAATTCACTGGTTTTTCAGTAGCTACGTTGGATCCTTGATTATGTCCTCTTTTGAGCTGACTTAGATTTTTGAGTTTGTATTAATCTCTGACAACTTTTGATCCAGAATTTTGGAGCTCAATTTAAATATTTCAAGTCGAGGATCACAACACATGAGCACATGCAAACTCTGGGCTGCAAGATGGTTGAGATTCATGTAGATATGGCAACAAGATCCTTGGTGTTCACCTACCACAGTTTGATTAGAGACTAAGATAAGGATTCAAATAGGCTGCAACCTGCAAGTGAAAGTTACATTTGAACCCATATCGGTAATGCCCTCTCGAGAGCCTCCTCAACCCCATCACACCACCACCACCAACTCCGCCTCATTAGTCATTACCGTGAAAAAGCTCTACGTTGTAATAAGTCGCGGTACAAACTGTAGTGAATCTTGCTTCCAGTAGGCACTCGCTCACTATTACCTTCGAACAAGTTGTCTCATGTTCTTGATGTATTTGCTGTTATATAAGTTTTCGCCCTCTGCCGACACTTAGAATATGCTGAATTGCTAATAATTATAAATTATGGGGATTGTAAGGATGGTGTTTGCGTGTGTAAAACCCAATCGGACAACTCCAATTAAATTGCTACCCTGCATGAACATATTCAAGTACATACTGTATAGCATAAGAGCTAGGCCATAAATTCAAGAATCAAGTTGATCATTGCGCATATGATCAGGTCCTGCTTTCGGTTTCAAGTTTAACATCAACAAAATGACCCACCAAAACATATACCCGAGCAGTAAATGGTGATTGATGTATAACATCTTGATGCACATGATGCCATACAATGCAATTAAAATGCTAAGAAAACCCAAGGGAATGCTAAGATACACTCAGAATATAATTTGAATCGACAGAGATACAGGTATTGCTAGAACCTGCTAACAATTATCGCGTTTAACTGAGAAGAACAGTGCTATGCATTCCGCAGATGCAAAGTTGATAATAACAGTCTAATAGGCCAATGCAGATTTTATCATGCTTGCACAATGATTAACCATCGCTCGTGAATTATAGATATTCATTCATAGACTAACAACTTAAATCAATCAACTTGTAACAAAAATGACAATGGGCATATATATAATAGTTCTCCACATTAGAATCTCTAATCGAACTAGTAATATCAAAATACCACACCACTGCAATCAAGTAGAACAAAAGTGCTTTGTTCTCCAAATTGGCATTAATTCGACGAGTTTATGCATTAGGTACACCCATGAACGATTTTTTCAACTCCTCGTGTCTATCCTCCTCAGCTCCCTTACCGCCATAGGCATTTGATCCGGATAATTTTTTATCAGCATTGCCACGTCCATCACTTCTACCTGAAGATTTCCACGCGTTCCTCTCCCCCTCCCTACCATTAAACGAAAAGTTCATCTTCCCTGCAGCAATATCAGACCTCAAATCGTCCAACGCCTTCCTCAAAAGCCCATTCTCACCTTGTATCACCTCAAGCTGCTTCTTCATATTCAAACAAACCTCCGCTACATCACCATTCCCGCCATTCCCCAAAGCCAACCCTCTCCCCTTCACATCATCCACCACCACTTGCTCAACCCCAATCTTATTCATCACTAACACAGGACACAACTTCTTAAATTTATCTACCCCGCCAGCCCAATCACCTTTACGACCAATCATAACCATATCCGATCCGTTCGCGTTATACCCCTCCGCGGGAACCCTAACGCCCCACTTAAAATTCACGGCAGCCCTCTTCCCAATTGGCAAAATCGTCTTTGCACTCATCTCCATCCCATCCACCATTTTCCCAACCACCCCAACTCCAGTAACAGCAGCGGACTCAACACAAAAAGACCCAATTTTTCCATTTTCCGGAAAGTACCCATTTTTCACCCCCTTTTCAACCCCATTATTAAGCTTATTGCCTCCAAATTCCACACTAGAACAAGTTTTCTTTCCGAGAAAATCCCCAATTCTTGGCTTAAAATGGACAAAAAATCTGGGATTTTGAGACCCAACTAAGTCAAATTCAGCACTCATAACAAATGGGCTGGATTTGGGGGAGCCATAATTCCCAATTCCGGTCTTGCAGACAAAGGAAAATGGGTTGTCGGAATTGTTCGGTTTGTACGAGAATTTGAAACACGGTCCGTAATCGAAGTGGGTACTGAGGTTTAAGGCAAGATCCTTGGACTCACCAGCAACAACGCTGGATTGGAAGGGGGAGGAGAGGATGTTAATGGGCACTTTTGCCCTTAACAAAGGCTTTTGTTCATCACGAAATTTGATCGAAGCTTTCATCTCAATTTTCAAGAGTTTGTAGGAGCGGAAATGCAGTGAGGGGGAGGGTGGGGGTGAGGAGGAGGGGGGGGGAGGGGGGTATATATTGACTGGGGAGAGTAGTTGGTCACAGATGGAGTATTGGATGTAAAGACGGATTTGCCCTTGGTGTTTTTGTATGTTTCTAAAGTGATTAGGGGTAATTGGTCAATTAGGTCAATTAGATGTGACTCAAATCTTAGGGTTTAGTGGAATTATTGAAATTAGATGTTTGTAGAGAGTCTAATTTCTGCGAATTCATTCTCGTTGTTCAATTATTTTTTATGTATGTATATAATACTTTTAAATTTATGAAAACTCTTTTTTTATCCTCCTTTTATGATTTTTTGAATATTGACTTTCTTCAACAACAGTTTAATGAGTTATCTCTTCATATGGACGATAATATGTAGTATTTGATTTGATTTTATATGTCATTAATTGTATTATATATAATATTGATTGATTATATTATATGATAATCGTTATAATTTATTGTGACTTTAGCAATTGTATATATTTTTTCATTAACAATAAACTAAAAATGTGGAAGTTCAAACCACTTTTTATATTTTTTATAGAGTGGATACATAAAGTAGATTATGTGAAATTTGTTTTTAGTGTTTGAAATTTGAAAATTTGAAAGTCGAATTAATAGGAGCGGATGATTGATGATGAGTATGTTTTAATCACAAAAGTCTCATATTTGAGGTGTAATTTGGCATCTTGTGAATAAAATAATTATAAATATTTAGGAGTATTATTGGTTGATGGTTAGTTGTACAGTGTTTTGAGACTTCTTTTGAAAATTAGTAATTTACCTGAAAGAGATATTTCAGGTTATTACTAATCAAATGATGCATATGTTATCTTGTAAAATTTAACCAACATATATTTAATTTGAACAGATACAATTATTTACTTTTAATCATACTTGAATATTACTATAAAAGTTAGTCAAATTTTAAAATAAATTTTCAAAAAGAGACTTGACAATCTTTTATGATACAAGAATAAGACATTTAAAGTTACTCTTATTTTTAAAAACTTTTGTTATTATGGAGTTAATCGGATAGTCTAGTGAAAAAGACTCTCGTTAATAACCAGAATGTCGAGGGTTTAAATCTTACCTCATCGTTAATTTATCAAAAAAAAAAAATTGTTACTATGCAAGTATCAAGAGAAGAAAATCGAGATGAATTTTGTAATTTCATTTCCTGGAAGTTGTAGGCGGTAGGACAAAATAGCAAATATATTGGCTCGCAATTCACGTACTATTTGTAAGACAATAGATTACTGTTCAAGTTTATTTGCAAAACATGCCGTTGTAAAAAGATCTCTACACCCTCAAATTGACACATATTAGAACTAAGGGTCATGTTCATTATACATGTTTTTACTTGGATCCTTGTTCATCATTCACGTTTCAAAACGTCCCAGTTCATCACTTAAGTTATGAAATGAGGCAAAATCACTACTTCCATTACTGAGGCCGTTAACTGTACCATTTTTTAGTCATGTGCGAGGCATGTGCCTCATTTTCTATGGGCAATTTAGTCATTTAAATGAAAGTAGTGATTTTGCCTCATTTCGTAACTTGAGTGATGAATTGATACGTTTTGAAATGTGAGTGATGAACTGGAACATCTCTCTAGCAATCTTTTTTTCTTGTATATATTTTTTGTAAGGATACCTTCATAATCCTTATACACCAATAAATGTATCTACTTTGACCTATTTATAATTAAAGTAATTTTCCATCCAGGAAAACTTGTTAAAGAAGAACAAGGAAACTTTGGTCTCGGGTCTAATTTTTTGTCAAAAACACCATTTCCGACCAAGTTAACCAGTTTAAAGATGCCTCCACTGTGTCTTATATGAGTTCGATCAAATTCAAGCCAAACTGAATTGCTGATCAAGTATATTCCTTAAGTTTCCAATAAACGCTGCCATGTGTCCTAGGTCGGGTTCCAAGACCCACCGAATTGCCGATCTGAGTCGACTGAGTCAGACCGAGATCTGGCCTAGTTCAAACGATTCGTTTTCATTTGGCCACAAAATGAGGCACAAGAGCAACCACGATAAAATGAAGCAAGACAAACTTTTTGAATTAGAGCTAATAAGAACAATAATAAATGAAAATTGGGGTGAATATAGTTACAAGGGCAGAAAAGATGGAGTAAGTGGTGATGGAGCCATCACTAGCCTCTTTGACCACTGTGTTCGCGCGGCGGTGGGGTTAAGGTCTGGGGTTTCGGGTTTAGCATAAACCGAACCGAAACCAACTAACCCAATTATATACTTATGTCGTTTAAAATTTTATATTTGTGATATTTTCAAAAAAAATATACTCAGTATTTAATTTTGAAGCAAAATAACCAGTTTGTGGTTGTTAAAGTAAATTATTTTAGGACTAAAGACATTGTTTATCATACACGTTTCACTTGGGTTCGAGTTCATCACTGACGTTTCAAAATATCCCAGTTCATCACTCAAGTTACGAAATGAGGCAAAATGACTAAATTGCCCATAAAATGAGCCACATGCCTTGCACGTGACAAAAAACTGGTACAGTTAACGGTCTCATTAACGGAAGTAGCGATTTTGCCTCATTTCGTAACTCTTTTTTTTTTGTAAATTAGCGATGAGGTGAGTATCAAACCCAGGACCTTCTGATCACTGGCAAGAGCCTTTTTCGTAACTTGAGTGATGAACCGGGACATTTTGAAATGTGAGTGATGAATTAGAACCCAAGTGATAACGTGTATGATGAACAGTGCCTTTAGTCCTACAATATAGTTTGAACGTATCCTACAGCCTCTTACTCTATAGGTAGAAATATTTTTATTATATTTTTAGAATAAATTACCAAAAAAAGAAATCTACCATTCAACTTGTTTTGTACATTCTCTTGATATGATTAATGTAGAATAGACCGAATCAATCTATCAACAAGAGGATAAATAGTTAAAATGAGGAATGTATGTTTATGTAGTTAATTGTTTATCCTCCTTAAAATAGGAACATTTTTCTTTGGCATTAATAACGTAAAAAATTAAAACTCCGCCAATTATCATTCACAAAAAAAAAACTATTTTATCATCAAAATATAAACTTAAGTTAAACATATTGCACTCAATCAATTATCACAATTAAATTACCAATTATTCACAAATAATAAGCAAAATTTCTGTCAATTGAAGTACTAAGTCCTATAATATTGCTCTACTAAGATGGTAGAGGGTAAAACTATGCAGTAAAACACAAAGGTAACAACAAAGGGCTGTGAATAATATGAAGACATTCAGGATTCATTAATAACAAAGTTCTGCAAGTTATTAATGAATGGTTAAAACAATTGAAGATTAGTCATACTTTCTTTCTTATGATTTCCATCATCATCTTCCTGAATAGATTGGCAGTGCCATATGACCAACGATGTTGTTGGAAGCGACAAGCCTTCAATGTGCCTGGCACTTCATTCTTAACCTAGAGACGAAGCACCGATTACCCAAACAAAGAAAAGCAATACAGTTCACTAAAACGATAAAACAGAACAAAGAAAAGGAACACACCATGAGAGAGTCTAGGTATAAGGATGTCCATGCCTTCAGACTCGCTCGAACAGCCAAATCCATATCCTCAACTGTTGTCCAATCCTTCCACCCTCCAGCCGCATCAAGTGCAGCAATTCTCCACACACCAGCAGTTCCGACCCAAACATGTAACACTCTTTGTACATTAACTTTTCTCAATATTTTCGAATCCAACTCTGCCTTTAATTGAATCAAGCTCGAGTTTCTCACCCTATCAAGTTTTACTTTTGGGAATCCAACTTGATATACAATTAACTTTGCTTCAATTTTAGTAGAAGTGATTCCAACTCTGCTTGCAAAAGTGATTCCAACTTTGTTTCAATTTGTGTTAATCAAGTTCACATATCCAACTTTTTAGCTGCTGATAACAAGATACTCTAATATATCAACTCAAAAGAGGACAATTAACACTGACTATGAGGAAATGGAAGCTGCACATAAAATTGTCTAATTATTTTAAAAATATAATTTAAGAGTAACTGAAGGTCAAATTTACCTCGTCATAGATTTACCTCAATATTTGAAAAAAGACAATTATTCTGAATTGAAGGGTGTATATCTAAACATATTTATTTGAATAATTGATCTTCAAAATTAATTATTTTGATATAAATATATGAACATTGATTTAAATCTTATCTACTACCTATAAAATCAACCTACGGGTATAATACATCCATTATATAAAGGGTGAAAAATGTAAAACATATACAATTGAGAAGTTAAAATGTGAAATTAAAATACTGTAGTTACTATTTCATATTTAATATTATGATTACTTATTTTTTAGTTATTTATCAAAATTACAGTGACGAACACCAACTCTTCATTCAAGATACATTACAGAAGATAATAGATGAACAAATCACTCTCATGTTGGATCAAGAATTCAAGTATCATGTTATCCATTATATTGCAAGAAGAAGTGAATCACTCATTCACTTTTGACTACTATGAAGTGTACATCAGAACATCTAGCTTCTTGGATATGTATTCAAAGATACATAGTATTCATGACTTCTGTTATTACTGGAAATTAACTTCTGAAGAAAACTCGTCATCTCAAGATCTTCACCGGTTACTTTCATTTGAGCAACTTGTTTCAAAAGAATAATTGAATCTTGGCTACCACAATGCTTTAAACAACCATCGATTACTGCACTAACGGTAAAACTATTGGGAAAGCAACCACTTTGCTCCATTTTTTCAAGTAATTTTTTCGCGTCCTGAAAGAATCCTTGTTGACAAAGCCCTCTTATCATTACAGTGTATGTCCCTACATCTGGAGAAAAACCTCTCGAAGAAAGTTGATTGAATACAGTTCTCGCAAAATCAAGTTTCCCGTTATAACACAAGCCATGAATGAAGATACTGTAGAATCTAACATGGCAAGCCGATCCTTTACTCTCCACCTCCTCATAGAATAATGTAGCATCCTCAAATTTATTATTTCTAAGAAGCCCGTCTAACACAATGCAATCAGAGTAAACGTCTTTAACAAGACCAACACATCCCATCTCATGAAAGAGTTTCAATGCATCCTTACATCTTCCTACACTAAACAACCCTTGTATCATACTATTACACATGATGGTGTCAGGCTTTAAACCTTTGAGTCGCATGTTATTAAACATTTTCCATGCTTGATCTATCTTCTTATGCTTGCAATAGCCGTTAATCATAGTACCATAAGTAACCAAATTTGGCTTGATTCCTTTGTCTACCATGACAGTCAAAAGTTTCTCCACTTCATCAAGTTGTCCTTGCAAACAATAACCATCCATTAATGCATTATAAGTAACTACGTTTGGGTGTATACCCTTCTCAATCATAATTTGCACCATATCTTCTGCATCTTTTATCAACCCTTCCTTACAATATGCATCTACTAGAATACTAAAAGTTTTAATGTCTGGATATACTTTAGCATCCACCATCTGTTGTAGCAATTTGTTAGCCTCATCCCAACGATTAAAATTACACAATCCGTGAATCGAGGCATTGTAAGTAGAAACATTAGGACGAACGTCTCTTTCAATCATTCTACACAAGAGATGCATAGCATCATCGACCCTCCTTTGCTTACAAAGATGATCAATAATTATGGTATAAGCAACCACATTTAGTTCACAATTTTCTTTGTCCAATATATCAAACAATTGCACAGCTTTGTCAACATTTCCGGATATACACAATCCATTTAAGACAGTTGAAACAGTAAATTCATTGACCTCGCACAACTTATCTCGGATCAACTTCTTAAATAATTGAATAGCCTCCACTATATTTTCTTTCAAAAACAATCCCTTAATTAAACAAGTGATTGTAACAATATCGGGAGCAAAGCCGAGCTTGAGGAAAGTAGCTACGACAGCAAAACCCAAGTGGGCTTCCTTCAAATTAGAGTAACAGTTGACTAATATGTTCATGGTATAATCATCTACTGGACAACCTAAAAGCCTGATTTTGTTGAAGAGAGTAATAGCGTGTGAATAACGCTTCAATTTGACAAGAGTGTTTAATAAAATGGTGTAATCACGAGCAGTAGGAATGGGTTTCATACCGATCATACGATGAAACAAAGAAACAGCATCATCTGGATTCTTGATACATTCAAACCCAAATCTACATTTCCTAGATTGATTTTGAGAATGAAAAAAAGATGAAAAAGGCAGAAAGGGGTTACCTTGTTTCGTAGCGAATAATATTGAATTAATTTGGAATGAAAAATGGAGAAAGGCGGTACCTTGTTTGGGTGCTAATTTGAGAGCAAATTTGTTCATTTTGTTTTTGAGATTCAACAGATCGAAAGAGGAGCTTAAGGTTGTTGTTGGGTCACTGTTTTCGTGGGAGGAAATGAGTGATTTGGGAGAGCTTTTATTATACACATTTAAAACAGTAAAATGTGTCAATTTCTTGAAATACCAGTGGGCACAGAAATGGTTAGTGGTGATGTGGTGGTTTAGGAGCTAGTCGTTGGTAAGGCTCACGGTAGGGGTGTCTAACGGACCGGGCCCTCTTAGACCGTCCGAGGCCCCGGTCCGTTAGTTCGATTTGGGTTGGGTCCACTGGGCTCACTAACGGCCCACTAACCAACGTGTCCACGTTAGTCTCAACATGGACACGTTGATGTATCAGAAACAACAAACCAATTATGCTATTTGGTTGTTAAGGTGAGGGGTGAGGAGCGAGTAGTTAACCATTGTGACAAGCTCATGTCTTGTTATATTTCATATTATATTTAATAATGTTGTCTAACATCTAAATAAAAGTATAAGATCCATCAATATATTATTACTTAAATAATATAATGTGATAAACTATTTTCTTAGTATTTTCTTAAAAGTTTTTTAATATTAGATATTCTTTACAAGATATTATTGAAAATAGAAAATGCATTAATATATTTTTCTCTAAATTGTAAAATCGTATTTGTAATTATAAACTATAAAATTATTATTGAAAATAGAAGATGCATGACTATATTATTGAAAATAGAAGATGCAATATTATTTGTCATAATATAATTAAATAATAAGGTAGTATATGAAATCTTTTGATTATGCTTTAAAATCTTATAGGATTAAAATACTTTAATGATTTAAATTGAATTATTGAATTGAATATTTGATTGAGAGAATTTTCGAATTGAGGATGGGATTTGAGGGTTGTGTTTGAATCAATAATAACTTTTGGTTTTAAACGTACCTTGTTTTGACTGTATCGCACTATGTATCATTTCATAACCCTCCTAATCTTCTACTTTTGGTTGTGGCCATATTTGATGTTTCAAATAAGGGTGGACACAATTCATACTGACGTGGGCACATTGCAAATAAGCGTGGGCACGTTTCATACTAACGTGGGTACGTTCTGGAGTAGCGTGGGCACGTTCCGGAGTAACGTGGGCAAGTTCCGGAGTAGCGTGGGCACGTTGTAGACTACTACTTAACCACTGTGATAAGTTCATGTCTTGTTATATTTCATATTATAGTTAATAATGTTCTCTGACATCTAAATAAAAGTAAAAGATGCATTAGTATACTATTCGTTAAATAATAAAAACCATAAGTGTTACAAAATATATTATTCGTTCGTGTAATAAACTACTTTTTTAATATTTTCATAAAAGTTGTTTAATATTAGATAGTTTTTTGAATATATTATTGAAAATAGAAGATGCATTACTAGTGTATTATCGAAAATCGAAGATACAATATTATTCATCATAATATTATAAAGTAACAAAGTAGTAGGGATTTTGCCTCATTTCGTAACTTGAGTGGTGAACAGGGATGTTTTGAAACGTGAGTGATGAACTGGAACCCAAGTGATAACGTGTATGATGAACAATGTCTTTAGTCCTACACTTTTTTTCTTTAGTTATTTCAGACTATCCCATCATTTTGACTTCAAAAAAAATTGTTTATTCGGGGCAAATAAATCATATTGAAAATATGATTTTTGGAGCGAAAATTCGAAAAAAGTTTAGGTGTCAGTCCCCAAAATAAGATGTTTTTGGCGCCTATACTCGGGAAAAGTTCAGGTGCCACAACTTGATTACGATATTCCTTTTAGTTTCGAATCCGAATACGGAAGTACTAATTAGATATTCGATATACGCGAATATATTTGATAACTGTTCGTTTATGACTATTCGGCTCATATTCTATATTCAGTCTGTATATGACTATTTGGCTCGTATTCGATATACTGTTCGTTTTTTATTTTCGATCAATGTTCGGAACACTCAATCTGCATTCGATGTTCGTTTTGTTAAGTTCATATTTGGTATTCGATATTTGGATTCATTTTTCATGGGATTCGATATTTGAATTCGGTCAGAATTTTACAATTAAAACGAAAAAAAATTAATACATTTTAAAATCAATTCAAAATAAACAAAAAAGCTACAAACGATAATTTCAATAATATTTGTTTAACTGAATCTAAGTACAATCAAAACGACAAACATCACAAATCAGAAATAACAAACATCATAAGTAAAAAAATCAATATAATTAACCTAGTGATGATTATGACCACCCAAGGCTTCTAGCCTAGTGGTACTGGGCCTGAGCCTCTTTCCATGAGGTCTCGGGTTCGATTCTCGCAGAGGAGTATATTTAAACATACTTCCTCTGCTTTCGTGGCTGCCTTTGCAGCGTTTTCGTGCAGCATTTTAGCACCCACTCTGTGGGATTTCCGGGCGTTTCATGTCAACTTCGGGGACGGATCGTTTGGAAAAAAAAAAAATGATTATGACCAATTTTAAGTTTTAGGTGGAATGGGGAGGGCTTGGTGAGGTTTGGATGGAAATGAGCTCATTGATAGTACCATTGACATTAAATTTCTAAGTATGTATATTGCTCTGAATCTCTTTCCAGGATGTTATTTATCAATTAAGTTATAACAAGAAGATATTTATATTTTGATAGAAAAATGTTGATAAATTACAATTTGCGAGCTTGAGCTTGATGGGATTCAATTGACTAGGTGATATGTGAGAAACAGGATGTGTGGCAGAGGGGGCTGGTATGAGATGGGGACGATGGAAGAAGCCGATGAGATGAGATATGAACGACGGGTGACGATGATGCGTCGTTTGAAATGGGAGCAATGGAGGGGACCGATGAGATGGGGGTGGGGAGGCCGGAGGACAATTGATTTGGGGAACAATTGAGATAGCAAAGAAGAAGGTAGAATGAGGGTAGAGTTTTCTTTATAATTGGGTTAAATTTGAAAGATATTTAATAAGTTGGGTTGAAATGTGAGGCTTAGTTAGTTTTAAATGTTGTTTGCCTATTTTATCATTGTAAGAAAAATTTAAATAATGGTAATGGTTGAAAACTTCGAAAAATAAAAGTTCAGATGCCAATTTTAAGATCCAGGTGCCTATTTGCTAAAAAAAACAATTTGATAATATAAAATTTTAGCATCACTCAATACTAGAGTTTCATATATGAGGCGAGCTTTCAAGAAATCACTAAAATTTTAGCAAAGAAAGCTCTCCGAATCTTATTGAAATGACCGGTTGAAGGATCCGAAAGATGTTCAGATAGCTAGGTGTAAAAAAGTCTAATGAAATTGTAATACAAACTTAAAAACAAAATAATTATGATGAAATATTTTCAATTTTGTAATAAGATGAAAATGAAATATGCATTACCTAAAAATATGTTAAAAATTTCAGGGGCATAAATATACAAAAAAGTTATATGATCAGTTGATCACAAATATTTTTTCCTACATATAGAGATTTTTTACGACCACAAATATGAATAAAAAACAATAATCGATTACGTTAAATCATTGAAAATGAAATGAGGTTCGAAAACGAGACAACACTATACACACACATCAAAATTGTGTATTTTTATGCTCAAAATTACTATTTTACCCATCTATAAATCCATCTTAATACGCAAATGTTATATACGGTACCTATATACCGTACCCAACTCTTATTCCCAAATTTACCCTTACAAAATTTCAACATCAAAAAATTTCAATTCATTTGCAATTTATCACTCCCTCTTTAGAAGTGTGTGTTTCTTTTTTCTCTCTACAAAAATTATACTCCCTCCGTCCCTAAATGATTGTCACATTTGACTTTTGATGGTCAATAAAACACGATTTAAAACATAAATATCTCTTATTCTACATGCGAAAAAATTATAATAAGTTGATATTTCAAAAATATATATTGAGACGAATCTAACGAGATCCCACAAGACTATATTATTTCTTATCGTTTAATGAGAATTCGTGATCAAAATTTGTTGTAATTGACCACAAAAGTCAAAATGTGACAATCTTTTAGGGACGGAGGGAGTATAAAACTGTTAACTTCTTTTCGTTGATCACCAATTCCATTAATGAGTAGATGATGATTGCTTCATGAACACGACAAGAGCTTTATCATAAAATCTCACAATTAAAGGAAAATCCATATACAATTTACAACTAAGTAATGCGGAAAAAGTTCAACCTTTTTCACATAATCAATATGTCATGTGTTCATATTCAAACAAAAACGTTTGTATTCATTAAATCTTTAACTAATTCAAGACAACAAGTACTAACTAATCAAATATGATTACAACAACAAATGAACACAAACCAATAACAAAATAAATAAATAAATAAAAATAAAGGAGAGAGCAAAAAGATGATATCTTTATTAGCAGAAATAACATCAAATACTCCCTCTATACAAGAAAGATTGTTAGTTTGAAAATCGAAAGTCAAAATTAACAAAATTTATAGCTTTAGTAGACACACACTTTTGATTTGAATCAAATCCACTATTGAAGTATCGAAATATAAAATACGCCTGATGCCCGCATGAAATTGTGGTGGTTGATGAGTAGAAGATGATTATTTGAGCTTTGAGTTACCCATTCTAGATCTAGAATATGGTTGGTGTTCTAGAGAGGTTTTTTAATAGATTAAAATTTAGAGAGAGAGGAAATTTGATAAATGAAATTGAAAGTTTTGTTCTCATTAATTTAAAAGAGTATTTTAGTAAATTAATATGGAGTACTGTATATAAATGTACAGTATTTAGCATTACTCATCTTAATAATTACATTTATAAATTTCATTCCTAAAAATCACTATTTGGGTGTGCGAATAACAGACCAATCGAGAAAATAACCTTTTCAAAATTTGAAAAAAATGGCCCACAAATGAACCCGCCCAAATTCAATTGTTCCACAATTTCCCCCCTTTTCTAACATCCAGAGTTTCAAACACCTCAATTTCCTCAATAATTCAACAATAACACTAATCATTCCAATCAATCATCCTCTACAAATTAATCAACCAACACCATGAAGCGCGAAAAGACACGCACACCAAGCAGCAGAAACCAAGTAGAGAAACACGACAACAATTATGAAACACAACCACCTGCAATTCGCCGCCACAATAATTGTATCGGTGTACTTAACGGAGATGCTGAGGATTTTGAGGAGGGAGATACGATTCAGCGTCGGGTGCTTCGATCCCGTTACCTCACCGTTAAAAATCGAATTTCGGGTAAATCATTTTTTATTTGATGTTTTGTATACTAAGTTCATAGCATATTGTTTTTTAGGGATTATTACATTGAGATTTTTTTTCGCTATGTATATTTTTAGCTATTTAGAGCATTCGCAGCAGTTTACCCAAATTTTTTCCCTAAAATCAACTCCTCATACTACTTTATCAAATTTAGGAAGTATGTTTTAACTTTTACACAAATTCAGATTCCCTATTTATAACTTACAACACTTAATATAAAGAACAAAAGTGGTTTAGGGAGGGTGTAAATATAGGACACTCCCTATAATATTTGAGGAAAATTTTAGAGATAGAAAATCTGGTATTTGATACTTTTTTGCTTTTTATGCTTTTCCCTATTCCAAATATGAAATAGGAAATGGTTTAGGGCATCTGTTGCAAATGCTCTTAGAGTACTTATAAGTACACTTGTAATTGTATTTTAGCTACTTGTCGTTTTAGCTATTTGCACATTGATTAAAAAATTAAATGTAGTCATTGAAAATATAAAAAGATAAATTGATTGTCATCATATTATTGAATGATTGATAACTTCAATAGAGAAAGTAAGCAAAAAGTACATTGAAAATTAAAATTACGATTAATTAATGCTAGAACGACAACTGAACAGAATAAAAAATTTAGGCTAAAACGACAAAAAAAAACCTGGAGGGGTAGGAAATTATGTTAAAAATACTATATTTTGATAGTATAAAAAAAGTAGGAGTGTAAAACAGATTTAAAAAATTTGAATGCAAAATTTAAAATGTAAACTCATCAAAATTCAAAGTGTGACCACGTCGACATCTTTTTATGGATATCTTAGCTATTAAATGTACTTTAAATGACATGCTATGTTATTTTAGCTATTTATGGCGAAAAGTATCTTTAAGGCGGAAGTTCTAAGGCAAAGATTTATGCCCGTTTTGCTCTCATCGACCATATGAAAGTATACTTCGAAAGAAACAACCTGTCTTTTTTGAATTTCTGCAACTGAACTGATGGAAATATAGTTGGAATATTGGTCCAATGACGATAGCACGCGTTGGTTGTAAATTAATTTAAATTTCTGCAATCTAACTCATGGATATATAGTTGGAGTATTGCTCCAATCAAATTACAACCAACGAGTGGTGTCGTAATTAGAGCTTTATTATAACTATATTTCCATGAGTTCGGCTGCAGAAATTGAAAAAGAAATTTAGGCTGTTTCTTTGTCAACGTATGAATGTAACGTTTGAACGTTCGCAGGCAAAACGGGCAGAAATCTTTGCCTTGGAAAATTTTATCTTGGAACTATAGTCACCCTATCTACTGTTCGTGGATTTTCGTTTGACATTTTACCTATGTTTGATTGAGACAAAGACGCATCATCATGTGATAGTTTAGCTAATTAGCGTTGTTGTATTTATTTCACCCAGTTGTAATCTGCAGATGAAAAAGATCATATATCGAAGACGGGTTCTGATATGTTTAATGCCATATTTGAAGAAGTCGAGTTCTTGCATCAACAAGGTATTCTTATGGGAATACAATTGCTTACATTTGATTTGATATTCCTTTTGCTTCAACTTATTCTGATGTATGGTATATTGGAAATCGTCTTTGGATAAAGGTTGTAATTTTTGCTCAGAGTGTAATTTTTTTTTCTTTATTAGAATTCTGCAAACAATTTGATAGTTCTGTAGTTTCATATTCGAATTTGAACAAATTCTGTGTGGCATGCTTAGTTAATCTTATTTTTGTTCTTTACAGTTCAAAAGCCCAGGGAGCAAGTTGCTGATGCTGAAGCTCTTTTGGATATAGCAACTACATTAGTCAGCTCTGTAAAAGCACATAGCAATGAAGGAATAACACCTTCAGATTTCATTAGTTGTCTGCTTAAAAATTTTGGGCAACGAGGTGGACCGAGCAACAGTCTTGACGAAGAAAGGAACTCCGTGCGATGGAGAGATATTGGAGCTGCTGTGTCTAATCTCTTTCCATCTGCTTTTGGGTGCCTTACAATGTAAAAATTCTATTACTTGGTCTTTCTTTGAGATATATATTATATCAATATTGTTTATAGTTTTTGGGAGATATTGAACTGATTGGATTGTGTTGTGATACTACTTCAGGGTAGGTCCTTTGGATACTGAACTAAAGCAACGGAAGCCTACTGCTCATAGAACACGAACAAAGCTGACAGAAAAAGCTCGTCCGGAGGAGGTAATGCTTATGGAGCATAGAACATTTAGCGCCATCTACTGCTCGCCTATTTGGTGAGAGATGTAGGGATGGCCTTTTCTGCATAATGAGTCAGAATTTAAAATTCGCTTGTAGCACACATACTTATATTAAAAAAGAATACATTACTTTGGAAGCTATTTTGGGATTGAAATTTTGATGAACTAGCTCACCAAAGTCAATTGAAACTGTGACGACCAAACTTACAGAAGTTTATGAGATTTTCTTCCACTCTGATCTGGCTGTCTACTTCTGTTATACTATAGGAATGAACAGGAGAAAGCGCTGGGGAGACCCGAGGCATTGCTATGTTATTTGTATTAACTTTTGCTTGCTGTGCGGCATCTAATGTTTTATCAGTATAGAGTCTTTAGGCTTTCTCGAATAAGTTGATGTTCTAAATTTGAGGAAGGAAATCGAAAGTTGGATTTGTAAGTCCACAAAATACTCTCTCAACACCAGAATTTGAGAACCTTCGAAAGTTCTTCGCGTCGTTACTTCTTTATAACTCTATACTAACCTGAAGCTGTGCTCCCTCTAGATATTCTGACAACTTATTTCTCCCTGCAGCTTGATAGTGGCGAAGAGGAGAAAACAGACACTGATAAAAACATGGCAACCATGTTTGGTATTTTGAGGAAAAACAGGAATGTTAGGCTCGAAAATTTGATATTAAACAGGATCTCGTTTGCACAAACAGTTGAAAATTTGTTTGCTCTGTCTTTCCTTGTCAAAGATGGGAGAGCAGAAATAGAAGTAGATGAGAAAGGCTGTCATTTTGTAGGTAAGGCTTTCTAGTTCATTCAATTATATTAAAATCTTCTAATCATATTTTGTTTCTCTATATAAGTAGTTTCTTTTTGTGCAGTGCCAAAAAATGCTCCTGCTGCCAATACAGTACTTTCTGGAGAGGTTTCTTTCAGCCATTTTGTCTTTCGATTTGATTTCAAGGATTGGAAGGTATTCATAATGAATTGGATTCTGAGTTATTCGTTCTACCGAAACAGCATTCTTTTCTGTGTCTATTCAACTTTTATTGATATCTAATCCTGTTAGTTATGTTACGATATTAGAATGTTGCTTCTGTGGCTTGCATACTCATATGTCCTTGCAGACTTATAGCGTTTTTAACCTGCAGTTAATGTTGTCATCTGTTATAGCTGGGAAGGAACTTATGCCTCACAGGATTGACCTGGATGACGTAAACAATTCCCATCCCAGGTCTGCTTCAGGAGATGCTCGAACCCGGCCCCCAACAACGCCAATCAGAAAATTTTGTCGGAATCGAGGTCTGGTTCTGCAAGAGCATACAGTGGTTGAAGATTCTCCTGAAACTGCAGATTCGCCATTAAAGACTATTGGTGTCCGGAGAGGGAAGAGAAAGCTAATTGCTTGACTCGACTCGACTCGACTCTCAGTTATGACTTGTATATTAGAATTAAGAAGTACGACTCTACCAACTGAGATGGGTTTTGATCTTTAATGACTGCCTTGGGAGTTAGGATGCTAACATCTCGTTGATTTAGGGTACATTTGACATTCGAGGCCTAATAAGTCCTCTTTCGACTTCATTTATGTGTATAGGTTTTGCTAGGTAAACTGTTATATATTTACGTATATATGGTCTAAGTTGCTTGGTTAAAGTTGCCATTTTCCTTCACTAGGTGCCTTGCGGTTACAATACCGTTGCAATGATGCTGAATCGGGCGCCAGCTCCAGGACTAAGCAATGCAACTGCATTCCAAATGCTCAACGGCTCAGCTGTGAAAACTCAGCCGAGGGTGAGGATCCTCGTGCGACGGGTCCTCGTGCTGAGACAGCGGGTGGGTTTTGGTTTTCAGATACTGCAGAAGTCAGTGTGCTTCCATTACTTTCTGGAGCCGTAAACGCATCAGATGTCCGCTCTCCAGAATCGATATTTGATAATCATAAAATCCAAATTACATTCAAGATAAGTCTATTACAATACAATGAGCCAGCAAGAAGAGTTCCAACACATGTAATACACAAAAAATAAAACATACAAGTTCCTATCAAACAAAAACCAGGAACACTTACAAACAAAAACAACTTAACATCAGCTCAACTTCTCCAGATTCTCAAATCTATCCACTATATTCACCACCAGTTCCATACCCCTGATTAACTCCACCACCAACATGCCTATTTTCTGCAGTAGTCGCCCGTGCACCCGTTCCAGTGGCGGTACCAATGGGGTGTGTAGTGGCACTGCCTTCAACGACCTGCCCTGTAGGTGCTCCAGTACCGTGTCCAGGCAGAGCCGACATCTGATTGCCACCGGTGGGCTGCCCGGGGACACCGGTGGTGGAATATGAATGAGAACCACCCATGTTCGCCGCCTGTTTACTGGCTGAGTTTTGCTCCCGAACCTGTTGTTTATGTAGCTCAGCCTCCCTTATTTTTTCTTCCTTTCTCTCCGTCGCCATTTGCTTCTGTATTTCATCGTGTGATGACATTTTCTCCACCTATAAAAAACAATATACTTCTCTTTTAACTATTTTTTTTAAATTTTAGCCCGCTATTATATTACTCCCTTCATTCCTAAATGATCCCTTCATTCCTAAATGATTAGTACATTTTGATTTTATAGTAAAAAAACATAATTTTAAATATAAATATATTTTATTTTACATGTAAAAAAATTACAAAAATTTGATATTTAAAAAATATATACTGAAACTAACGTAACAAAAAGATCTCACATGACTACATTATTTCTTATCGTATCAAATTTTTTAAAATTTGACCACAAAAATCAAAATATACCCATCATTTAAGGATGAAAATATACCCTTCATCCAATCATTTAAGGATGAAGGTAATATTTTTTAAGTTGACCCTCTTTATTCTCATTCTGATTTCGGGTAAGGTCCGGCCCTCGTCAGTTGTCAGCATATTTGCCAAATATTGAAATTGAATTTATATTTTAACTAACAAACACAAACACAGATCACTTCATAATCATTACTGGAACGAGCCTTTTTCCACTAAACTGTTCGATTAATCAACACAAACACGAACATATTAAAGACAATCCCAACAAAAAATTAGCTCAAACAGATTTGTTTCTATATAAAAAAACCCCATTAATTTAGTTCACAATTTTTTTTTGTCAAAAACTGAAATTGAATCTTTTCAACTATGCAATAATCCAACTAATCTAAACAAGCAATACTCGAAAATGTTACCTTCAAATTGAGAATGATAATCATAAAAATAAAAAGAATATGTACGAAAAAACCAGAAATTATTATTTGTAAAAATAAATACAGTAAAAAAACCTTTTCCTGCACGACAGCTTTGGTTTTTTCCATGCCGGATTTAGCCGAAGCTGCAATATTAGCTGCTGTCTCTTTGGCAGACTGCATTATTAACCAATGCTAAAATACCCAAATCACTATTACTATTTTTGAAACAAATTTAATTTAGATTTTGGACAAAATTGAAATTGTGATGAGACAAGGAGCAGGCAGGTTCTTGAAATATATAGATTTGTGTTGGGTAATATATGGATGACACGTGTTACATCAAGTTCCACGTATGCATTTTGATGATTCTGATTACATGATATAGTGACATGTGTCTCAATGTCGACTTACGTGTTAAACTTAGTAGGAGTATGTTTTTATACTCTCAGTTCGGTAGGTTTAATTTGGTAGGTCTTTTGTCTAAGGTGGTCATAAAAATATAGGAGGATAATTGTAGTGTAGTGGTTATTGCAGGACAAAACCAGGATAAATTAAGGGGGTTAATTTTGGGGGCAAAAATAAATAAAAAATAGTTAAAAATATCGAAAAATTATTAAAAATAAGTTAATAAGGCTTCAACCCATGACCTCTTTTTTTTTTTGGAGGAAGGAACTAACCAACTAAGCTACACTTACAATAAGTTTATTTACATTTTTTTATTATATATCACAAAAATTTTAAAAATCACATATACAATAAACGATATCGAAAAACCTAAGGAGGCGGGCGCCCCCCTAGTACCCCCTAGTTATGCCCTGGGTTATTGGAATGACTTGTTCAACTTGTCGGATTAATTTCTCATTCGGATCAACTAAAAGTAGTTATATGTAAGGATCAAAATTTCGTTTTGAGACACAGTTTTTGTGAATAAAAATATAAAAATGTTTTAAAAATTACATAAAATATTATAAAAACACTGTAAAATTATGAAAATATGTTAAAATAAATATTTAATACTATTAATTTACATCTAATGGATTTATTTATAAAAACTGAATGTCTTTAATTCATATATGAAAGTAAGTAGGAAATACTCTGAGACAACATAGTTTAAATACTAATTGTTCTCTTTATTCAATAGTCTTGATCAATATCAACCGACATAACTTTATCTTAAGTATCAGGATCAAAGTATTATTTTTTAGAAAAAATCAATTGATAAAGACTTATGAATTGAATTAGAATGAAATAGTTTTCGAAATTTTGGGCTAAAAGCACAAGTAATGACAAAATGGTTTTCCTGAAACCATCACTTTTCAAAATTCACTTATGTCTCATTTCGACAATTTAAAAAAAGAAAAAATTTCAATTGTTTCAATTGTTTTATGCCGAAATTTGAACATGATTATATGAATAAATATTTTTGTAAGTCAAAATAAAGTACGAAAAGCTTAGTTAATCATACAAAAGGTCCATTGTATTCTAGCACGATTCATAAGTAGGGCTGTAAATGAACCTGAAAGCTCGACTCGGCTCGGGGTATTTGGCTCGAAAAAGTTTGGTTCGTTGCTCGATTCGGAATAACAAACGTAGAACCAAATCTTGAAATCAATATTTGACTCGATTCGCAAACGGTTCGCAAAAAGCTCGGCTCGACTCACCATGTGAAATTATGTAATAATATTGTAATATAGATTTGTATGAGATCGATTAATCGTCCATTTCTTTGATAGATCTAGCATATTTGGTTGAATTTTGAGGTAAAGATATATACTTTAGTTTTACTTTTATTTTCTTTGGTAGATTTAGCTAATTTAGTCGAATTTAATTTTGTTTCATCACCTTCAAACCAAATTATTCGGCCAGTTCGGCAAGAGTTCGGCTCGAATTCGTCTGACAAAATTAGAGCCGAGCTTCTCATTTTGATGTTCGACCATTATTCGGCTTGTTTACAGTTCGGCTCGAGGACGATAGAGCCGAACTAGAATCTTCATATGTTCGGTATTATTCGGCTCGTTTACAGCCCTATTCATAAGGCATATAGCACATTATAATTCATTTACTTAGTTATACGAAAGTTCTACTGTGTTTTAGGATGATTCATAAGTTATAGTACATCATATGTGTTGCCTTAGCTGTTATCACCGGTGTCACTCTTCAACATTAACGTTTTTTTTGTTGGAGAACCTTGTTGAATATAACATGTTATTGAATATGGCTTAAATAATAACTGTATGGGAGAACCGAATTGATGTAGTTCGACGTATGGGAGAATCGATGACTAATTTTATGTAGGAAAATTTAATTTTAGCAAAAGATAATTGACGAGATGATTCAACATTGCCCATTGTTAGTATGATATAATAATAAATAGGTGAATATGTTTTAAGCAAATAAAATATGAATATATATATATTATATATATATATATATATTTAAAAAGTGGTACATTGTGACGAATGTGTATACAAATTTCGAAATTAGTTTAAAAGAAATTCGTTAAACTTATATAGACTTGATATATTTTTGGAACTTAACTATGAGTTACATTTAATATAAAACAATAGTAACCACATTTAGATTTGAGTCCAAAAATAATACTCCCTCCAATCCAAAACAAATGTCTTTTTAGACATTTCAACAATATCCAAAATAAATGTTTTCTTACATAAACCAATGTACAATATACCACTTTTTCCTTTAATATCTCTATTTGCATAGAATAACTCAAAAAAAGTAATGATTGCATCATATAGTTAGTGATAATTGGATTTATTAATGATTGCTTCATAGGGGCATAGATGGAAAGTGTGAATGTAATGATTGTTTCTTAATTTGTGTGAAATGTCTAAAAAGACATTTGTTTTGGATTGGAGGGAGTAGTAATATTAGCTGGGAACAAACAAACCCAAAATTTCAAGGCCGAACGTGAACTCAAATTTAGGTCCATAATAGGAGGCTCAGAACCGGCCTAGAACCGAAACCGAACCGGAAGTCCGGAACCGACATGGGAACCGATATGAACCGAACTGTTTAGAATCGAACTAATTTCGATTTCGTCAGCCGTAGAACCGATTAGATTGGTTCGATTCTTTTTTTTTTCTTTCCAAAACCTAGCCGAACCGAACCGCGCACACGCCTAATATTATCCTAAAAAATTGTTGGATTTTGACATCTTTCTTGCTTTCCAATGACTTTTAAAGTTTTCTTTAACCAATTAATTTTTTGTTGAAAGAAAATTCAAAAGATTGATAATCAATCCCGCTATAAAAAAAGTCATAATACTTTTTGAGATCTATTCATCAAATTTAATAACGTATGTAACTCGGAAAGGGCTCGACAATAATTCCCTCAAACGTTACAGAAATAAAGTGACAGAAAAAGCACAAAAACAGCTCAATTCCGAATGAGCATGTTTGCCATCAGATTATAGACATGAAAAGTGTCATGTGATCCACTCACTAGTAACGTAAGATTCTCATTATTATGACCATTTATAACCAATAAACAACATTTCAACATTACAAACAATTTGAGGTTCTTATAAACTTGCGCCTCATTTGAGGCTTCTATTTCATTACCGTTTCTTATATTGAGACAAGTGCATTTTGTTACATTCTACATAGGCAAAATTCTCACAAAAAATAAACAACCCCTTCTCAACAATATTCACTTAAGGTAACATTCTTGATTTTAATCATTATGTTATAATCAAATGTTATATGTTTTTTGTGGATTTGTTATACATATTGGTCATATGGTGGAAAGATTGAACTTTTCTAATGTTGGTCTCATTGTATTAGTATATTTCGATAGGTTGGATTGATCATCGATAAAATATACTCTCTTCGATTTTATATACTTGTCATTCTGCACATACAATGTATCGCTTAAATATCAATAATTACCAATGTTCTTATTTGAGAAAAGAAGGGGAAAAACATAATGGATCGAAAGAATGATTTTCAAGTTGTGATAATTACTGAAAGATGATTAATTAGTCATTTAGTACGAGATATATAATAGGGACAGTAGAGAATAATGTCTTGAAATTGTAGAATGACGAGTAAATAAATTCGAAAAAAAGAAATTGGCCACAATGGCAAGTAAAAGAGTTCGGAGGGAGTAGCTTTTATAGGTTTGATAGTATGAAGAATAAAATGATACTGTATTTTCCAACTACATTTATATCTCTTATTGCAGTTAAAAAATGGCAGACGGCGAAGAAATCCAGCCCCTTGTTTGTGACAATGGAACAGGAATGGTCAAGGTATCTAATCGCGATTCGTTATTATTTGTAATAAAATTACCATCGGCTTCTCACATTTGAACTGTTAGGCTGGTTTTGCTGGAGATGATGCTCCCAGAGCTGTTTTCCCTAGCATTGTTGGACGTCCTCGTCACACTGGAGTGATGGTTGGCATGGGCCAAAAGGATGCTTATGTGGGTGATGAAGCTCAATCGAAGAGAGGTATCTTGACACTGAAATACCCCATCGAGCATGGAATTGTTAGCAACTGGGATGATATGGAGAAGATTTGGCATCATACCTTCTACAATGAACTCCGTGTGGCTCCAGAAGAGCACCCTGTTCTCCTTACAGAAGCCCCTCTTAACCCGAAGGCTAACCGTGAAAAGATGACTCAAATCATGTTTGAGACCTTCAATACTCCTGCTATGTATGTTGCTATTCAAGCCGTCCTCTCCCTTTATGCCAGTGGTCGTACTACTGGTACGCAACAGCAACAACTTGTGTTCGTGTTTGCTCATATTTTTTAACATTGCTTCTCCAGTCACATGGTTTATGATTTTGTTTTTGTTGTTTCCAGGTATTGTTATGGACTCTGGTGATGGTGTCAGTCACACGGTGCCAATCTACGAAGGTTATGCCCTCCCTCATGCAATCCTCCGTCTAGATTTGGCAGGGCGTGATCTCACCGATCATTTGATGACAATTCTGAAAGAGAGGGGTTATTCTTTCACCACCAGTGCTGAGCGGGAAATTGTAAGGGATGTCAAGGAAAAGCTTTCCTATATTGCCCTCGACTTCGAGCAAGAGATGGAGACGGCAAAGACCAGCTCAGCAGTGGAGAAAACATATGAACTTCCTGATGGCCAGGTGATCACCATTGGCAATGAGCGTTTCCGCTGCCCTGAAGTCCTCTTCCAACCTTCCATTGTGGGGATGGAAGCTGCTGGCATTCACGAAACTACATACAACTCCATCATGAAGTGTGACGTCGATATCAGGAAGGATCTTTATGGAAACATTGTCCTCAGTGGTGGAACCACCATGTTCGCAGGTATCGCTGACAGGATGAGCAAGGAAATCACAGCACTAGCTCCAAGCAGCATGAAGATCAAGGTGGTTGCCCCACCAGAAAGGAAGTACAGTGTCTGGATTGGAGGCTCCATTTTGGCCTCTCTGAGCACATTCCAGCAGGTAATATACAAAATTATCCTGATGCACCGGTTCATAACTATCGACGTACTATACAAAATTATGTAATGAATTGTTGAACTATTGATCTCAATGCAAAACCTTGATGAATAACTTAATTTGTTACTGCAGATGTGGATTGCAAAGACAGAATACGACGAGGCTGGCCCGTCCATTGTTCACAGGAAATGCTTCTAGACTATCGAACAAGGGGCCTCGGATAGAGTTTCGTGCAACTTTTTATATGAAGAAGAATCACAATAGCAGTATTGCATATAAATCTGCCTTTTCACTGTATTCTTTCTTATTATTTTGTTTATTTCATTTCTGGCCTTCAAGTAAGAATAAAGGCTGATATTTCATCCATTTTATCAGATGTAGAAGAGTCTTGTATCGTTACATACCTTATTATATGGGTTTTTTGTTATTGAATACTCTAATGTTCATTACTCGTTACTCGATAAGCGTGAACGGATCTTCTATATCAATTACGACGCCAAAACTGAAAAAAAAAAGTTGCAGGAAGAAGAATGTATACTCGTTGATAATTGGAACTTTTTACACAATTACTAGGCATGGAAACTTGAAATCTTTAAAACCTAAACAGATACAAAATGGTGATAATATCACCTAATAAACGTCGTTTATCAAACGTTTATGGCTCTTGTAATGTTTCTCCACAAATATCTTCGAAGCCCCTTCTATCGTTCTACGCCATGTCTGTATACACATTCAAAACAATACTTAACAAAAATAATCAATACTTAACAAAAATAATCTTAAGAACGTTTCAGAACGACTACTTATTAACAAATATATTGATATATAAACTAGTAGTAGAGTTACTCGCAATAACGAAATCTCTAATTGTGATAAAAAAAAACTACAAAAAACATATATTCAACTGTAATCTTGAGCATTATTGTTAGTCTTACTTACTTAACAAACCTACTCATTCTCAATACACCCTCCCATCACATATTCACATTTTCCAACCTTGGTCTTAATTCTTGAGACGAAGACATATGTCAAAATGTAATAAAATCTCAATATTTATTAAAACCCTAACTAGAAAAACAAGAACACATTTATCATGCCCTTATTGAATAATATATTCCTCCGTTCTTTTTTAGTTATCGTTTTAGTCTAAGTTTTTAGTTTTTTTTTTATAATTGTTATTCAAGCATAATTAATTGCAATTTTACATTTCCAATATACTTTTTGATTACTTTTATTTTTGTTAATTTTCGTGTAAATGACTAAAACGACAACTAAAAAACGTAGAAAGTAACTAATCTTCAAGAACATACAGCAGTTCACCAAACATTGACATTAGCAAAATTAAATCATAGTACCTTTTCAATGGTAGCAATGATGGATTTGTTCTTGAACTCCTTGGCTCTCAAAGTCAATGATCTTGACCCAACTGGTTGCAGCAACGATTTCCTTTCTACTAAAGCAGCTGGACTACTACCATGAACATACTTTCCTCTCTGTTTTCGACGTTTCGCTAACGTTAATTTCTGGTTAATTGTCGATTTCCTGTTTGATTGAGAACCCAATTCAGCAAATTTGGTGAGTAGTTGATCTGAAGAAGCTTTTGTTACATGTTGTACTGCAGCAGCATTTGGAGTAGGATGTTGGTTAGGATTTATATTTTCCATTTTTGCTAAGTTGGCAGCTTTTGGAAAATGAAAAATGAGAGAGAGAGAGAGAGAGAGAGAGAGAGAGAGAGAGAGATGAGTTGATGTAAGAAGGTGAAGGTGTTTGTTGGTAAAAACTAATTCCAAGGCCCTACTTTCCAAGGCCCAACGAACCAATGAATCTAAGGTTGGATATTCATTCCAACCAATGAATTCAAGGTTGGAATGAATACTCAACCTCAGATTCATTGGTTCGGTTCTAAACAACAATTCAATTTTTCATTATTATATAGCGAACCAGTGAATCTAAGGTTGGATATTCATTCCAACCTTGAATTTATTGGTTGGAATGAATATCCAACCTTAAATTCACTGGTTCGTTGGGGCCTTGGAAAGTGGGGCCTTGGAATTATATATACCCGTGTTTGTTATGTTATGTCGGAAATGCAATGTACCGTTTGGATATAGCCGTTGGTTAATATGGTCTTGGACATGATGCAATCCCTTTTTATAAGGTTCAATTAATGGACTTCCAACTCATCACGTACATCAAAATAGTTACGACAAACCTTAATTTTAACTTTAATGGTGTCGTCGTTCCCTATCTTGAACAACATAAATTTTTATTCTTTATGGAAACTCGAATGCACACCATACAAAAATATTAAGATGTCATCACAACCTTCAAACTCTTTACCAACTAAGCTATGCCCCAGGACATTATGACACCCTTCATTCATATTCATTTATCAACATATATATTTTAACTCAAAACCCATAAAGGACCTTACGTCTAACTCAATGGTAAGAAAATATAAGGTTTTTCGAGTGCTTAGTAAAATACATCAAATTAAAGAACATAAAAACTCAATATATAGTATGATCAGGAAGTCTAATGTACAATGACAAGAGATAGGAGGTGGGGCAGGGGCATATATATATATATATATTATATATCGACAATGACTTATGAGTACAATTATATTACAAATAATGAATATAATATATCATTTCCTGTGCCAATTGATATTGTTTTGTAATAAGATTTGTATTTGCTTTCAGCGGTAGGTTTTAAGATATTAAACTAACCAAAAAATAATGTTCTTTACTGTAAAAAAAAAAAAACGAGAACTTCAACAAAACCAGTCAACAATAATTCATTTTTCTATTTCATGAATTGCTTCCTTTATAAAATTTGTTATCATAATACAACTGAAGGGCAAGAAAGATTTCATCAGTGGGTTGCCCTTCCAAGAACTAGGTAATTTCAGCATGCTATTAATACAACTCATTTGATGTTTTCTGGTTGCTTCTATATTCATATCAGGGAAGTCCTGCAATATGGTGTAAACAGCACGGTTAGAACGAAGTCATGAACTGACTTATTACGCAACAATTTTGTACAAACTACACATTTTTTGTAGACAAGATCATTTTCATATATCTCCATCACACTTAATATACATAAGATCATCTATTCAACTTGAAGGCTCATGGAATTTGAGTTTCGTATAATGAAAAATGAAAAAGTGAGTAGACGATGAGCTCGATCAGTGAAAACTAAGTACCAGGAGTCAGCGTCTAGTTTTAGGTTTGCAGCGGAATTCAGCTAATAGAGCAATATGATCAGATGACCACTCGGGAGATGGAAGTGCTGTGTCTTTTCTCAAGCTATCCTCATCCAGAAGTTCCAATAGACCTTCAACAGTTAGCGAATCCGCTGAAAGGGAATGATAGAGTTATTAAACAGTGATAGAAGTATAGAACTAAAGTCATACAAATCTGGTCAAAACTCCAACTCATATCAACAGGGGAAGTATAACTTTTAACTGAAATTATTAAACCAACCAGAATAAAATATGTAATCACGGGTTCCAATGAAATCTCTGGTGCAGTTCGTAAACAAGGGTTCGTTTGTAGTAGGATCCACTTTCTTCCTCTGTTGTTCAAGGCCACGGCCAGCTCCAGCTCTAGCAAATGAAGAATATGCACTCACCTTCAGGGAATTATTTGGCTTCTTAGATGTACTAATTTGGATTTGGTTCGATTAATACTCATTTGATTAACACACGTAAAGTAGAGATCCTTAGAAATCATAAGAGTAAGAAATACTACCAATGGCAGCAAATGTGTTAATTTGGACACATGCTGCAGAATACCAAGAGGGTCAACTACCATATCTGGATGCATATGATCAACTCTCCCCATTGCAAGAAGTGAATGCGGAGCACTGCAATTAGTAATGACATGTTAATAGATGATATACTCAACAAATCTCACGGTGAGTACTGTTGCTGGTAACCAGGAGTTGCAAGTTAAAACTAAGATTTAAAATTTATTTGGATCACATTTACTCCTACAAACATCCAAGTAACATAAGTTATACTAATATACCTTCCAGGGATTGAGTTAAAATCTCCACAAACCAACATAGGGATGTCAGCACTAGCAGCAATTTTTTCCAATCCCTTCACTAGTGTATGAACCTGACACCAATAACATGCAATATCAAAGTGGCAATCGAAGTGTAAGAGAGCTACTTTATGCAGGTAAACCAGATAAGCACCTGCCAGAGCTTAACATCCTTTAGTTCTTGTGGAACATTTACATGTGTATTTGCCTGTAAACACAAAGCACTCTGACTGAACAAGAGTCTTCACTGGAAAACATGAACTAAAAGACGCAGTAAAATGAACTACTATTTACCAAAGGACAAGCCTCTTAAGAGTAGTATGAACAGATGGAATTACATTATTGAGCTTATTTGGATATCCAATCCACATTAAGTAACACCTTTAACACAACAAGGAACATACCTTTGAGTGGCTCAGTCAGTAAGGTATTGCATGTAACGAAGTAAAACTAAACCATATAGGACAATAGGTACTCTAGACTCACCACACGGACAAGCTGACGCTTCCCAAGACTGTCGCTGCCCTGGAAACCAAACTTCGCTTCCAGCACAAGTATAAGTGCCACATTATCCTAGATAGTAAATGGATTGTGTAAAAGCCAACGCCAACACTTGAAGATAGTACAGATTTAGCAAAGACAAACTGATAAACCTTCATCAATCGTGCCAGCGCAGGTTTCTTCTGAGCAGATGGAACCGTAGCATCCGTCAATGACTGTGCAGCTTTGTTAAATTCAACCTGCAAGCATGAAAGAAGAAGATTAGTAAAAAAAAACATTAAAAAGAAGCAGCCTAAACAGCAATTGCTACATACCTCATACTTTTTTACAACGGAGAATTTATCTTTTCGGAAAAAGGTAGCACAACCATCTACTGTGTTCCTATTACCACTAAAACCCTGCATAATTTTTTGAAACCACTAATTAAGTGAGCATACAAAATATAAGAAACTACAAATACATACTATGACACACAGACCTCGGTTGACTTCCGCCTGAATAAAGCTTCATACCCATGTTTGTCCAGCTCCGGTTCAAAAAATTCTTCAAAGTGATCCTTTTGGACCTAGTAGATGGGCAATATAGCAATTTCAGTGAAATTTCAAAGTCCACCATGAATTGATTACCTAACAAAGTCTTTCACAAACTAACCCCCCCAAGGGTGTTTATAGTCACACTACTAAATAGATCTGTTTAACACATGAGATTTGACTTATATTGTACGAGATGTAGGAGAGAGAACATATAGTTACTAGCAACTCAAATAGCTGATATGGAAAGGAAACCACACAACCAACGCCGCATGCAACCATATTAATTATACATCTAATACAGACCTGCTATAGCTCTAACAATGCACGCAAAATTCTCTATAATTGAACTCATATTATAGATGGAGAGATAGAGTAAAATTAATGTACCTCTTGAAGACAAATAATGTCCGCATGGTAACCAACAATTTCCCGCAAAAGGTTCTGGCGACGATATGGCCAAGAAAGAGCCCAAGATGGGCAATAGCCATATAAATCATTGGTGGCATGTGATTCTGATAAAATATTATAAGAGAGCGCTGAAAAGGTTAAAGCAGAGGGAATCCTGGCATCCAAATCACTGACAGAAATTAAGCGACGAGGAGTTGGAGATGGAGCAGGAATGACACGAGATGTCATGATGGAATTCACATTGCCCATTGTTAATTTTGTTTCACCATTTACAACAACACACTCAAACTTTAGGACATGACCAATATCATCAGCAGTTGGAGTATAAGTCTTGGAGTGTCCAACTTCAAACCATGTTTCACCGTTCCGCTGGATGACAGCTGTAGGATAAAATGTTGTGATGCCATTGGACAAGCTGGCGCTTGACTGAGTTGAGGACAAACTGGCACTAGATCCTGTGCTGTTGAAGCGGCCAAAAATTTCTTCCTCTTCATTTCCATTTTCACTCACAGAACTAGCAGCCCGCTCATGCAGGACACGATGATGTTGCCATGCATCCGAGAAACATTTAGTTGAGCAGTGGTAGCTCTTCGCAACAGGTATTTTGGCCTTAACACAACCAATGCACTGTAATGTAGCTTGCTCAGATGGATGTATGCTGCATATGGAAACCTTCCTATCACTTTGTATGCGATACCTGCACAAGTAAACAATAATCGCGATGTATAACTTTGTTAGGGATTTAGAGAAATTGAAAACCTTATGATCTATCACGATGTCAACATACACTAAAGCAGTTGTAGCTAGAACCAAGGAGTATATCTAAAAACTCGATTAATAAGTTCCACCAATTTATGAACTGCACGAGCTAGCAAGTGAATTGCCAGATTAACAGGATCAGTTCCAGTACTAGAAATGGAATCAAAATGAGCAAGTTCGAGTAGTAACGCGTCTACGAGATGAACCTATGAAACTGTTGTTCCTTACATTATATTGCACTAAAATAGCAAAAACAAGCGCTGTTATCATAATATTGAAGATAAACAAACGAAACAAAAGTTAGCAACATGAAATCTTGAAGCTTGTTTAAAATCTATACCAGTAATCATCTATTAAATAACATATGAAATAACTCCCTTTTTCATTGTCAATTACTCATACAGCCATGCTAAATTCGTTATCCAAACAATAGGGCCACCGAAGTCATCAGTGTCAGCAAAAACCAAGTAATACAACATTTCATATAGAAAAGAAAAGTTATGACATTCTACTCTGTGCAGAATCCTAATGCTATTTGTTTTTTTCTTCTATGAGCAAACTATTCCAATACAGTTATACCCATCTATACATTCCAATCCTATATCAGGAAGTGATCAGAGTAGATAATTAAAGGAGAACCCCAACCTCACAGCAACTATGCAATGTGGCACTCTAAAGGCTGATATGTGAAAAGTTAGTTACTATTCCAAAATGCAAAATATGTATTCCATGTATGCAAACTACACGCACACGCAGTTTTACGCCAACATCTCCAACAACAGTCTTGTTCACTAATTAATTTCCTTAGAAAAATATTTGTGCTTTTGTAAGGGTAACATTTGTAATGAATTGGATGTAATCAGAGACCATAATAACTCCGAGGGAATAGACGTGAAACCTATCAAAACATGATCTTGCAATGAAAAGATGGCATTGGTACTTGCAACACCAATACATCACACTGTTAGTGCATCCTTATAATGCAAGATACATGCAAAGCAACTACACAACCATCAAAACAAAAGAATCAAAACTAAAAATTAACAGCAATAACAAGTTCAAACACGCTATACAAGGAGTCAAAGCTAAATACTTCCAAGTCTCGTCAATTAAATTACCCAACAACTCCAGTCACAATCAAAACATAACAATAGTTAAAAACTCAATAATAAACCGAATCAAGAGAAATATCAAAATGACACTGACCATTTATATCTTAGGAAATGTCCATCTACGGGCGCATCCTCAGGGACATCTTCAGTACTAACAGTCTTATTAGGCCGCTTTAATAATACATATGGCGTAAGCTCACATCCAACGATAGGAATATCAGAAGGCAAATGAACTCTAAGCACAATCAGCATTCTCAAAGATTAAACCTTTTCTACTCTTTTTAACTATAATACACCTACAAACTTCCTCAAATCCCAACCCTACAATAGTATTAACCGGAAAAGCGACAGGTGGCAACAACGATGACGATATATTAAGGACCAATGGATGGCGGACACGAGACTGATCCGCCATCACCTGAGCACAGTGTTGATCGCCAGCTTTCGTGATTTCTTCAATTCTGCACCAAAAAAGGTTAATTGAAATAACCCAACTTATCAAAATAACATTTTTTAAAAAGATTACGACTTTAGATTTAAATAAACTAAATTGGAAAATGGATTCAATTCAAAATATTGTAACAAGGTAAAAACAAATTAGTCAATATTTAAAAAAAATCAAATTAAGTGTTATAGATTAGCATATAAACAACTTGGGTGATGATTTGAGCTATAGAGCAATGGTATTTTAATAGAGAAATTGGGGGGAATTAATTGACTTTTGATTTTAGGGTTTTACGGAGAGATGAGAAAGATAGAGACGTGCCTAGTGTGCTGCAATGTCTAGGTATTTTATAAGTTGGTACATGCATACATGGTACTGTAATTGGTAAAATGAATTGGCTCATTTTCTTATTGTATCGTCAACTATGACCAAATTTTCAAATTTTCTCGTAACACTTAGTTAAGCCTTAAATTATTTCTTATAATACTTTGTTTCGTTTTGCTATCTGAATTCTAATATTGTTTCCTAATGTTCTTTTAATAAAATGGTGAATTTCGAATAACATATTTATTTATTTTTTAGATACTTTTTGATAATAACAAAATTGCTAATTAAAATTTAACCTCACGTCCATTATCTTCATCCTCACACCCCATGATATTTCAGATCTCGTTTAGAGGTGATGTAGATGTTGATGGTGGTGGGTAGGGTATGTTGTGAGGGTAAGGGTGGGATGCGTGGTAGAAGACAATGGAAGTGATATTACTCTTTATTTAATAATTTATTTAATAAAGTATCATGAAGCAATTTGAAAATTTCATCATAATTTAGGAGCCAACACAAAAATAAATATGTCAAATTGTCAAAACATGATTATTATTACTAACTTACCCATGTTATTAGTAACTCATATCACTTGTTTGTATCGAGAAAATTATCAAAATGATCTTAGATAGTATGTACAATTTGCATTTTAGTCCATATAAATGTATGGGTTGAGCAATATAATCAATGATATATGGAGTCGAGGATGCTCTTTAGTCCCTCTTTTGACGGAAATGTTAAATTTTTACTAAAAGAGGGATTAAAGTGTACCTTTCTTTTACTAATAACATGGACTAATGTGCACCTTTCGGGAGATATTTAAGTGTTGAAAATTTTATTTTGACACTTTTTTCATTAAAATTTAACATCTTCATCAAAAGAGAGACTAAAGTGCACATTTTTTATTAATATTAAAGACAATGCAGACCGTACACTTACAAAGACTAAAATGCAACTTTCACTTGTTATCTATAACCATTTCAACAATTATCCACGTGCCAAATTAGAGTTGTGCACAAGAAGAATTAAAAAGAACGGTGCTCTTGCTTCGGTTCATGTAAGCCGAGAGCTCTAGACTTGCAGCTTTGCTCGGGTCTAAATGGAGCTACCTAGTGAGCCGGTTTGGTAGCCCATTACTACATTCCTTCTTGTTCAATTATGAAACTTTTGTTACAATATGATTTCAATTTCCTCTTTTTATTTATTTAGGACTAATCTTTTCTTAAATATCGCCTCTATTCTTTGTTGTTGGTTTTGCTTTCGATGATGTTAATTCGTTCAATTTAGTAAATAATTACCCTATATCAAGAACTAATGTTAATCCAGTTGAACTTAATAAACTAGATTAAGTATTACCGAATATAAGATAAATTAATTATAATCATGCTGTTAAGGCATAAAATTAACAAGCCCATCTACCAGCCCAATACACTTTAGGGCATAAAACAAACAAACCCATCTACTCGCCCAGTACACTATACCAACAGGTCGAGTTATTAACGAGTCGGTCCGCTTCCCTTGTGGCTCACACCGGTCCAGACTCTTAATCGTACCGGTTTCACTCACGAATTGATTGAATGTGCAAACCGTAATCGGTTCGAAGTAAAATCGTGTAATATCGGTGCGTTAATCGACTAGTATAAAACCATGAGAAATTGGCTCAAAAATAAAAACCATTCACTCAGTTCACTAGTTGTTTCAATTGTAATCCGTTTTCCACTGGCAAATCGGATAATTAGCCTGAACTGAGAGATTTACAACAAATTACACACAAATCGTAGCCTGTTCGCATTAAAACTATATTTTAATATTTTTATAAAGGATTTTAACGAGCGAAGTTTTGTTGTGTTCTTTTAATTAATTATTATTAAGAGATGGCGTGTCCTATTTTTGCCACCTCTAATTAGGGATGTTATCGGTTCGGTTCGGTCGGTTTTTCCCAATTTTTTTGTGTGAAACCGATTCTATCGGTTTTTAACTACACGAACCAAGTCAATTGAAAATTCTTTCAGTTTAGCTCGGTTCGGTTGATGTCGGTTTTGAGGCAAAGTCGGTTCGGTTCGGTCGGTTTTTCGATTTTTAAACAAACAAAAAATAGAAGTCCACGATTTCAAATTAAACAGAGTCTACACGTTCACAAGAAGTTCAAAAATAAAATAATAGTTTATGATAATGTAACACATATGTATTAGAAATAGAAACTAACTAATTTGCTCCCATGCTAAGATTTCAAATGCTAGAAATCGGGTTCACCGCCATCGGATTTCAAATTAAATAAAGGTGTCATGTTGGGTAGACATTTCATGTCGAGTAGAGGTTTCAATATTTTTATCACTCATTATCATCAAATTTTTAATGTATGAAAGCTTGGGTGTTAGTTGTTAGGTTGTTTCATATGGAGGCAACAAGATGGAAATGGCAGAGGCGCAGATCTGAATTGAAGATGTTGCCTATTAGTTACTTTTAGTATTAGATTATTAGGATTTAAAGTGGGTATATTAGATATAGATTTTTAAAGTGGGTTTTGGACACTTCACTTGGTCCATTGGGTCAATGTTAAAGTTTAATCTAATGAATTATATAAATAAATAATAATTTTCAAAACAGATCAAAAGTGAGTACAAATATTAAGTAATATTCCAAATATAAACATTTAAACCATATATATAAATAGTCGGTTCAGTTCGATTTATAGTAAAATCGAAAACCTAAATTTTTGCTCGATTTTGGATTTTTTCGCACCGCTTCGCTTCGGTGTGATTTTTTTTCCAACCAAGTCGGTAAACTTTCGGTTCGGTTGGTTTTATCGGTTTACAGTGAACCGATAACATCCCTACCTCTAATGTTAGCACTTAAGCACCCAATTTTGTTAGCACCATATGCGTTCCTTTTCGGGGTTGTCAGAGTTTCAGCACCTACAATGTGGGATTTCCAGGCGTTTCGACAATTTTTAGCACCCACTCTGTACGATTTCCAGATATTTTGAAGACAACTTTGGAGATCAAGTCACATCTAGGAAGCGAAGTTCAGGCATTACGTGCATTGGAATCACATATAGGATGCAAAACTTCATTGGAGCAACAGTTAGAGGATCAAATTGTGTTTTTGGAGCTTAGACTACCATTTATTTAGGTGACTTGAGGATGCCCATTAAACTTCTCACACCAGATTCTGCCTCATAACATATGAGACTCGAACCCACGTGGTACAGAAGAGGCAATGCGTAATGCTACTCACACCAAGCTCTGTACCACTTAACATGTGTCCCAGAAGCTTAAACTGTAGGAGTATTTTCTATTATATAGGTATTTGTAACTTTTATCATTCAAAAAGAAAATTAAATGTAATATAAAATATCATAAAAACCATAACACACTTAAACCATAATTTTTCCTATTATTTAATCACTTTAGTGGGTGGTTGCATCGATGTAATATTGGTGAAACAATATTCAAATATTCAAATCTACAAGGACATTGACAACTATGGAGTTCCAAAAAGTTACCTATCCATTTCCCAAAAACGTTCTAACCCATACTTCACGAAATTGGAAAGAAAATGAGGCAGGTCAGAAATTTAGGTTCTTGCTTCTAGTGTGGTTGGCATCTTAATAATTGGCATACACATAACACACCAATTATAGACAATTCCCAACAACTCCATCTAAATTGAATAATAATGTAGCATTGTCTAGGGTTCGATCGATCTCGAGTTAAATTTTTTTAAAACCGAATTGATCGATCCGAATCGACATTTTTTTCTTCGAATTCCCAACAACTCCATCTAAATTGAATAAATAATGTAGCATAGTCAATGCCATTGTGTATTGACTATGTTCTATAATACCATGCGATTATTGTGGTGTGGACCGACCAGTTGTCCATCTTTCACCAACTTTTCCAAAAGTTTATGTATATGGTGCGAAAAGCAAATATGCAATTCACACTTTTGCTTTGCATATACTATGCCCAACACAGACGTCTTTTTTTGAACAAAAATTACAAGGAAAACGAATCAGAATGATCACTAATAATATTTTAAATAACGAATACATAAATTTATAATTAAGTTAATACGTAAACTCTTTTGAGTAGGTGTTAATTAATAAAAAATTAAAATGAAATATCAGATAAATTGTCGTCACTAATAATTAAACTCAAAACCTTATAATTAAAAGTTAGGTTCAGATGACATCAGACTATTGATTGAACTATCACATTTATCTATTTTACACCAATCTAAGATGGTTTTTGCAATTCATTCATGTTGTACTTTTGTTGTTAGATAATATTGTATATATTAGTATATTTATGTACACTAGTAACAATATATTAGTTATTATATTTATATGGGCATGATGCCCTAAGCCCATTAGGTTATTTAGCATGCTCTAGGCTTATTAGGTTATTTAGCCTCCATATTGTACTTTATAAATATTGTATCATTGTGAATAATATAATAGAGGAACAGTTTATTTCTACATGGTATCAAGAGCATAGGTTAGAAACCAAATAATTTTTTTTTTTTTGAAAATTTGAATTATGGTTACTCCACCAACGGGAAAAGAGACGTCTGGGGGCTCCGGCGGCTCTGGTGGTGGGGCTCATGTGGGTGCTACTATTCACAGATCTGTTCCTGGTATTATCCCGGACCAATTGCAGCCTTTTATCTCATTAGTTAGTAATCCCAACACTTCTTCTGATCGATTAATGGGTAAGTCTACTTGTACTTCATGGATTTTTGATACGGGAGCTACCGTTCATGCCACAGGAACTTTGGGATGTTTGGTTGACCAATATGATGATGTTTCTTGTCCTATTACTTTGCCAGATGGTAGTGTTATTCATTCCACGCGTCGTGGTAATGTGATTCTCTCAGACGTATTAATTTTACGGGATGTTTTCTATGTGCCGACCTTGCACTGTAATTTGATATCAGTATCTCAGTTACTTGTTGCCTACTGTTGCGATATTGTTTTTACTCATACTCAGTGTTTTGTTCAAGACCGAAATACGAGGACGGTGATTGGAGCAGGTGAACGGAGGGATGGACTCTATTACTACTGTCATTCTGTGGTGGAGCCTTCGGTGTCCCTGTTAGCAGTTCAGACTCATAAATTGGAGCTTTGGCACAGTCGATTAGGCCATCCATCGGTGACAGTGTTGAAAGCTTTACCATTTATTAGTAATAATGACTCTGTTTTGAATAAATCTTGTGACACTTGTCATCGTGCCAAACAGAGTCGTGCGGTTTTTCCCGATAATTTTAAAAAAGCAACTCGGTGTTTTGAGCTTGTACATTGTGACCTTTGGGGTCCCTATAGTACTCCTTCCTCCTCGGGGGCGAAATATTTTTTAACTTTGGTGGACGACTACTCTCGCGCTGTTTGGGTTGTATTACTTACTGATAAAACTGAAGTCCGTAGTATTTTTATTAAATTTCTTGCTATGGTCCGTCGCCAGTTTGGTTTGGATGTTTGTCGGATTCGCAGTGATAATGGAACTGAATTTCTAAGTCTTAAATCTTATTTTGCGGATCAGGGTATATTATTTCAGACATCTTGTGTTGGTACTCCCCAACAAAATGGTCGAGTGGAGCGAAAGCATAGGCATATCTTGAATGTTGCCCGAGCATTGATGTTTCAGGGGCGTCTTTCTGTTGAATTCTGGGGTGAGTGTGTTCTTGGTGCATGTTATTTGATAAATCGCACCCCTTCTCGTATACTTAACTTTCGAACACCTTATGAACTACTTTATGGCGCACCTCCCTCATATGATCATTTGCGCATTTTTGGGTGTCTCTGCTATGCTTTTGATTTGCATTCTCGAAAGGATAAGTTTGCTAGTCGTAGTCGACGATGTATTTTTGTTGGCTATCCCTTTGATAAGAAAGGATGGAAATTATTTGACTTGGTGACACACCTGTTGCGGCAGTTGCGGTTGATGTTGGCGACACACCTGTTGCGGCAGTTGAGGTTGATGTTGGTGACACACCTGTTGCAGCAGTTGCGGTTGATGTTGGCGACACACCTGTTGCGGCAGTTGAGGTTGATGTTGGTGACACACCTGTTGCGGAAGTCGAGGTTGGTCTACGCAGGGGGCAGCGTAACAGGGCTCGTCCATCTCATCTCCGTGATTATGTGCTTCGTCTACTTCCACACACGAGTCCACCCCCTACTCTCAGTTCACCCGGCTCCTCTCCCGTCTCAGATGTTACTTATCCTTTAACGAATTTTGTGAGTTATGATTTGTTTTCTGCTGCACACCGTGGTTTTCTGGCCTCTGTTACCGCAGGTAATGAACCTCGATCGTATCGCCAGGCATTACGTGATCCTGGTTGGTGTGAGGCTATGTCTGCAGAGATTCAGGCCTTGGAGAATAATGGGACATGGAGTTTAGTTGATCTTCATGCAGGAAAGAAGGCGTTAGGCAGCAGATGGGTCTATAAGATCAAGTACAAATCAGACGGTAGCATAGAGCGTCTGAAGGCTAGACTTGTCGTTCTTGGCAACCATCAGACAGAAGGAATTGACTATTCAGATACTTTCGCCCCGGTGGCTAAGATGTCCACTGTTCGTACATTCTTAGCAGTGGCGGCTGTTCGTGGCTGGGAGTTACACCAGATGGATGTACACAATGCATTTCTTCATGGTGATTTGCCGGAAGAAGTCTATATGAAGCCTCCTCCTGGGTTTGAACATGGTAAAGAAGGAAAGGTTTGCCGATTACGGAAGTCATTATATGGTTTGAAGCAGGCCCCTCGTTGCTGGTTTGCTAAGCTTGCCTCATCTTTGCGAGCTTACGGTTTCACGAGCTCTTGCTCAGATTACTCTCTTTTCTCCTTTGTGAGGAGTGGTGTTCGGCTGCATGTGCTGGTCTACGTAGATGATTTGATTATTTCTAGTAATAATTCCGCTGCTTTATGCGCTTTTAAACATTATTTGAGTTCTTGTTTCCACATGAAGGATCTTGGAGTACTCAAGTACTTTTTGGGTATTGAGGTGGCTCGCTGCTCTAAAGGGATTTACTTGTGTCAGCGCAAATATGCCTTAGATATTATTGCTGAATGTGGTTTGTTGGGAGGTAAGCCGGCGGGTTTTCCCATGGAAACTAATCATAAATTGGGTGAGTCCACGACGCCTCTTCTTCCGGATGGTGAGCCGTACAGACGGCTGGTGGGGCGTCTACTTTATTTAGCTTATACGAGACCTGATCTTGCTTATAGTGTCCACATACTGTCTCAGTTTTTGCAGTGTCCACGGCAGGCTCACTGGGATGCTGCTTTACGAGTGGTAAGATATTTGAAGAATTCCCCAGGTCAGGGAATTTTGCTGCGTTCTGATTCTGACTTGACATTATCTGGCTGGTGTGATTCCGATTGGGCGAGTTGTCCTTTGACTCGTCGATCTCTTACAGGGTGGTTGGTGTTTCTTGGTGGTTCCCCAATCTCCTGGAAAACTAAAAAGCAGAAAACAGTTTCTCTTTCTTCAGCAGAGGCTGAATATAGATCCTTGACGGCAGTTACTTGTGAGATCATATGGGCGAAAGGGTTGCTACAAGTACTTGGTGTTTCTTCTGATGATCCTATACATGTGCATTGTGATAGCCAATCAGCTTTGCATTTGGCACATAATCCGGTTTTTCATGAGAGGACTAAGCATATTGAGGTTGATTGCCATTTTGTTCGCGATGCTATTACTGACAAGATTATTACTGCTTCTCACGTCTCAACTACCTTTCAGTTGGCTGATTTCTTTACCAAGGCTCTTGGGAAACAACGTTTTGAATTTCTTTTGCGCAAGTTGGGCATTTGTGATCTGCATGCTCCAACTTGAGGGGGGATGTTAGATAATATTGTATATATTAGTATATTTATGTACACTAGTAACAATATATTAGTTATTATATTTATATGGGCATGATGCCCTAAGCCCATTAGGTTATTTAGCATGCTCTAGGCTTATTAGGTTATTTAGCCTCCATATTGTACTTTATAAATATTATATCATTGTGAATAATATAATAGAGGAACAGTTTATTTCTACATTTTCAAATTAGTCAATGAAATCAAGATCTTGCAAGAAAATCTCCAAACGACTTATTGGTTGACGAGGGATTCGTTTTTTCACCTATAGTGCCTTCTCACCGGCTTGGACCATTCGTCTCTCGTGCTATACCACATAACAATTAATGATATGGATTTGGTATAGTCTCCTCTTCCCTCTGATTTCGCCCCTCTTGATATCAATTTTGTTAAAAAAATTCTAACAATAACTCCTAATATTCAAATTAATAATCGATATTCGGTGAAAATATTACATTTTTATAACAATAATACAACAAGAGTATATATCTAATGTAAAAGTAAGCACCCTACCTCTGGTTCCGTCCCAATAGATATGGATTAGTAAAAAATATCCTAACAAAAACTTTCAATATTCAAATTAATAATTGATTATTCGGTGTAAGATGTTACACGGTTTATAACAATAATATAACAGGAATATTCATCTAATGTAAAAAAAATAGCATACGTGTTAATCATAATAACTACAGTTCAACAAATAAAGAGCTAAATTGCTATATATCAACACTCTCACATCATCACGGAGCATGGGTTCGACTCTTGTTAAGGAGCAAACCTCCTCAAAGGCTTTTAGAATAACAATTCCATGCCTTTATAATAAGCTATTCATTGTCCAATAACCTCCACAAGCAACAAAATCAATATCCTCACTACTAAGATGGCAAAATCCATTTTCATCCTCCTCCTCATTATCACCATCTCCATCCCAATAATCAGCTCCCAAGAATTCTCCACAAAACTAACGAAGAACAAACTAGGCCTGAAAAAGGAAAAGCTAAGCCACCTACACTTCTACTTCCATGACATAGTAAGTGGAAAAAACCCAACAGCCGTTCAAGTAGCCGAAGCATCCATAACCAACAAATCACAAACCGGGTTCGGGTCGGTGGTGATGATCGACGACCCTTTAACAGTTTCACCTGATGTAGGGTCCAGGATTGTGGGAAGAGCTCAAGGGATTTACGCGTCGGCTTCGATACATGATTTAGGGTTATTGATGGCTATGAATCTTGTGTTTGTTGAAGGGAAGTATAATGGAAGTAGTTTGAGTGTTTTGGGGAGGAATGCTGCGATGAGTAGTGTTAGAGAGATGCCTGTTGTTGGAGGGAGTGGACTCTTTAGGTTTGCTCGTGGCTATGCGAAAGCCAAGACTCATGCTTTTGATTACAAGACTGGAGATGCTGTTGTTGAGTATGATGTTTATGTCTTTCATTATTAACGATGAGTTTCGAATCCAGGATCTTACATTACACGGAAAATTCTTTAGATGTTTTTGTTGAGTATAATGTTTACGTCTTTCTATTAATAATGAGTTTCGAATCCAGAATCTCACATGAAATGGAATACAGTTGTTGAGTATAATATTTGTCTTTCATCGTTAATGAGTTTCGAACCAAGATCTTATACGAAGAACTTGTGATAATTAGATACTGAGACTTTCAGGTAGACTATGCCATTAATTATTCGCCGTTATTAATAATTTGTGTATGACTTTCTTTTGGGATGAAGTTATCTGTCTTCTTGAGCATTAGTAGATGTTCTTAAAATGTGATTTTCTCATTGAACTGCTCTATTGTTTCAATAGATCATTGTAATGGTTACTAAATTTATTAAATTTATATTCACCTCATTATAATGTTATGAATTTTTCATGCTCGATATTTAATCTATGTGACTGACATGAGAATATGATTGAAGCATATTGATAAGGCATAAATTTTATAGTTATCCAATCGAGCCTTCTTCTTTCGGAGCTTGCTCGTTCATAAAGAGTGCAAAACAAAAGGGGAACACACCTCCCAGATTACACTCCGACCTGTATATATAAAATCTTGTTTTATATAAAGACTCTTGTTTAGTTATTTTCAACTGTTTAACGAGGACTATTTGGATTAGATAAGCTCTGTGCCCCTCACTAATTAATTACTTCCTCGTCCATTTTCATATGATCTAGTTTGAATAATGAAGTAAATCATTGAAATGATGGTCTTTCTTCAGACTAAACTTTAAGATCACTTGTTGAACTGGCCTCCATATGGACAACCCAAGTAGATATCTACTAAGTTTTACCATCCAAAGTACACTATATGAGCCTGGCATTGCATTAGACGAACACATGATACCGAAAAGTGACTCTTCCTAGGAGGATAGCTTAACATGCACTTATATAGTACAGACTCGCTAACTCGAAGATCAGACTGAGTTAGTTCATACATGACACAACTTGTGATACCAGACTCCTCAATCAATACCCTCCATCGCTCTTACAGGGGCTTCTGCTTTGCTCGCGAATTGGGCTTCGGCTCCTGCTCCTCGAGCCATAAGGAGATCTGGAGTAGGATCTCTCCCTATACTTCCGCCCATGGGGTGAAGGAGACCTGCAAACATGGTACATGACATCAATGACATAAGATTTGTATTCTCGTCAAGAGTGAGCATTTACTTAGAAATTGACCCAAATTACTGACCTTGAATAACGTCTTCCCCTAGGAGATGGTGAGTAATAATCAGGGCTCCTGGAGTACATCCGAGCATAACGTGGGGAACGAGAATATGACCTTCCATAACGGGGAGGTGAACGTCCAACATCTCTACATATGTTTTATATAACTTAAATCAGAAAAAGCAGGAGAACACATGACAAAAGTATAACATTCCACTCAACTATATTGGGAAAATGAAAGATCCCACACGTCGACCATTAATGGAAAAAAGGAAGATAGTATCAAATAAATGATTGAATTACCCATACAGAAAATATTACCTTACACGGTCTCGTGCTCTCATTTCTGAAGGCCTCTTCCGATTTTCCTCAGCAAAAACAACAGTTATTTCACGTCCATTTATAACTTGTCCATCCATTTCATACTTAGCCTCAACGGCATCCTCGGGGTACACATATTGTACAAATCCAAAGCCACGGGGATCTCTGTCAATGTATTCACGTTTCACATAAGCAAGAACAGTTGACAACTGGATATGAACCCCATGCTTGTACTCTTTTACAAGATGAGGTTCTCGCTCCGGGATGCATAACATAAAAGAAAAACAGCTATATACACCAATAATAACTAAGTAAGTTTTTGCTAACCTTGTGTATGTCAATATTTCAAGACTTGATGTTCTTCAAGACTTGAATGTTGACAAATTTGTTTTCATACCAACTTCTTTCAATAACATCTTGAAATAAACTCTTATTACTTGATTCATGTCTTCAACACTTACTAATAAGAAGAACTCCATGAAAAAAAGGAATATATGTCCAGAACAATAATGTAGGACGCATTCAAACTTTTCGGGAACTCTAGGTAAATTGCACCAAACAACCGTTGCAACTATCAACAAAATACCATCTTACAACTGCTCGGTAAGGCTTACCCTGTATAATAATCTCTCGGCAAGTAGACATCTTTCAGAGGACCAAATTCACCAAAAGGTCCGCGAAGATCTTCAGTCCTACAGATAGTACAAAGATTCTCCATTAAACACAGGAAGTCAATAAAAAAACTATCAAGATGCACAAATTGAAGGCACGAGCTTTTAGAAAGTACTGATGATAAAGACGTGAAACAATAAATTATTACTACAATGTCAACGAACAATAAAAAGCGCATAGAGACATTGATACTAATGCTCAATTCTTAGATTCCTCTCACTACAAAAACCACAGCCTTACGAAATGCCAGGTGCCTTCTTCGGCTGCACACTTCTTAACTTTTAATCGCTCAAACTCCTTTTATTCAATGTTACATCTTATTTTAACTCAAAAATTGGAAACTGAAATAAACTAAACCAAAGGTAGTACAAAACTCAATATGTAGAGGATGGCTACACACTAGCAACACAACGAGATGCATGACATATAAATATATGTGGTACAAACACAAGCATAAAAACACTTGTACTACCTCCTGACAGCACTCTTGACACAAATACACACATCGACTTGTGATTAAAAGTTTTATGTAATGCGTATATAAAATAGGATACTGACAGCATATTCTACTATTTACAAATACATCATTGGTATAAGAACTAGTACAAGGGGATCTGCTCAGTATACCTAGTATCACGCCGAAGGTTTCGGACCAACAGACTGGTGGGAGGGTCTCTCTCACGTCCTCCATATCTTCCCTTGGGACTAGGGCTCCGGAAACGGCCTCTGTAACCCCTTGATGGTGATGGACTGTAACTGTAACCTCTTGCCATGTACACACCTACAACAAAACACCGAAAATCAAAATCATATACTATTAAAAATTTCAAATTAGCTACATAAATGAATCTCAACTGATAATATTATACTACCTCCATTTTGAAAAAAGGACCTCAGATCAAAATTTACTTTGTACTAAATCCGTCAAAAGTACCTTTGATTTAGATCTAATTTATCCGTAGATAGTAAAATGCGTTAAAATATTGTTTCAGCGTATGATTTTCACCAAATATTGTATAATTTAATCAAACATATCGAGTTCAAAATTTAAAAAACAAATCATAAAGATTTAAAATTAGATTAATCTTATTGAAATGGCGGGAGTATTTAAACTCATAAATACACAGTAAAATTAAGCAATCTAATGGCGTTAAAACGAAATTACACAATCTAACTGGAGAAATCCTCACATGATTCAATATCTAAGATCGAGTAAACAAATCATTAATCAATAGAACAAAAAAACTAATAATGTTATAAAAATTGTATCAAATAAACAAATAAATAACTGTATGCACGAAAAGATTACACATCATATATACAAAATCCATAATTGCATATTATATATATCAAAATATTCAATCATATGAAAAATAGAACATAAAAAAGTACCTGCGATATTAGATTGTGCTAGCTCAATTATTCTAATTTTGTGTTGAAAAATGGAAATGAAAAAATTAACTTGAAGGCGTATTTATATGGTATTTGTTCCAGGAGTCTCGAGAAGCTTCTACTAGTGGGCTTTATTTAATAATGGCCTAACATCAATTTCATCGGGTGTATTTGAACGTATCCAACGAAGCGGGTCGAACGGCCCCTTAAGTATTGAACCAGGTCGGCCCATAAATAGTTCGACGAGTTTAGGGGAGTTAATCAATCGGCCCACAAGTGAATAGTAGGTCCCTATTTGTTCGAGCATCCGTCACGTGGGTCAAGATGTCAACCAAGCTCAAACGGTACACCGTGTCCTATTTTAACGGTGGACCGTCTAGTTTATGCGGTGCACTATTAGGTACAGGTTTTTCCCTTTGTAATTATAAAAAGATGTTTGTTTCGTAAACAGATGCATGCTTTAGAATAAATTAAAACATTTTATTTAATCAAATTTATACTCGGAGAACATCGAATGACCTAGTGGTTAGGAGGTCTTCCAATGATTTAGAAGTTATGGGTTCGATTCCCATTGTAAGGGGCGGTAGATGATTAAAAAAACAATTTATACTCGTGTGGGCTAGGAGCTTACATTAATAAAATTATAATTCTAAGGATTACAAGAAATAAGTTGTTTCTCACAAACGGTTGCACGATAAATGCACACCGAGAATACAAGACACACGAGTGTCGGTCACTCTCTTGATCAATTCCAAAAGTTAAAAAGTCAGTCGGCTTGCTCTTGAATGCAATTTGAAATTCATTCCACCTATTTGAGAAGAACAATGAGCTTGCGTTTTTGGTAATCTCTATGTCAAATAAAAGGTCCTCACACATGAACTTCACTGTACCTTCAGGAGGTAGTTGACAATGTCGAACGAAATATGTAAGAATCATCTGTTCATTCATTTAAGTAAATTAATATCCATGTCAAATATTATTAACATACAAAAAAAGGTATAAATATAAATTAAGCATGTCTTACAACGATAGAACGTGACGACTCCAATATAATCTTGAAAAATCTCTTCACCGGAAGTATAGCCATGGTAAGTAAGTATAGCCATGCTAGACTGATAGTAATTAGTAAGTATTTAGGAAATGGTATAAGTTTGTAAGTGGTCGTAACGTGGTGACTCTTTTGGGGTATTTGTATATGGGTAAAACGTTGAACCTTAACCCACATGGTGCATCGTTTAATACATATGTACACCGTTATATAATCAACGGTTATAAATACGAACGTTGGGAGCATAACAACTATTTTAAGTTTACATGGTGTATCGTTTGATCTAGACGGTATAACTCGTTTGATCACCAATTATTATATTTATGAATGTTGATGATCGCAATGGCTATATTTTTAAACGTTGATAATCATAAAGGCTAGATTTTAAATAAATGGTGCACCGTGAAAACTATACGGTGCACCATAAGATGTAACCGGTACACCATATGGGCTAAACCGTTCACCGTGTGTTGGAGGATTTTTGCTTTGCAACCTTTGCATTAATGGTTCTATAACGACTTCTTTCAAATGCCAACAATTCACAATCATTCTTAAAGCAATTACAAACATTCTCAAAGAAATTACAAGCATACTTTTAAAGCAATTACAAGTCCGAAAATATATCCTTACTTGCATTCATTGAGGCTTGAAGGGCTTGCATTCATCGATCATAAGGGCTTGTTTGAAGAGCTTTTTCTTTGCTTTGGAGTCGGTGTTATTTATATATCAATGTATTCTTATTTTTTATTTGTTTTAGTTATAGTTTATAAATTTAACTTTGGCACATCGAAGCATTCTTAGTGATAATATGTCAAATGACTTCGACGATTTAGAAGATAATTGTACGAAGGAATTCCCGTTTTCCATTCTTAATCTAGTGTACACACAACTATTAGTGAACATAAAATGTGTCTGGCAACATTTTGAGGCCGACCTTGAAATGCAATTGACGACTTGTAGAAAAATTATGAAATGAAAAACGAGTGGAGGATAAGGTGGAACCGGACATTTGTCTTTGCATTTACATAGTCATAAGATTACTAATAGTAGTATTCACGGTGAGGGCAGTGGTTTGTGAATTGCATTTAAAAGGTCTTTAACCCCTGATCTAAACGTATTCCCTCTCTACTTTGCGACATGATGCCTTTAAATTCTTTAAAAATGAAATTACTCACCTCATCGAACAGTCTAGTGGAAATTAAAAAAGACTCTTGCTAGTGACCAAAAGGTTTTAGGCTCAAAACCCACCTCATCGCTAATTTACAAAAAAGATCAGAAGAAATGAAAAAAAAATGAAAATACTTTTTTGAGTGCAATGATTACAAACTTGCGATAAAAAGTTTGTTTAACTAGTGATATAGGTGTATTTGATAATTCTGATATATTGTGTGTAACATGTCATTGACGAAATTAAAATTAGGTTTTACAAAGAAAGATTATACATATTCGATCAAATCACTAAACATAATAATTGTTTAAATTTTTTAGGATTTGTTATTTGTGCTCGAGATAGAATATAATTGTAACAAAATTACTTCTTATTTCATTTGATAATGCCTCATCCCACAATATTCCTATTGAGACTCTTAAGATGGAATACAATTCGGATTATGTTTTTCTTTTATTTTGTAAATTAACGATAGGATAAAAATTAAACCCAAAACATTTTAATCACTAGCAAGAATTTTTTTATTTGATAATGCCTCGTCCCACAGATGGGATTATGTTGAATTCTTTGTAGTGAGTGTTGACTAGTGAAACTGGTGGCTTTGATTTCCGTGGAAAAAACAAGAAAGTCGGTGTTTAGCAAATTAGGTGCACCCAAAGTATCGAGTAAATCCGAGTCAATAAATTCGTTCTCCCAAAGTCGTACCTTGTGCATGTACGGATGTACTTCATCAAATTCAATGCCGAAAGGAAATCTTAGCTGTTCTGCTATTCTTCTCACAGACAGTTGTCATTTGACAATCTATCATTTTGCTCTCAACTTTGACTTCTTTTTTATTTTTTCTATTTTCATTTGGGACTTTATATTAATTTTGACACTTCGGAATAGGTATTTGAATATCTAAAGTAGTCCAACTCTTTTGACGAAAAAGATTTTGCTTTATACAAATAAGAGTACATATCAATCATTGGGTATCATAAAGGCTATAAATTTTCATATTTCTTGTTGAATTTTTTCATATTACAAAAATGACCCGTTTCCCAAACATGCAAAAATTAGGACCTTTCGAAAGACAACCAATATCGAAACTAAGTGTTTTCTAAAGTGCTAAAGCGGCTCAACACAAGCATTAAATGGAATTTCATTCGTTATTCTATTTGCTAGTCACGATTACCTTTTCTAGAAGTTGTTGTCATGATCATTCGTTATATCATTGTCTTAGTTGTTATCAAGTTTTACATATACTTATATAATTTATATGTACTTATATATATAAACCATTATAGTTTGCCTAAGATTGGGCTATTTGTGAGCCGGGTTACCCAGGAACAGACCCGACTAGACAACCCGTTCAAAACGAATTCGACTATGATTTTGGTTCAAAACTTGAACTTGGAATTGAATTGGGTATAAGTATTAATATTTGTTATGCCGTCATTTGATAATGCTTGAAGAGTTGAACTATTGAAGTTGAATTACTTCATTTATTTGAATACCTTTTAAGTACTATTTATGTGATACTAATGTAATGTTTCTATCTCAGTAATTAAGTAGTTATGAATTTATGATAGCCCGATGACTCTTTAGCTCCATTAGTGCTAAAATCATGAATTTATTATAATGCCATTAAATCAAGGGTTAATGGTACAATCGATCACTCATGTTTCATAACGTTCACCATTCGATCATTCATGTTTCATTTTGATCTTTTTGATCACTCATGTTTCAATATCATGTCTCAGTTAGTTTGTGGATTCGCTTTTCCGTTAAACTCAATTTATAGCCAAATTGATCCTTAATTCGGAGGGGTAAAATAGTCAATTAACATGCAATCATTTTTTTACTAATTTAAATATAAAAACTCATGCTTAAATTCGGAGAGTTTTTAAATTATTGACCCAAAAACAATTTTATGTTAATTGATTATTTTATCTCTCTGAATTAAGGATCAGTTTGGATAAAGATTGAGTTCAACAGAAAAGTCAATCCACAAACTAACAAAGATTTGATATTGAAATGTGAGTGATCAAAAAGGTCAAAATGAAACATAAGTGATCCAATTGGTGAAAATTATGAAACATAAATGATCGATTGTGTCATTAATCCTTAAATCAATTATGTTACTCCCTCCGTCCCTAAAAGATTGTCACATTTTGACTTTTGTGGTCAATTACAACAAAATTTGATCACGAATTCTCACTAAACGAAAAGAAATAATATAGTCTTGTGGGACCTCGTTAGATTCGTCTCAATATATATTTTTGAAATATCAACTTATTATAATTTTTTTGCATTTAGAATAAGAGATATTTGTATTTTAAATCGTGTTTTATTGACCACCAAAAGTCAAATGTGACAATCATTTAGGGACGGAGGGAGTATTAATCATCAATTCAAACTTATTAAATATGATGTTTTTTTAATGAAATAGTATTATCAATGAATTGTTATTAGTATTGTCAATGATTTCTAATTTTTAACAACAAATGATATATATATATATGAAATTTTGCGTCCTCGGTAAAGACAGGCCCTAAAAATAATATACATGTCGATAGAGGTAGCTACTATCAAAACAAGATAATGCCGGTGAAAAAGTTTTGTCAATCAGTTTTTAACTATCGAAATAGTGCAGAAAAGATTGAGTACTCTGGCATGGCTTTCAGCTATACCACCTATACTTGCACACATTATTACTCAGTTTTGATGACTCCTAATTTGTATTTTTCTGTATCAAACTTTTCCTACTGCTGTATTATATTCTCTTCATTCTTTTTTTTATTGTCATTTAAATCATTCACACATAAATTAAATTAAATAAAAATACATAAATTGAAACATAAATTGAAATTATATAATTGATTGCTTGATAACTTTATAAAAAAAATAACAAAAATATAAAACTACAAATTATACTAAAAAAACAAATTTTGAAAAACAAAAAATTAAAGCTAACAAGACAGTTAATACATAAGGTTGGATAAAGTTTTCATACACCGAGTCTTAATAACAATGCATTAAAGAAAGCTATTCAATGAAACATTGTGCCACGTGATCAATCAATTATCTCCACTCTAATCATTTTATAATCACTTATTACTGGACCATACCCTAAAAATTCATCTAATTCTACAAATATATTAGTAAGTGATAAATTAGTGTGATGTTTTAAAATAGAGAAATAATGTTACACTAATAAGTCATATTTATACAAGTAAGTGATAAATATTTCGGCAGAATTAGGATTATAAACAAGCCAAATTCTATTGAATATTGGTGGTTGGGTACGAGCTCAGCTCGGTTGAACCTCAAAAAATATAGTTTGAGATTCTTTTTTCATAAGATATTTGGCCCATTTTTGCTCAGTTCGTGCCAAACCAATCTAAAAAGTTCATCTCAAACGTAAATGTATACCAAAATTATTACCACAAAAGTATAAATGAAACAATTTTGATGAAATCTTTAACAAATCAGTCAGATCTACCACAAAAACAACAGTATAACTCAAATCTTGTTGCCTTAATTCTCCAAAATCGCAAACCAATCTCCAAGTTGTTTGATGTTGCATCAGCAACTCTGTTAAACCATGGGGGATGAGGAAGGAAGTGAAACATGGGGTAGGGAAGGGAAGAGAAGGGGAGGGGACTGAGATCAAGAATAAACATTGACTTTGTTGGGTTAATTTATTTTTAATTTATTAAATTTGATGGTTATTTTTAATAGATTAGCTTATGCTAGTTTCCATTTAGTTCACACAATGTTAACTAATACTATCTTTGTTTTTTTTTCTTCTAGCAATTTGCACATAAATTAAGGAGAATAAAAAGTAGTAAAAAAGTACATTGAAAATGTAAAATGACAATCAATTGAAATTATATAATTGAATAGTTGATAACTTCATAAGAAAAAATAATAAAAAGGTTCATTGAAAATACAAATTTACGATTAATCATGCCAGACAGACGAATATTTAGAAAGCAAAAACTAAGATTAGAAAGATAAATAAAAAAGATTGAGTACAATTCACTCACAAGTTAATAAATCATTTGAGTCCGTTGACGAGTATTTGGGACCCCAGCAAGCTTCTTGCACTTGATGGCATTGCAACCAATTTTATCACCTATGTTTCCTTTATCTTATGTTTACTACTTATTTCAGCATGTCTCCAAATATTAAAGAATTTGTTGGTTGTTGAACTTTATAATGTCTGTCTTTATCTATAGAAAAACACACAAATATAACTCAGGGTTAGGTTTGCTTTATATCATTCAATAATTATACTTTTACTCCTATAATTTTTTCCTTAATTAATATACCCCATTTTTATTTTGTTTAAAAACTAACCCTAAAAGATAATCACATATAAATACATATTAAAATATTATTAATGTACATAATATATACTATCACATAATTTTACATGGTGAGTCGAGTGGAACTTTTTCGACCCGTTGCAGAGCTGATTCGAATATTAATTTTAAAGATTCGGCTCGACTCGTACATTTCGAACTGAATCTCGAACTAAAATACTTCGTACCAAATATCCCGAACCAAATCGAACTTTAATGTTCATTTACTGTCCTAAGCAGAATCCTGAGTACCGCAAAAGTGGTTTCGAGAGAAGGAGTCGTTCTCACCGATTGGGGGTATAATTGTCAGTTTCATCATTCGGTCAATGAAGTCATCAATTGCATATATTGTTTTTTCACCACTCATCATCGACATCAATGAAAGCCTTTCTACTTTTGTAGCAGTCAAGTCAATTACAGTATTATATACAATTTCCACAAAATTATTTATGCTTTCCAATTCCTGTGAGTAGAATCCGTGTAGTGACTATTTGGAATCGGTCAAATTAATCCTCAATTTTATTTAATTTTAGGAAATTTAATATTCCCTCCAATCCACATTGATTCGGGGAGAAATAAAATAGTTAAGAAGTAAATCAAAATATCTATCCTATATATAATTCACCAAAGGGTGAATTTGTTATTATATTATTATATCTACACTATATGTAATTGAGGAAGGGGGAAATTAGTTTTTTTATGAAGTCCCATGTTCCATTTTTCCTAGATTTTAGCTAACTACCCATCATATTAACTTTTTTCACCTTTTTCGATTATACAAAAAAATAATATGGAAATTTTTAATATTTTTTATCATATATAAATATGAATTAAAAAGATCTTCCATTTAATATCCATATTTAGTACTCCTACATTAATTTGTAATTTTAAAAATTCAACTATATCTTAGATTTTTAGTGAGATATTTGAATTTTTTTCTTTATGTTTTTTGTATGTAATAATATTTTTGTATATATATTTTATCTTTTTGTGCATGAGTAACGAATAAACAAAATACTAAAATTCGCATTTACATTGACAATGCATTGATTTTACTAATTTTCATAGTTCATAAAGAATATGTTATCATTATTAGAATTTTGTATAAAAATTAATCTAAACTATATATATCGTAAATCTGATGAACAAATTTGCACAGGCTAGACTGTGTACAAACCGCTAGTTATATATAATCCACCAAGGGGTGAATTAGTTATTACAAATGAAGCCCCATGATCTCCATATTTGTAGGAATGAAGCATCTCAATATATTTGTAGGAAATATACATGAATATAATTGTATTATTTAAATTTTATGAATATTTTGTACATAAATACCCATCAATATTATCAAATAAATTTATTTTCATTTTTCTAAAAATGACTTGCAAAAAATCTTTTAATATTTATTCATTAAATTATTTAAGCTTAGTTACTAAGAGTTAAATAGTTACATAAAATTGCATATTTATTCAGTGATTCTACCATGCATATGTATTTTTGAAATTCACAAATAATGTTTTACCATAATATATTTTTGTAAAAATTAATTTAAAAATATATGTAATATAAATATAGTACAAACGGCTAGTAGGATGATAATTCATTATGGTAGACTAATAATTAGTTTTGAGAAAAAAAATTTAGGCTAAAATGTTAGCTAATAAAAGAAAATAAACAGAAATATTATATAACATAATAATAAAAGAATGATGAATAATTTTGATACGATAATTATTGTTATGATGTACATCCGAATTCGGTATCCTGTTAGGTTAATATATAGAAGATTTTCGCAACTCCCTTTATCGTTACTTGATTTTAGAACGGAACTATATAAATTTTTAACATGATATTAGAGGGGACCTGAGTTAATGAGGTAGTTGTAACTCCGCCGATGTTATTCCGGCTAGTAATATTGACGAGGTAAATTTTGCTGAGAATCGAGCTACATGTGAGGACGAATATTAAAATGCACATTCTACATTAAAAATCAATATCCTTCCAAATCAATATATCTAAAATTTTGAACTACTTTTTCTATTATCAATAGATCGAAACACTATGAACTCTTAACAAATTTTGTTGAGCAACAACTTGAGTACTATATATCTATATAATCTGATTAAGTAAACCCTCATTTTCAAGAGATGAGTTCGCTTACGTAATGAAATTCTGTTGAAAGTTACACATTTTTCCTTGTTAAGTGGTAGAAGTTAAAAATAATTATGTGATAAAAAAATACATTTTAAATTAAGCAAGTGAAAGTCTAAGCTACAAATAAATTATTTCGTCTTTTTTGATCGAAGTTTAAAAAAACTTTCGTCTTTTGAATTTTGATGCGACTCTAATCTACATAATATCTAAACTTAATTTTTGAGTGATACTCCAATCTCAAATTATTTTGAGATATCAAAAATCTCATAAAGTGAATACTTAAATCGTATTTGGACAGTTATTTAGAAGTAAACGAAGGTTTACTAAATCAACTAATCATCACTTTACAATAAGTCATTTTCTAATATTTACGTGTATGAACAATTCAATGTCAACTAGTTTCGATAAATGCAAAATTAAGAAATGAAGCAAGCTAAGGATTAAAAGTATGACGCAAGGCATAGCGTTTACCGTGACCAAAAGGCCAATATTTCACTATCCGAATGTTATAATCAACACTAATAATAATTAAGTATCTTACTCATGGAATTGTATAATTCCTTACCAATTAATATTTTATTCAATTTCCTTTTGACCTAAATTCCAAATCGAATTCTATTGGTCTGTAACGTCATCACTCATATATAAACAATTTCGTGGAAATGAAACTGATTTTGAAATTAGGGAGTTTTGATAAAATTATTATTAACAATTTAAACTTAATTATTTCAGATCTTTTTATTAAAGTTTATTTATTAATTATTTTTCAAAGACTAGATTAATAAGATCTGGTCAAAATCTTTAATAGATTTTGAAATTAAAAATAATTATCTTAATCAATTCAGAAGATATAATATATAAATTTTTCATATATATCATTTATCTCACGTCTCTCTCTTTTCCTTTACCTCATGTCCGTTTCTCTTCCTCCCTCTCATCTAATTATAAAATAATACATGAAAAGTAATTTACATAATAATATTTTATATCATGGACATTATTTTTGAACCGTTGATTTAAAGATTTTGTTAATGGAATCATCATATATAATTTTTGTGTTCAAAATTCATTTGAACAGGTGAGCAATATATATTATAGGGAGAGATAAATCAATGTATATTGAGGCCTCTGAGCTGATTTGGAAATTGAAACAACAGAGTAGTATATATATTGAAGTAGTGGATTAAAAAAGAAATTGAAGTATTATAAAATCTTTAATATATAAAGGAGTACAAATTGGTATATATTAGGAATCTTGTGGACTACAATAGATAATCATATTCGATGGTCGAGAATGAGAAAATAGAGTTGCAGGTTTGCAGCTGCAATGTTTGAACCTATGATCTTTTTTTTTTATTATAAAGAATTATTATTACCGAATCAATTTTCACTTTTGATAAGGTACTCACACGAATACCTTTACTCTATAAACTAGGTTCGCCTTTGCTCTATATGACATTTTGAAAAAAACAAGAATTGAATTTTTATCCAAAGTGTTCAAAGAATTGATTACTCGCTCGATTTTGTTCAGGATACATTTTACTACTTCATAGTAACAAGATGGGTCGAGCTTTACCTAATAACTACGAAGTGTATATTTTGTTATAATGAGTTATTAATGTATCGACATCTTATTTAGTGTGCTTGTTATATATTATCAATTTAATAATTATGTATGGTATATTATTTTTGAATCATCTCTAAATCATTATCTTACCATAAAATTACAATTTGAGCATCAAGTTAAAGTATATATTGTAGTTTTCATGCCGAATAATTGTACATACCTTCATCAAAATTTCATGATTCTAACTTTAAAATAATACACTTCACATAAAGTAATTAAAAACTAATTTGTGTATCATGGTTATGTACTTGACAAGTTAGATTTGTAGCAATATAATGAAAATACATGTAAAGTACCCCATCCACGTATGAATATTCTAATTACGATGTATCAGTACCATTTAAGAATTATTCCACAAAATGGATATAACTACATTGTAAGATTATCTTTTAACAACAGTACTCATTCTATTTTTTAGTTGTCGTTTTAGCTATTTGCATATAGATTAAAAGAAATTAATGAAAAAATACATTGAAATATAAACTGACAATTGGTTGTCATCATATTATTGGATAATTGATAATTTTAACAGAAAAAGTAAATAAAAAATACATAAAAATATGAAATTGCAATTAATTATGTCAAAATAATAACTAAACAAACAAAAAAATTAAACTAAAAGGACAACTAAAAACAAAGGGAGTAATACTTAATAATATTTGAATTTATCATCATGATCCATTGGCTAGTATCTCGATTAATAATAAACCACTCAACTTAATGTTAAACATATTTATGTAGTAGTGATTTTTTTGAATGAAATGGTTGAGAAATATTCAAGTTGATGATAACTATCCTCTCTGTCACTATCTGTAATTTGTTTGTATTCTAAGAAAGTTCCATTCGACAATAAATAAGTCCATCTTAATTCTGCAAAATGCAATTCAATTGAAACTTCCTCATGCTGTCCCAAAGGAAAACACATGGTTGGAAAGTAGACTACATCACTATTTCTCACACACTCACCTATCTGCCAACTCTCCTTCCAGTGGAGGAACTAGGGGATAAAGGAGCCATCGACGGATCGTTTGTTACACTTTTGTTATCTTTTTTTTATATACAAATAATTTATATCATAAATTAATAATTGTTATGATTGGAAATATCATTATAAAAAGAAATCAAATTAGTAACATTATTTTTTTAATTAATAATATTGTTCATAAGACTAACAATATTGAAACCATTAATAATAAAATTTTTAAGATTTTGGAGGTAACTCGCATTTGCAAGCATTCAAAAAATATTATAACATTTCTTTGATTCATTTTTGAACAAATACGTCAAATTTCCATCCTGGTGAAGGGAGTGAAAATATCTATACCAAAACTGCAAAATGAAGCTTGTTATTTGTGAATTTGTTAAATTTTTTTAGAAGATTAAAAAAGATAGATAGATAATATAAGTATAGCAGAGTCACACAAGAGTATAACATGTGATATAAAATCGATATAGAGTATTCTTCCCCTCAAATTTTCGAAAATTTATTATAAATGTTATTTATTTATTTAATAAAATATAATGCTCATTCTCTTAATGTTTTTATTTTGTACATATATTCATTCTCTTAATGTACTTATTTTGTATATATTTAGTTCATTTTCCTACATAAAATTTATGGTTTGACCATTCTACCCTCCTCCCTCCATGTTCACTATATATATGCATTGGTATGGTTCTATAGATTTGCTAAAATTCAGACAGCTATCATCTGCTAACCTTGAAAGAGAAACTAAACTAAGATTCTTTACTGTTTTTCTATCAACATCAACATACAAGTTTTGACAAAACAAGAAACACATTTTTTTCATTTTTTGCCTTTGCAACATTTTCCTTTTACTCATTGCTCACATTTTTCATTGAAAGAACCCATTTTTTTCTATTGGGTATCTTTTTTATCTTGCAGTCAAACTTTGAGCATCTTTCAGGGGCTGATTCTTTGACAAAAGGGTAAACAAAATTGCTATCTTTTTGTCATGTTTATGCTTTTTTGGCTTAAAGAAAACATGGATGAAGTTGAAAAGATACAATCTTTATGAAAAATGTGAAATGGGGTTGTTTATAATTGATGTATAGTTGGTCATTCATTTGCAATTCATTGAGTGGGTTCAAGAATGCTTTTGAAAGGCCTGAAATTTGATTAGTACCTTGAATGTCTATAATGGCAGTTACAAATTTACAATTGTATTGATGTCTAAATAGTTTACTAGTTAAATGTTGATACAAAAAATAGTTTTACTAAGATTGTTTAGTTTTAATAATATGTTACATTATGATTTGTGATAGATAGTGTCAAGTTTTTTATGTAATAAGTATTGTATCTCATATGTTTGTCTTGGTCTTGAATCATGATGTATATGTTGTGAATAAACAATGTAATTATCAAGAAAATGTCTGGAGCTATTTGGTTGTTTATATCAGACTTACACTGTTACACATTGAAACATTTTGGAAGACAATGGTGTGACTAATACTTGGTCTGGAGCTATTTGGTCTTGAATTCTTGATGTAGTAAACTAGTACTTGAAAAGATGGTTGCCTCATGTCAAAGTTACTAATGTGAAGTCTTTGATGTTTCGGTAGGTTGTTGATAGCGATGGGGGCGACCATTTCGTGTCCCTTCTCCATTATTGATGATTTGGATAGTAAGTTTGAATCATTTTTCATTGGATCAATCGGTTACAGAGCTGATGATGCAAATCAATCTGCTAGCTGTGATGGCGTAGAATCTGAAGCGACGAAGTTTAAGTCATTTAGCTCTCGGAGGATGATAGTTGAAGGATCTCTTAGTTTTAAAGGGAGAGAACTGGAAACAGAACTTATACTGAAAGCTCCTTTCTTGAGTGATAGTGCTATGGTTCGATCACCCAACGGTGCCTGCAAAGGGCTTGGGGTTAAAATGAACTCTCCCAGGAATCTGGTAGAGAAAAATAGCCCGAAGGGTGTACCGGAGTCTGGTAATGAAAGGCATCTGGCTGCTATTAGGCTGCAGAAGACTTATAAAAGCTTCAGAACCCGAAGACAGCTAGCAGATTGTGCTGTTCTAGTAGAGCAAAGATGGTGAGTACACATTCATTTTTCGATAATGCTATATGTTAACATATTTATTATATAGAGCTGTTGGAGATGTCGTATTCATATAGCCGTCCTCCCTTAGTGAGATAAGGCTTAGGTTGGTTTTGTATGTATATCAAATTTTGAAATATTATTTTCAGGTGGAAGCTGTTAGATTCTGCAGCATTGAAGAGTTGTTCTGTTTCATTCTTTGACATTGAAAGACCTGAAACTGCCATTTCGCGCTGGTCAAGGGCAAGAACGAGAGCTGCTAAGGTAGGTTGCACAGACCCTCTAAACGGCTATGCTATCGTCCTGGTCATGTTTCTGATTCTCATCATGTCTAAATTGCAGGTGGGAAAAGGTCTGTCCAAGGATAATAAGGCTCGTAAACTTGCTTTACAACATTGGCTAGAGGCTGTAAGTTCAACTGACTCAACAACTATGACGAACATTAACATTATTTTCTGTCCCTGCTAACTTCAATTGTATATACAGATTGACCACAGGCACCGTTATGGTCACAATCTCCAATTCTATTATGTCAACTGGCTCCAGTGCGAGAGTAAACAGCCCTTCTTCTACTGGTAAGATATTTTGTTTAAAAAAGGAGGATACCCTAACTAATTTAATGATTACCGTAGGCTGCTTAATCTGAGATCTCTTGTCTTCAATTGCAGGCTGGACATCGGAGAAGGTAAAGAAGTAAATCTTGAGAAATGTCCTCGATCTAAACTTCAACAGCAGTGCATCAAATATCTTGGTCCTGTAAGTTCTTCAGCAATTTATTTGTATTTAAATTGTATATGCTTATATAGATGGAATAAACGGAACACAATTTATTAACTTTCACCTCCTTCATCACAGTCGGAAAGGGAGGAATATGAAGTTGTTATAGAGAATGGACTGTTAAAGTACAAGCAGAATGGGGAGTTTCTAGACACGAAAGGAGGGTCTGAAGATACAAAATGGATATTTGTTTTGAGTGTGTCCAAAAATTTATACGTCGGTCAAAAGAAGAAGGGTACATTTCAACATTCTAGTTTCTTAGCTGGTGGCGCTGCATTGGCTGCTGGAAGACTAGTTGTAGAAGATGGAGTTCTGAAGGTGCGAACTATAGTTGGTATATCTTTTCTTGAAATATTTATCTGGATAATTTATTGGTGTTATTTATTGATAAAATTGTGGAATGTTAAAGGCTGTCTGGCCTCACAGCGGACATTATCTCCCCACGGAAGAAAATTTTGAGGAGTTCATGTCATTCCTTGATCAACTCGGTGTTGATCTCAGTGTTGTCCAGGTATGGCTCTCTACTATCACTAAGTGTATCGCCTATTGATTCAAGACGAGGGAAATATAAAATTAGAGGTGTTTAGACGACAAGAAAACATTAACTCAATGCAATATGTGTGTTACAATGCGCAATATAGTCGTAGAAATTAGATGCAAATATAACTTTCTTCTTCTTGCAGAAATCACCAACCGACGAGGATGAATTCTCTATCTTCAGAAAGGAGAATAGTCTCCATATTACAATGCCAGAACCAGAAATTAGCCAGTCCAATGAAGCAGATAATGGTAGAAACTTGGATGAAGATAAGCCTGAAGCATCCCAAAACTGTGGGTTGTCAAGAAGGTTCCAGTCAAAGATTTCTTCGATTGAAATACCTAAACGAGAGAATATCTTTGAGTTGTTCAGAAATGATGAACAACAACAGCAGCAGCAACAAACGCCGCCTTGTAATACAGAATGTAAGCAATTACCAGTTGATGGATATGAAAGTGCCGAGGAAGCTTTATCAGATACTGAATATGAGTACTCAAAACATAATCTGTTTGACGAGAATCAAGAGGAAGAATATGAGAAACCAGTCCCAAAAGAGAAGATCCTGAAAAGAATAAACTCTCACAAAGGAATGAAGTCATATCAGTTGGCTCGACAATTGTCTTGCAAATGGACAACAGGTGCCGGGCCACGAATAGGTTGCGTGAGAGACTATCCGTCAGAGCTCCAAGTGCGAGCTCTTGAGGAGGTGAATTTGTCTCCAAGATCGAGGACACCTTCAACGAATTCGTCCCCAAGATCAAGGAGTACATCTTCAACTCCCCACATGGCATCTCGACTCAGTCCCAAAATTTCAACAAACATATGTCGAGGAACAAGTGTTGGCAAAAGTCCACTTGCTTTCGAACATGAAATGGTAGCTGAAGCACTGACCTACCAGGACAAGAAATATAGTTAAGTTGAACTATATTCTTGGTATATTTTGTAATGTTTTAGGTGTTTGGGGTAGCTTAATATCTTCATTCTTTCATTCATTCAATCATTCTTACCACTTAAAATGTAACCCAAGTAGTTGTTCTGGAACTCAGAGTAAGTATGAGAGCTCCACCATATTCTTTCTTTAACAACAAAATGTACTAAACCTTTTATTATTCCTCAACTATAGTAATAAGAAATTAAATATCCACACACGCCAATTCGACAACATCAACATGGACCAATGACTCCATGGTGGTATGGGGGGATGGTACCTTGAGCAATGAGCATGCACCCGATGGTTGTGCAAAAAATTAAAAATGGTGCATGTTTATACGAGTACTTCGAACATCTGTATTCTTATTGTTTAGAATAATGTTAAGTCAAAATTTTTTATAAAATATGAAAAAAGAAAAAAAACAAAGTCATAACATAAATGACAGGAAAGTATATTTTTATTGAATGATAATAAATATAGATTGTTAATGTAAATGACTTCTCATTAGAGTTGAGATGGAGAAACCACTAAATGATGGACAACAAGATTTGAGCTAAATGGACAAGTTAGTCCATACATGAATAACATGAGAATCGGCAAACTACCATACAATTGACCACCAAATTAATTTCCACCATTCTTCGTCTTTTCTTATAGCTAAAATACCACTTCCAGTGAAAAGATTAAAGTATCCACATCTCCTTCACCTTTGTTCTTCTATTCGAAAAATCAACCACCACCTCCACCACGAGTTCGGTTTCGGTGCATCAATAATTCCATGCATCAGGTGCATCCGGTACCCATTTAAAGGTTTCACGTGGATACTGTACCCACTTGAAACTTCATCATTGGTACAAGAAACAATATTAACATAACTTGTACCCAAATTATACTATAACAATGGTACAGTACCACATATTTATCGATCTAAAATAAAAATAGTAAATATATATGTGATTTGTAAATTGACCCACAAATATATAGATAATTGTAGCGTGACCCTTTAATTATATAAATAATTGCATCGTGACCCTTAATTTATAAGGTATTATGCCCAAACTCCCTTAATGCACCTGATGCATGGAAATATTGATGCACCCAATCTTTTCACCTCTACCACCACCACCACCTATATCACCACGACCACCGTCTACATCACAACCACCACTAATAACAATAAAAACAACCCACCCTCATCTCCAATTTCCCCGATTTCGGGTACGAGAGAGGGCCAATTTCAGGCAGAGGCGAGGGTGGTGTATATATTCAATACAATAATAGTATTTGATCCCAAAAAAAAGTACAATAATAGTAGTAGTGGTGGCAATAATAATAATCATTATAGTAATATATTACTCCTTCCGTCCCTAAAAGATAGTCACATTTTGACTTTTGGTGGTCAACAAAACACGATTTAAAACATAAATATATATTATTCTACATGCGAAAAAATTATAAAAATTTAATATTTCAAAAATATATATTGAGACGAATCTAACAAGGTCCCACAAGACTATATTATTTCTTATCGTTTAATGGAAACTCATGATCAAATTTTGTAATGTTTGACCAACAAAAGTCAAGATGTGACAATCTTTTAGGGACGGAGGGAGTATTATTATTGTTACAATTATAAATAATTAATAAGAGACTTTTGAATTTGGAAGAATAAATAAAATGTGAAAGAAAGAAAATACCCAAAACATGTAAATGTGAGATTTGTCACTTACAGTTTGGTCATGAGAATAAAATTAAGTTTAAGATGTTTTACTTACAAATTTATAAAATCTTAATTTATTCAGTACTTCAAATAATTCACTATGTTTTTAATTAATTTAACAAACATATCCTTAGTACAGCCACTTACAATTCTAAAACAGTAGAAGTCAACCAGCTAAAAATGAATCTGGCAAATCGAGATTAAGGCATCCTATTTGGTAATTGTGGTTATTGTATATGTTTACGCACCCTTAGATCAATCACTGGAACTGTTGCACAATTGAAATCATGGACAATTTCACAAACAAGGGTACCACAGAATCGCATTGAGCTTTCTTTAGATGCGGATGGCGAATCTGAGGGCAACTATGATAGAAGCTTGCCAAGACTATTGAAGCTAAAATCAGAAGTACACACTATAGAACTCTTTCGGAGTTTTAAACGGAGTACTGATATATAATTTTGTGACAACACAAATCTGTCATACACAGCTGAACATGTTAGCATGTGTTATTCATGATAGTCATAAAATATAAGAACCTTTCAGGACTGTTTCAGTTGGTGTTCTCTCCTTATCCTCTCAACCAAGTGTTTCGATATGATGAGTTGTCACGTAAAGAAGCATCATGAGGCTTATACTCCATCACGTAGCCGCTGGGGAGTTTCAAGTGTCTTTTAATGGCATCTCTTAGAGACATCACAGCCTGAAACGTTGATCACGCTCAGATCAAGTAGGTTTTAGTTTATCTAAAGTTGATGGCATAAAAGAGGGATTATTAGACATTACAAACCTGATTATCAGATGCATTGCGGTTCCACACGCTCAATATATCCTCATTGAAACGGATGCTTAGAACTGCACCACAAACATCACCACCATAATCAAGTTGATCACCCACTAATGCCAGAACCTGCAAACAAGTTGCATATTAACAAGGTTCTACATACAGTGCGTTCTCGAATATTAGAGGCAACAGTACAGGTGGCGTCTAACGCTATGAAAGTAAGGAAGGCACAAAGTGAAGGTTAGATACCAATTGCAATAATAGAAAGCTGAGACAACTATATTGAAGAACTCAAGCAACAGAAGAAGAGAACATCAATCATACTTCTGAAAGAGCTGCAAATCTAGTTAAGACATCACATCTATCAAAGCGGAGAGCAGGGAGCTTTAATACACTTATATCATTGAAATGTTTGAAAGATACATACATAACTAGCAAATATGAAGAAATCATCAGATACAAATCTACAGAACAATCATCAATACATGCCAGTAGAGAAGTGTATATGCAAACTAGAAAATCATCAATGTTATATTAAATAAAGTAAATAGCAATCAATGGTCAACATCGAAAAAAATATTTGTATATTATCACCACCAACTCTTTCTCACCAGATCTTCCCAGAACCGACCAGTGATAGCCTTCTTAAATCGGATTATCCATTTCCCTCCATTGCAGTTAGCAGAATCCTAATAAAGTATAGCAGAAAAATTTAATCATTTCCACATTATAAAGAAAAATTATTTTAAGCATGCAACAACAGAAGGAAAGATAAAACCATTACTTTCTGGAAAAAATCATTAATTACCTCCCAGAGTGGTCGAATGCCAGCCTTGAAAAGATGCAAATCTGTTGGGACTGGTAGTGCTGATGGGCGAGCTAGGTGGCAGTAGCAGACCCAAAATGCTTCAACCTATAAAAGTTATAAACAGAAAAAGAATCTTTTTTGTGAACATTCTGATAAAGTATGTATTAATCTGTGATGAAGCCACACATACAGATTCCTAAATAGTAGGAGAAAAGATAAGGGAAAAGAACTCACAGAACTAAAATCTACAATCTTCTTTATATTGTCCTCATATGATGTTTGACTGCGAACTCCAGGTGTTCGGCGGGTGTACCAGAAAACGTATTTGTGCTGTTTATTTCATTTAAATACAAATAAAATTAATACTCATAATGGAAGAATGTGCAGTAGAGATGAAAACTGCAAAAGCGTATATTCAAAGTAAGCATACTACTATATACATCTCTAAAACACTTCCAACAGCTACTCAAGAATCCAACAACCATTTCTTTTGCAACTCACTATGTCATGTACTTTACCAGCACAGGCATTGGCCAAGAAGCCACGGGTAGTCGAGTCATTCAAACAATATTTTTTAAAGATTCGGTCCGTGTCATTGCAAGGATTCGATCTTGGAACAATGACCTTACCAGCTTTTGAGTTTGTTTTCCATAATGCAGTCATCTAATACAACATATTCGGTATGAATAAATTACTCTCTCAACCCCAAAAGTTTGCCTAGCTTGATTTTAAACAGCCAAAACTGTAAAATTTGTAGCTTCAATCGGCACTCGTAACATTAACCATCAAAACTATTATACTAATAGTAAAGTAAATTATACTACATTTGACGCCAAATCTTATAAAACATACTTACCTCCATTTGAATTTAACCAGAGAGTTTTCACAAACTAATAAAAAATATTCAACTTTTCCACCCTAAATTAATATTATTTAAATATTTTATTATTCAATTAAACCATGATAATACAGGAGCCTATATTATTTAACCTTTTTTAATTTTATAAAGTAAAAAGTTAAACAAATGAATTATAATAAAATCAAAGTACTCGAATTCACAATTTAAAACCCAAACAAAATCAAAATTCAAATCTGGACAATCTTTTTGGGATAAGCTAGTACTTAACACTTCGTAGTACCTTAAGAGGATGAAGGCCAGCTTTGAGATCGAGAGTGATGCGGTCGTGGTCATCATCGGCGGCGGAGGTGAAGGAGGGGTCAGTTACAGCCGGTTTGGTGGCGGCGCCGCCGTCGAGTGGTTTATTGTCAGCTACTGATTCCATTTAATCGGCTGTGGGGAGAGGTCCTAAGAAGAAAGGGCAGAGCTAGCTTTTGACTGGGGGAGGTTTTTGGATATTTGCAATTAGGTCCTTTTATAAGTTCTGAAAAATGCTAGATGCTCCCTTTAGTTCTAGGTAATTAAAGATTTTGACTCTTTTTGTATTTGGGTTTGCCTTAAATTCTCCTACCCTTCAACTTTGACGATCTCCTCAGTTTACTCCTCTTATCTTTTAAACTCGGTCTACTTGCTCCACAAATTACCCGAACTGGTCCTCTTGGGGATTTTTAAATATTTTGAGTCTCAATGAAGGGCAGAATATGAACAACATATTATAATCATTTGGGGTCAATTTGTGATATATAAAATTATCTATTTTAATTATAATCAATAATAATTAATTTAGTTAATAATTTCAATTTGACCATAATACACACGTAGAATAAGTTGGTGAAGTCTTAGAACACACGTTGTGTGAGCTCAACAACATTTTGAGCACATGTAGTGTATGCTCGGTTGCAATTTTAGATAGAAACTTGTTTTGCTTATGAAGTCTTACAACACACCATGTGTGAGCTCGATTGCAATTTTAGATAGAAACTTGTTTTGAGCAGATGTAGTGAATGCTCAGTTACAATTTTAGAGGGAAACTTGTGTTGCTGGTGAAGTCTTACGTACAACACACTCTGTGTGAGTTGAACGGTGTTTTGAGCACATGTAGTGTATGCTCGGTTGCAATTTTAGGCAGAAACTTGTTTTGCTGGTGAAGGGTTAAAACACACGTTGTGTGAGCTGAATAACGTTTTGAGTACACATAACGTGCGGTCAGTAAGGACATAATTGTCCAAAATCCCTGACGTGCATTTTGTAGGCGTGAAATTATACCCAGTTACCCACCCATAATAATCATCTAGTTATATACTTCTCCCCATTTTCTTTTATGCATAACTAATCTTCAATGTGTCATAAAAAAACCATTGATGTTTTTTTGTATTCCTTGATTGTTTAGCTCGAAAACCCAAGTCTCGATTTGGTAGGGTGTTCATCTCATGGTCCAACATGCATGATAAATTAAAAGTGCAATTAGTGTTACATTAATGACCCATCAAGATTCAGTCGTGAAATATGTCTCAATTGATGAGAAGACATCAAGATGTATTTCAACGGATGAGAAGATTCAAATCATTGATGTGTTTTTGCATTACTTGATTGTTTAGCTCGAAACCCAAGTCTCAATTTGGTATGGTGTACACATCATGGTCCAATATACATGATAAATTAAAAATATGTCTACACTAATGACTTATCGAGATCTCAGTCGTGAAATATATCTCAACTGATGAGAAGACTTCAAGACGTATTTGAACAGATGAGAAAATTATTCAAAACATGTATAGTTAATTGAATCTTCTTTCATTCACATCAAGCATTTATGTTTGATTGTCTCCAATTTATTTGGACCCTACAATATGAGAAAGAAGATTCTATATATTTTGCACCTACCATTATACATTTCGTTCTATGTTAACAACATTGGTACGTCTTCGTACTCCCTGGACGGCATGGATCTCTTCAGAGAACATTTTATTTCAAACACAGTCCCCTCAAATATAAAATTTTCATTTTCCAAAACCAATACTTTATATTTATCTCTTTCAGGAGATTAATTTTTTTTTCTTCTAAGAAATGAAAAGTCAAGAAGATCAAGATTTATGTACATATGCAATCACAATCAGAAGCTGGAGTACACTTAACAAAGATGTTAGAAATCAGAATTAGTACACTACTAATATTAGTCAGAAGGGGCGGGCATATATAGATTCTGCCCTGCTAAATCGAACAATTACTTTTTTCAAAAAATATAAAAGTTATATAGTTATGAATAAAAATAATATAGAAATTAAGATTTATGTTTATATTTCAATACATTTAAATATTTTGAATCACCACTCAAAGTTTTTATTAATTTTAAACACTAAATTTAAAATATCTAAATCCACCACTGATATCATGTATATAAAATTTTCCTTCCATCCCCCCTTGACATTTTTATTCTAAGCCACCGCTCACAGACAAACTACTTGCTTTCTTAGTTACTCTTCATTTATTCCCTATGGTTTTATATTTTCAATTAAATTGATAAGGCCTACTACATATTACTCCCTCTATTTCATTTTAATTGACGTTTTGAGAATGCGTGTCAAACTTTAACTACAAATTACTTTTTATTTATTCGTCCGAGAATTATAAAAAATTGATATCATTCAATACGTTTCTCAAAATATTTTGATAATATTATTTTCTTGTAATTTTGTATAATGTATATGTAAAGTAATTAATAATTAAAGTAAAATTTTGATAAACGTAAACTCAATTAAATTGGAATAGAGAAAGTATAAGTATGTGAAGCGTAAAATTCCTAGAAAATTATATTCTAGTACTCGAACAAATTTGTAATAAACACTTCTAGTAACCTCATTCTCACTCCAAGTTTCTAAACTAACTTTTACTCCCTTCATCTCTAAATAATTGGTATATTTTGACTTTATATGATCAAACTTTAAAAATTTTGATCAATAATTCTCATAAACATTAGAAAATAATATAGTCATACGAGATCTTGTTAGATTCGTCTCAATATATATTTTTGAAATATCAATTTTTTATAATTTTTTCATATGTAGAATAGGAGATATTTATATTTGAAATCGTGTTTTGTTAATCATGAAAAGTCAAAATATATCGATCATTTAGGGACGGAGGAAGTATTATACGCTTTATCTAATAAAAGCTAAAATCATGAGTAAACTAATAAGAGAATACCCTTAACTTTTCTTTTTCATTTCCTTTCAATTAACAATCAAAATTACAATTAATAATACTTTCTCCGTTTTTTTTAACCTATTATTTAGATTATAATTTTTGTATTTTTTTAAGATAGTGTTTACAATTTTCAATGTGATTCTTCATTATACTTTCCATTTTATCCTTAATAAAGTAGTATGCTTTATTGACTTCCCAACTTTCAAGATATTAGCTAATTGTTTTATCGAGGAATCAATACAATTAAATAGGGGTACAAGAGTCATATTTTCATGTCCTTAATAAATTAAATTATTGTCAAACAATAGATTAAAAAAACAGAAAAAATAATAAAACTAAAAAGTATTACAAATAACAAATACAGATATTCTTCATCAAAGTAATAATTAGAATATAATATATAAAAATATATACTTCCAACAAAAATTATACTTGAGACTTTCTAATAGAAGCTCGAGTCACATACAAATCTATAAAATTCCCAAGTAAAAATGTAGCAAGTATAGAATATAGGTGGTGCAATAGGAGGGCTCCACATGTGACACCAAACTTGTCACCTTTTAGAGAAGGATAAGCATTTCATTACATCACAATCTCTAAAGAAGAAAAATCTAACCTTGTCTCAATCTTCATTACCAAGTACAAGAAGACACTCTACTCATATGATTATAATTTCTCAATAATTGAAACACAAACAATTTAATTTCCAAACTTCAAAAAATGGATCTTGAAGAATGGGAAATTCTCCCTCAAGATGGATACCTTGAAATCCAATATGATGCTGGCAACAAGATTTTCTCAAGAAAATATTATGGTGATGATGATTCAAACACCCTTTACAAGAACAACTATTTCATCTCCCCTTCTCAAGATTCTAGGGTGCCAAAACATCTCCATGTCCCAATTCAATTGTCCACTTTCATCAAGATAGAAGATGTTCTTGATTCAGAAATTCCCCTGGCAGCTGATCATGATCCAGTTCCTCAAGTTTTCTTCAAGAAAACGATCGAAAACAAATCTGTCGACATCAAAATGGACTCACCAAAGTCCAACAACAAGAGTCTTATCCCTCAGATGGATTCAGGTACTATTCAATTTGAAAACAGAGCAAACCCCATGAAAGATGAGGCCCTGGAGAGCAATAATTCATTGCAGACAACAGAAAATGATTCAGGGGGGGTGAACATATGGAGGTGGAGCTTGAATGGATTTGGAGCAATTTGTTCTTTTGGGGTTGTTGCTGCTTCAATATGTATCATCATACTTGGAGGTAGGAAGCAGACTAAACAACCTCATCAACAGAATCAGAAGGTTCCACTACATATATTTGCTGATGACAAGGTGCATAATTTTGTTGTTCTTGGTAAACTAGCGATGAGAATTACAACTAACGAACAAACTAATAGTGAAATTAAAGAGTATTAGAATATATATTTCCAACAGTTGGTTAGAGTATAGTACAAAACAATATTCTTCCAACAAGAGTTAAATTCGAGACGTCCCTGTATTTTTGTTTTTGAAAATAATATTATCACTTTTTGGTTTTTTTGGTTTTCCATTTTAGAGGATGAAGCAAGTGGTGCATCATGCAACAAGATTGAATGAAGCAATTTCAACAATGAGAGGAGTTCAAGGAGTGAGAGCTCATATAACAGTTGGAGGTTATTATGATTGTCTTTAGAGGAGATATTTCAAGATTCAATAACTCAAGATGTGTTTTAATGTGATGTCATATATGTATCTTTGTATGAAAATAATTTTATTTTCCTATATTTATGAAATTGGATTAAATAAGATTCTGTTTTTTTGGGTTGGCTTTAGTTATATTTTTAAGGTTGTATCTTAATTTGATGTGTGAATTATATACTAGTTATTATAGTTATGACTAAAATGAAATAATTGAATGCAGTAAAATGATGCTGCCAACTGCCAACTAAACTATAGTTAGGCAAACTTCAAGTACACAAACTCCATATATTGCGGAATGATTGATATTTCCTCTGTTAGAAAATTGTCACATTCAAGTTTTTCTTATAGTGTAAGGATTTTGATTTTTCACCTTAACGATCCTGAATCATGTTTTCGATACTTTCGATTACGGACTATATTTTAGGTACATTTCGATTATGGACCATATTTTCGGGCCGTTTTTATGTGGGACCATATTTTCGGTCTATCGAACATTTTTTCGACCCCTTTCGCCTCAGAACATTTTTGGCTTCGTTTAGATCTGATATCATATTTTCCGTGTGTTTCGATCCCGAAACATATTTTCGACCTCTTTCGGTCCGCTTCAATCGGCCATTTTAGATGAGCTAGAGTAGGCTTATTTTCATTTTGGATCTTGAACTATGATGAAAATTTCAAATTGGACCCTAATACTATCATAAGCCTCATATTGGACCCTATACTATGGTTTGTCTTATTTTACTCCTTAAAACGCCAAATATGATGTAATTTCATTTTAAAATAAGAGCAAAATCGAAATAACACATATATTAAACTTTTGGGCACAATTCACAAATAATAAAACTTATTAAATTAAAAATAAATCCCAGACTTATTTTCATTTTTGGACACTGAACTATCACGTAAGTTTCAAATTGGACCCTAATTCTATCATTAGTAACTTTTAAAAATGCCCCAAAAGTTTGATATATGTGATAATCCATATTTGCCCGTCCTTTCCCTAGCGCGAGCCTTATTAAAACGAAATTCAATCTAAAATGGGCATTTGAGGGAGCAAAATGAGACAAAACACAGTATAGGGGCAATTTGAGGCTTATGATAGTATCAAAGTCCAATTTGAAACTTACGTAATAGTTCATATTCCAAAATAAAAATAAGCCGCTAGAGTATCATGTTATTGCCATTTGTTAATATTGACCTGTCTAAGGAATCGTACCAGATGGACCTTACCCCCTAGGCCCTAAGAAACGAATTGGATGGGCTTCTCATCTCGAGTTCGATCGGCCAGACGGCCACTTTAGAGTTTCAACTAGATGTGGCCAACGATTTGGGGCAAACGGTCCCAACCCCTTAAGAGGCGAACCGGGCCGGCCCATCTCGTTAGTCCGACGGGCTTAAGAGAGTTAGCAAACCAAATCAAGGTTGGCCTATTATGGTAAAACTCGGCCCCTGTCTGTAAGAGAACCCCTTTTTCAAAGGGGCCTAGCGGGCCTCACGTGGTACACTGTCTGGGCCTTATAGTATACCGTGTGAGCCTATGTCGATTTCTTTTGTATGGACCATACTAAATTGTTTTGTTTTTAGAGGGACATGAAGTCATGAACCCAAGAGCTCTTGGATAGTTGATAATGTGGCTAACTAATGGGCAAATAATTGTTTTGTTGACTTATTTATCATAAATAATAAAGTAGTTGTACGTATTAATAACTATCACTTTAGGAAGAAGCGCCGAGTTTATTCCTACAAATTCGAAGATGGAGTTGAGTCTAGCGGTTGCGCCAAATCTGATCTTGCTAATCTGCACAAGAGAAGATTCAAGAAGGCCTTTTCGATTAGGACCAAAATTGACCAACAAAATTGGTCAAAATCCTCTAAAGAATCTCAAGATGGGGTTAGGAGATGGTTTGGTAAGTCTTATACTAGTAATTTTCAGGACAATTTTCATCTTGTTACCACTTTTACTAGTATCATTGATTTCTGAAATAAGGATGTTCAATTTGATCAGATGAATGTCGATTCATTTTTCAATTTGGATGTTATTAAAAATGACTCTGGAAGTGTCTTTGCACAATTTATTCTTCCTGATAAGGAATCTGATATCGGATTGAAACGAAAGAGGGATATATTGGAGTCTTATTGTAACTTGCCAAAGGATTATCTAGATTTGCCTACCTTAAAAATAATAAAAAGTAAAGCAAATTATGCATGTTTTTGCCAATATCTGTTCCGTTCACAATGAAGAAAGGGAGTCGGGATACGTTTTGATGGAATGTGGTTCCGAGGAGATTGAAAATGGAAGTTTGCCAAAGGTTGCTAATAATGATTTCAATTTCACCTTTGACAATCATATGTATCTTGATGAGCATGTTGTATCCAAAGAGTCTGGTGTCACTTCATCATCTCGTCTTGTGATCGAGAGCAAATTAAAGATCATTAATGAATCTATTAACTTGATTGATGATTATGCATGTGCTATGTGTAGTTCTAATTGTTTTCACAGATTATTAGTGGTGGCTTTCATTCTCAGTAGAAACTCTACCAAGACTTTCATTTTCAGTCGATCGATGATCGACAACCTTAAAAAATGTTCGGTTTCCCTTGACACCGACCGCGAGATATTAATTCTCGCCAACTCATGTCATTTAAGGTTATCCATTCGATTTTTTCTTTTGTTTCTCGACCACCATTATAATCTTCCTACACAGTTAAAAAGTGTTTTAGTACATGCAGAAATTATTCATGAGTTAACATCTTTTGTTAGTTCTTTGAGGAGTATTTGGACCAGGACAAAGCTGCAGTCATATGATAATGACAATCCTTATGAGGAAACGGAGAATACGGTGGATGAATTTTTTCTTCTTGAAGACATCCTGGCTTTCGATAGATGTCCAATATCTATCCATTACTCCATTGATATTTCCTCAGTGCAGGTTTTTGCTAGGAGAATTGCTTCCATTACTTTGTCACAGTTTTGGAAGGACTTTTGGAATTCTCAAAGGAAGAATGGAACAAGCCTTGACTGGAGGCCAATTTTCACACCACTATCTACGGATACTTTTAGTTTTGAAGAATTATGTTTTAAGTTTGTTTTATGGTTTGCTTATGACGAAAACTCTAGTAGTCTGGAAGGATGTAGAGGAAGAATCTTATTACTTCCTCTATGTTCTAATTATATTTAATGTTTTTGCTATTATCTATCAAAAAAAAACTATCACTTTATATTTGTTTTAGTATTAAATCATATATTGTAGATCTTGAAGTAACTAAAAAATTATTTAAGTAAGTAATTAAAAGAAGGGCAAAAGTATCAGACATTATTAAAGTTTGATTTACTTTTACATTTATCGCTGACTTTTATTTTTGTCCAAATACATTACTCATGTTCTTATATAGTACACCCTGTCTACTTTTGATCAATTTTATCAAAATTGACTTTAAAACTCAAAAGTATGAAAGATAATTTAATCAAGATACAAATTTTTTTACTAACTGTTTAAACTTATTACATTTCCTCTCAAGTTTCAAAGAGAGAAATCCAAGAAAATCCTGTAGGACCCCAAAAATTTAAACACAAATTTTACTACTCTTTCAATTATTATAATTTGGAATATAGTAATTATTTTGTATCATAAATAAAATATCGGCTTTTTAAAATGTGTCCTTGGGACACAGGTTAAAAACTTAATAAGGGAAAATAATTGATAGTTAATTTGTATTTAAAGTTTGATATGGTATGATTTTTTCAATATGTTACTTTGTATGATTATGATTGTTGAATTTTGTTTCTATATTTAATATTTAACATGTGTCATAAGGACACATTTTAGAAAAACCCATAAAATATAAGCATATGATAAAAGTTATGAGTAGTGAAAACAAGTGAAAATAGTCGTTGCTCAAAGAGATTGGCTCCCCAGTTATGATGAGTTGTAGAGAGATTCTATAGTCTTGTTGAGCGTGTTCACACCTTCTTATTTAGGAGTACTTTTTGTGTCTTTTATGTGGCTCTGGTGTTGGGGTTTCGGGTGTTGTCTAGTTTGTGAATAGGGGAAAGGAATATTGCTCTCTCTGTCTCGGCTGATCCCTTTTTGGCAGGTTGGAATGATTGTTGGAAGCAAGGTTCTATTATCAGGGGCGGAAGTTTGACGTTCGTGCGTATACATTGCTTACAGAGATGCAGGAGGAGGGAGAGGGGGTTTGAAGTTTATATGCGTTGCATATAGTGTTATGGCGACTTGGGCCTTGCTCCCTTTAAGTAGTCCTCCCAAAATTGGAATAGTCAAGATTATGGACCCCTCCCTATTCTCTGACACTATGCGCTAGACTTCATGATACCCCACTACGTACTACAAAGAGTTCTATATTTTGATTATATATTTACTTTAATGTGTATAAACTCGCAAGATTTTGTATTTTTTTTTATTTTATAAATAATACATAACTTTTTTATTGGATTTAATCTAAAAAGAAATAAAAATAGATGAATATTAGGAAGTGAAAGACTATAACTCTAATTTATGAGTGGAAATTAGATGGTCACGCACATCCGTATGATTTATCATACTTTAATTTTAATTATTTAGCTTTTATGAAATGGAGAATGAGTACTTAAACGTGACAACTACTCTGTGACGACGATACATTTGATCACCAAAAGAGCTGATGAGGCTTTCCGTTTACTAACTAGCAATAATTAAATGCTACTTTCTTTCTCTTTCAATAAACTACTACTATTTCCCTCTCACTAAAATTAGATAATTATGAATTTATACTATCAAGTTGTATAATTATGAATTTTAGTAATTATTCTTTCAATTAGATATATATTTTTAAATTAGGTTAATGGCAAAGATGATCACCTATGTTTGCCAAATGTTACCAGTCGATCACGTATGATTTAAAATGTTTTAGTTGATCACCTATGATTTAAAATGTTCCAGTCGATCACCCAATTCGTTAACTTCCGTTAAATATTTGTCATGTGAGTTGCATGTGACGTTTTTGGGGGCATTTTCGAAAGTTCACATAAATTTCAGGGGCATAATCGTAATTTCACATGCTAGATTGTTTGAAATACATTAATTTCACATAGATTGCGGGGGGCATATTCGTAATTTCACACCCAAAAGTTAGTGTGAATTTCCTAAAATACCCCCCACAAATGTCACATGCAACTCACATGACCAATATTTAACGGAGTTAGACGAAAATGTTGACGGAATGACCAACTGAGATACTCTTTAAATCATAGGTGATCGACTGGAACATTTTAAATCATAGGTGATCGACTGGTAACATATGGCAAACATAGGTGATCATCCCTGCCATTAACCCTTTTAAATTCATCTATACTCATATAATGAACGTAGATTATATCTTGCATATAATGCATTTTCAATATGATATTCTGTTCACTTTCAAAAAGATTTTCAAAGTTTGTATACTCAGATTCATTGCAACTTGATAATTTCCTAAAATGGGGGTATATTTAATTGTATAAAAAGTATCATTTGCATATAAAATATTCTAGTAGAAATTCGGTTGATTATAACCAAACCTTTTCCTATGCATATATGTGCATTATTGTTTATTGTGAATTTGGTGATGGCCGTTACTAGCCGGTCCGAGTCGGTTTTGGCTCAAATCGGTTCAGATTGAATCAAATCGATTTTACTCGTAAATCGATTTGTTAATCAACAGGTTTGAATGTTCAATTCATAATTGGTTCAAAGTAAAATAGTATAAAATTGTATCATTAATCGAATCGTTTAAAATCACACAAAAATCGGCTCGTTAATGGGTTCGAACAAAAAACCAATTGCTCGGGTTTCTAATCGTTTGGATCACAATGCTTTTTCCACTCGCCAATCGGATAGTTAGGCTATGTTTGGTTTTGTTAAAATAAAAACGATTATTATAAAAGGTTTTAACGAACAATTGACGAGTAAGCAAATGATTAACGAGCGATTTACAACGAATAATAACCGGTTCGAAATAAAACTATATTTTACTAATAAAATTAATTTTATAAAAGTTTTAACGAGTGTTTAACGAGCGAGTGCAAACGATTTACGACTTGTAAAAACGAATCGTAGCCGGACCAAATTTGAATCGAGCGAGCAAACAAACGGAATTTAACGAACCGATTTGCGTGCGGATCGGTTAAAAAACAGGGCTAGTAATATCTACATTATTGGCTCATAAAACTCGAAATAGTAACCGGATCAAATTTGAATTGAGCAAGCAAGCAAACAAACAGAATTTAACGAATCAATTTACGAGCGGATCGGTTCAAAAACAGGGCTAGTAATATCTGCATTATTGGCTCATAAAAATCGAATAGTTGGCATTTTAAATATAAATAATCAAATTGGGAAACAACAATTTCGTGGGGACATGTCTACTGAAATTGATTTCTTTATTATTACATCACCAACTCAATAAATTGAACCACTAAAAGCAAAAGACACAAATAAACAACATCAAAAAACATCCTTCATTCTTTGTTGCCTAACACAAATATGTGGGATAAGAATCTCATTATGTGGAATCTCATATTGTTTATATTCATTGCCATTTCCATGTAGCAAGCAAGTGATCCCTTCATGTTATACCATTAGGCATTTCACTTTTTCACTATCTAATTGTGATCAATAAGATATTTAATTTTTTCCTACAAACAAAAATATAAACAAGACGTTATTTTTTATTAAACTAAATATATCTTTTTGGAGTCATTTATGTACGTGTCGATGACTCAATAGTCTAGTGACATCTGACCTAACTTTTATGTAGAAGATCATGGTTCAAGTCTCGTTATAGATAATTGTCTCATAGTTTATTATAACTCTCTGTTAATTAGTAATTTTTGCATTCATTATTTATAATACTATAGTATTCATACTTTCATCTCTAATTTGTAACAAAAAAAATTATGTATGGTATGAATCCTTTTGTAACTTTTCATGAATCAATATACTTGTTAATATTGAGTTGTTGGGTTATGAGTTAACTCGTTCAAGTCATCAAGTGTCACGAGCTTGAGTATACTTGTTCTTGTTTCGATTATGAGCAAACGACCACAACAATCATTTATATTTACAAAATATTTTCAGTTCATCACCTATGTTTTAAAAAACGTCATTGTCAATAATCTATGTAAAAATATTCCAACTCATCACCTATTCAATTAATCCGTCACTAATAACATCATTTTATAAACATAAGTGATCGTGACGGTCATTGCCGTACACCAAATTGTAAGGTGCAACTCGTGTCACAAAGCATTTGATGAGTAAGATAAGAGTGTTGCGTTCCAACGTAAGATCTTTAACCAACAATTGCTTCAATGGAAGCTGACGACCTCTTCAATTGATGCTCTTCATCTTCCACACCATATGGAACCCAACATTTCTTATATAAGCCTAGCATCTTAATATTCACATTCCTATCATATATCAATTCTCAAACTTCACATTTTATTCTTCTTCATTTTTCCTATTCCAATATCTTTAATAATATACCAATTCATATTTTTCCATAATTGGTTATATACTTAATTAATTACAAACATGTATCATTTTATATGGCAAGATTCTAGTAATTAAGTCATTATTATAGTTTTACAATATTAAAAAGATTCGGTTGATTTTTATGGAAATATTAATGTTATATGATACGAAATATACGTAAACAATAAATTTGGAAGAATCTTTTCATCTAATTTGTCCTGAAATTATTAGAGGAATATATATATTCTAATTGATTCATTTTGTTCTAAATTCACGAGTGTGTATGTATATATATACTTAGTGAGTTAGTGTTACACTTAAATTTGACACAAGCAACAAGTGGACTTCAATTCTTCCTCTTATTAGTCTTCAACTCTTCGTCCAGCTTCAGGTATGAACGACATTTTTTAATTTTATTATGTTTATTTTACAATTTATCTTTTTTTTATTTTTTTATTTGTCGACCCTGCTGTGTGATACAGATAATAACAAAGATATGTAATTTAATTTATCTTATTTTTAAGTTATATATTTTTACTATCAATACAACATGATGGATGATGTTGGACACTTTAATCATGGATTTTATTGTGAAAATAATGTAATATTCATCAATTTTCGTTGAGAAACAACTCCTCAATATGTATGTTTAGGTGGTATCCTCTAACATTTTGTTTATCATGTATAAAAAATGAGATAATTGCTGATTTGGTCCCAGAAAGTTAGACGAAGTTGTACTTTGATCCCAAATAGTTACATTGTTGCAGATTAGTCCCCGAAAATGGCTCAAGTGTTGCGATATAGTTCCTAATAGTGACAATGGTTGCACATTAGTCCTTATTTTTTCAGGGACCATATTGCAATATTTTTTACTTTCGAGAAATATAATGCAACACTTGTGCCATTTTCATTTTTTAGGGACTAAATTCCAACTACATACCATTATCTGGGATCAAATATACAATTACCTCAATAAAAAATCACTATGTAATTGAAGATTATTTATATACTCCTTCCCCATCCCTAAATGATGGAGGCATTTTGACTTTTTGAGTCAAATTTTGAATATTTTGACCGTAAATTCTCGTTAGCCGCTAACAAATAATATAGTCATAATGAATCTTGTTAGATTCGTCTCGATATATATTTTTAGAATATCAAGTTCTTATAATTTTTACATATGTAAAATTAAAAATATTTACATTTTAAATCGTGTCTCGTAGACCGTGAAAAAACAAATGACTCCATCATTTAGGGATGGAGGGAGTATTACTTTTCTGAAATTTACTTATTGCTACTTAAAATGTTGGGATCCGAAAAAATTAATATTGAACTTATTGAATCGTGTATATCATTATATACACGAATCAATAAGTTAACAATTAATTTTTATGTCCGGGACCAAATTAGAGTACTTCTTTGGAGTACTTATAATTGTTGTATAAGAATAATGCTGATGTCAAAAACTCTAACAGAAAAGTAGAATAAAAAGACCATAGAAGAGGGTAAAAGGTAGTGCAAACGTAATGTTAATAGGAGTTTTATATTCATTATCCTAATTCCATCATCCACTTTTCACTTCGACATCTTTAGATTATACATATATCATCCAGTGCTTCATATAATAATGTTTTACTTTCTCCTAAATACACATCCAAACCTATTTTTAGAACAAAATATATAATAATAGACACAATTCGTCCATTGTAATTATATAGTTTAGTGGAATTTTTTTTAGTGACCACAAAGTCCTGGGTTCGAAACTCACCTCATCACTAATTTACAAAAGAGTAACATAATAACAAACACGATTCGTCCATTAAATTTGTGTAATTGCACAACCGTACCTATACCGAAGTACCTTGAAAGCATATATATGCACGATAGATATAATCAGGGGTCTAAACAAAAACATGCGTGGTTTTGTTTTTAACCTTATTTGTCACCCCTCCTCCCCCTCCCCCTCCCCCTCCCCCTCCTCCTCCAAAAAGATTCATCATCTTTTAATGTTATAAAAATTGATTTGTAACAGAATTATAAATTCAAGTATATATATGCTGTATAGTACGGAGTATTTGACAAAAAAAAAAATTAAATGCCATTCATTCTAATGGAGTATAAGTTATTATTAATATGAAAGGTCTTATTAAAATTATAGTTGCATGTACCAATTTAGAATAAATCTATTGCCACATGACAATTTCTCTTTATTTAAAATTAAGACTTTTATAATATAAAATATAGTTATGTTTTGAACATGTTATATTTTGTGAGATAAAATATCCGTAACTATTGTGCATTAGACAATTTTACGGTATAAAACTGTAATTCACATGAGTTTCACTATTCACAAACTAGTTATATATAAATGCCATATTGAACATTGTGAACTTTATATAGTTACCGTAGCAGTCTATAACACTTTGTACGATACTCTATGTTAATTTTATCTAATTTAACCATGTTGTTGTAGACATATACTACGTTCTATATGTAATTCAAAACTATTCTCATTTATATTTTTAGAGGGGAATATTTGACTATTCGTAAGTTTTATTATCAGAAATTAAAAATAACAAAAATTTGTCAGATAAGCAAAAATAACTAGTTTATATAATAGATGTGATAGTAAATAACGTTATTACAATTATTTGTTAATATAGTAAGATTAAAACTAATTAAATAATAAAAATGTAACAAAAAATATCACATAAAAGTATAACAGGTGATCCAAAATGATCGGTACCTTTTGATCATATAAGATGGCTACCTTCATTTCAATGTACTCGTTTCTTGACTTTTGACAATGAAAGGCGAAAAAAAAGACTAAATACGACATAACATTGTCGAGCCTCCACGTTATGGATACGATGTATTTAAATTATTAATGTATGGTTGTTATTTTATTATTGAAATAAATTTAGAGTATACCATGAACAATGCCTGAATTTGCTACAAGGCACTGTGCTAACCATGTGGACAACACATAATCCCAAAAACCATTATTTTTGTATTCTATATAGCAATAGGTGTTACAATAGATAATTAGTCAATATAGAAATTTGATAATTATATATTATAAAATAGAACACATTTTATTATGGATATCAAAATATCATAACATGGTTCTTCATACTCATTCTATAAAATTATTTCCAATCGCTTTGAGCAAACATGTAAAGATGTACGTTCTAAGTCAGAAGTCGATGTACTCCCGAGTCAATATATAAGATTTTTGGTTATTTCCTTTATTGCCAATTGATTTTAGAGTGAATATCTATAGATCTTTAACATGGTATCAGAGCCAAGCCCAAGTTAACGAAGTATATGTAACCCGTCGATGTTGTTCCGGCAAATAATACCGGCGAGAAAAATTTTGTCGACGATTGAGTTACACGTGAAAAAATGCACATCCCACATCAGAAGCCGATGTATTCCCAAATCAATATATAAAATCTTAGTTACTACCTTTATTGCCAATTGGTTTTGAGTGAAACCTATATTATTAACAAAACATTGTTTTATATGATCTCTTTCATTCTACACAATTATTTTTCGTTACAAGTTATTTTATCGAAGTTCAAATTAATAACTAAAACATGAATAGAGGAGCGGTTGCAAGCGAGTGCCCCTTTCAAAAAGACAAAAAGAAAAAGAACATGAATAATTGTGTAGAAACATTTATTTCATATGAACTCCTCCTGTGTCCTCCGGATAAGAAGATGGCTAAATGATGACTAAGCTATGTCTAGAACATAACATTTTTTTTAACTTCTCATATTTCATTAGTTGAGAATATATTGTCCTCTATCGTATTTAATTTCAACGGTCTTTAAATATCTAATATGTTTGGTTCTTTATCAATTAATTGCACGTTTCAAAAATAATAGTCAACCTATCGTCACATGTATATCTCACTTGTATAGTTGTATTTCATCCTCTATATATACTTCCTATGTTTTTTTTGTTAATGTAATAAACTTTGTTTATAAGAAAACTAAAGATTCTTGAAATTCTTTTGTGTACTTTTTTTTGAAGGAAGAAGAATTATGAATGCATTAGCTGCAACCAACAGGAACTTCAAGTTGGCCTCTAGGCTTTTGGGTTTAGATTCCAAGCTTGAGAAGAGTTTGCTCATACCTTTCAGAGAAATTAAGGTTGTTTTGAGATCCCTTTCATGTTTGGTCAAATGTCTTATGCATTTAGTCTTGTATGTTTGTTCTGTCGTTATCCATCGTATAGTGACTCTAGTTTTCATGTTGCTGAGGACCCCAACCTCAGGACGGCAGACCTGGGGCAGGTCGTTATGTTGTGAGTCATTCTGCATTTTGTATGATTGGTTGAAGATCGAATGTGAAAGTAGTTGTTTGTTAGGCTTTTGCATGCGCCATATCATCATGCCCAGTGCTCCGAAGAAACTCCCGTCTAAGCGGGGTAGAGAGGGGTTAGATAGTACGTAGCCTTAGCCCTGTGATGCTCATTAAGAAGCGTAGGTAGTGTCATGTCTCACGAGCCATTTTGATTTGTTTTGTTATATCTATGCACCATTGGGTCTAATTCAGTTCTCCCTAACGTTCTGGAGGATGTTAATAATTTTGTGTTCTTGAATGTCGTTTTACAGGTTGAGTGTACCATACCAAAAGATGATGGCACTTTAGCATCATTTGTTGGGTTCAGGGTGCAACATGATAATGCCCGAGGACCGATGAAAGGAGGAATCAGATACCACCATGAGGTGATTTCAATTTCCCCTGTAACCATTGATAGCTAATTGCACTTCTACATTTGTATGGTGGTGTAATTTGATTTTTGTCGGTATAGGTGGATCCGGATGAGGTGAATGCTTTAGCCCAACTGATGACATGGAAGACTGCAGTAGCAAACATACCGTATGGCGGTGCTAAAGGGGGGATAGGCTGCAGTCCTTCTGAGCTGAGTCTTTCTGAGCTTGAACGACTAACTCGTGTGTTCACCCAGAAGATTCATGATTTGATTGGAGTCCATACTGATGTTCCAGCACCTGATATGGGAACAAATCCTCAGACAATGGCATGGATACTGGATGAGTACTCAAAATTTCATGGCTACTCACCTGCAGTCGTAACAGGAAAGCCCGTTGTAAGTATTTACTACGAAAGACACTCTGAGTATTTAGGCCATCATTATCTGCATTGAAATGCATCTTCATGTTTATATATATATATATTGAGGATCATAAATAGTTTTCAATGAAGAAAGCGGAGGGTACTATGATTTGAGAATTGAAATTAATATTTCCAGGATCTTGGTGGATCCCTCGGAAGAGATGCTGCTACTGGGAGGGGTGTGCTCTTTGCAACAGAAGCACTGCTTAATGAGCACGGAAAGAGTATTTCTGGGCAACGTTTTGTGATTCAGGTACACTTGCCACATGAAACTTTAGGATTCAGTGATCAAATAGCATTTCTACTTTCAGGGTCATCACATCCGAATTGATTATTTTTGAAACAGCTATTAAGTAATTGCATATGCTAAATTGCTAACGACACTTTTTTATAATGAGGTGTTCGTCAACTAATTCGTTCGACAACAATGACAGGGGTTTGGCAATGTTGGTTCCTGGGCAGCCAAGCTAATTAATGAAAAAGGTGGGAAGGTTATTGCTGTAAGTGATGTAACAGGAGCTATCAAGAATGCCAATGGAATTGATATCGCAAGCTTGATTGAACACGTCAATGACAAACGTGGAGTAAAGGGCTTCAGTGGTGGTGATTCAATAGATGCTAATTCCATATTGTTGGAAGATTGTGATATTCTCATCCCAGCAGCTCTAGGAGGCGTGATAAATCGGTATACTTCCATCAAAATGTGATAATGTTATATGACCATTTGATATTTTGTAGGTTTCTTAAGTGATCATTGCCATCTTACTGTCAACACAGGGATAACGCGAAAGACATCAAAGCAAAGTTCATCATCGAGGCTGCTAATCACCCCACTGATCCAGAAGCAGATGAGGTCAGTGCTGTTACAACTTTTCTTGTAAAAACAAGTTTAAGAAGCTCTAATGCAATTGTTAATCGGTCCATCCCCCCTCCCCTCGAACCCTCTCTGCCTGCAGATTTTGACAAAGAAAGGAGTTGTCATCCTTCCGGATATATTGGCGAATTCTGGAGGTGTTACTGTCAGTTACTTTGAGTGGGTTCAGGTATCAAATAGTCACAATTTCATGTTTCTGTTTTTTCGCTTCATCTATCAATACAACTATGTGGCTAAAACATTCTGATGCCCTGTAGAACATACAAGGCTTTATGTGGGACGAAGAGAAAGTGAATGGCGAGCTCAAGACTTACATGACGAAAGCTTTCAAGGATGTGAAGGGTATGTGCAAGACGCACAACTGTGATCTTCGTATGGGCGCCTTCTCGCTCGGCCTCAACCGCGTTGCCAGGGCAACACTTCTCAGGGGATGGGAAGCCTAATTGCTATTCTTTTTGTTCAATAAAATAAAGACATTATTACAACAATATAAAAGTTGTTATTGAAGTCCCTTGTGTTTTAAGCTTGTTGAATTACTTCAGCAAACAGTGAGTAGTTGTAGTCTTGAATTTCTAATGAAGTTGTGTCCTTTGCTACACATTATCTAGTTATTTTTTTTTTTTTTTTTTTTTTTTTTTTTTTTTTTTTTACAAAAAAGGGGGTTACCCTTTGATTTTATTAATACGAATAATTCATTACAATCACCAAACATCAGTACAATTCGTAAATTCAAGGAAAGAGGCGACTAGCATCAAACTAGTGAGAGAAATTCTTCTCTCTGACCACTTCCTTGCTAGCAAGAGGGCTCGAACCCGAGACCTCCGCTAGAGGTGTCAGCATGCTTGCCACTAGAGCAAGATGTCTTGACACATTATCTAGTTATGAATCCACTATTGCGACCAATGACTAGCAACCGATTTATTAAGTGTATATTAAAAGACTTTGGGCTAACGTATTAGTCAATAGTCTCCAAACTCGCAACCAACTTAGCTCTTATAAGCAAATAGTCCAAATTAGATCGTTCCATCTATTTTAGCGATAGTTTAACTACTTATGATAGCTTTTACCAATTTGGGGATAATTATTTTCGTTGTTCCAAGATAGACCTCTTTCATTTTATTTAGGGTAACTTTTAACATAAAAAATTATTTCAATCAAAATTAAAACTTCAATAAAATAAAATTAAAACTCCTCTCTCACCAGTCAAGTTTCGATATATAAGCAATCCAGGTAAACTCAAGCCGGTTCAGTAATAAGTACATTGACTTGATTTTATATTATAGGAGTATTATTATTTAGTGGTCCTCATAAATAAGTTAGATAAAAGTTATTATAGATACTCATGTTCTTAAAAGTCATGCAATTATATTTCATAAAAATTACCGCTCCTTATATACTACCCATATTTTTAAGTAATTATTTTGGTGTTGAATTCAATAAAATGTATTATATTTGGGTTGACTTTATTAAAATAAGACTTCAAAGCAAATTGAAGTTGATTAATTTGTTTATGAAAAGTTTGTCGCAGTTACAATTTGGACTATAAATAACAAAGACGACTTTTGTAAAATGTATATATATTTAAAAGTTTATTTGAAATTTAACTGTTTTCTCAAAAATAATATATACGATTTTAAAATGTTACAGATTAATGTATCCTTATGTTAGGTGATTTGAGAATATTCTCCTTTGCCATATTTTGTTTTATTTCCCTAAAATATTACAAGAATGGCGGTATCAGCCTTAGAAAGAAACAACGACTATTTCAACAAAAAAAATAAGACTAAAAAGACAAATAAAAATGAACAGAGAGAGTATATTTTAGAACGAAACACAAACAACATCTTCCCACACACAATCCATTTCTATGCTTCTTGCATTTATTCCATTCATTTAAATACTTGAAATTAAATTTCATCATGCATTATTACATATTATAATAGTTGATAATGAAGAATCAGCAGCTCCAATTATATGCCCACCTTGATCTTTGACTTGCATTAAGTATCTGAATGATTCTTCTGTTATCATTTCTCCAGGAGCCAAAAGAGGAATACCTGGAGGAAATGGACAAATAAATTCTCCACACACTTCTCCAATACTCTCTTCAATCTTCACAACTTTTTTTCTTGCAAAGAAGGCTTCCCTTGGTGTTAAGCACATGTTACCGACGTTAAACGACGTGGTATTCGTCGTATATTCCCCCTCCTTTTTGTCATCACATTCACCTCCTAGGGGATGAATGGTGGATGACAAATGTTGCAGCCCTGAAACAAGCCTGTCAATATGCTCGGGACGAGTCCCGAGACTAAGTGCTAATGTAAGTGATTTCGTCCCCCACAATTCAGGAATGATTTTGTAGTCCTCAAACAGCCTATCTCTAATCTGGAAGCCGGTCAGACCAAGGTCGCAAGCACTAAACGTCAAACGCAATGGATCCATGCCAACGAAACCCGGGAAGCTTGAGAGGGAAAGCGTCGAAAATCCAGGAATTTGATCGACCAAGAACTTCGCCTGAGTAGCTAATTCGACAGATTCGTTGAAAATATTTTCAGGGTCCTTTCCCAATTCATGCCTAGTTGCATCAAGAGAAGCCAAAAGAAGCCAACTTGGACTAGTAGTTTGGAGAGTGTGAATACATTTGTGAAGAATGTCTCTGTTAACTAAGTTGTCTGAAGATATATGCAGCATTGAGGATTGTGCAAAGGAGCATAAAACTTTATGAGTTGATTGAATAACAATGTCTGCTCCTTGTTCTAAAGCTGTAGGGGGCATATCTTTATGGAACTTGAAATGTGATCCATGAGCTTCATCAACTAGTAGAGGAACTCCATAAGTATGACAGATTCTTGAGATCTCTTCTATGTTGCTGCATATTCCTTGGTATGTTGGTGATGTTATAAACACCCCTGCAACTTTCTTGCCATCTTTTTTTGATTCCTCAAGTGCCATTTTTACCTGTAAGAACAAATATTCATACATATTTCGTGTAAGGGAAGTCGGATAGTACAAATTCTAATCGCTGTGATAATAGGGAGGTTGTATCGAAATTAACATGAGATGTAATTGCGTATTTGGTAAACAGTGGGATCAAGTTGTAGTTTGTTCCAAAATGGTTACATTGTAACAAATTAATCCGTGCAAATGTTGAGTTGTTATACACACGCCAACACGGTACCCAAATAGTGTTTTTTGATCATTGAAATGACTTTTTTGCCCCTATTTGTAATTTTAGTGTTTCATGAAGTTTTCCAATGACAAAATAGTCATTTCACTCTTCAAAAACACTATTTGGGTGTATATAGTGGTTCCCCTGCAAATGCTACAAACGCTGTACATTCGTTCATGAAAATGAAAACATCCCTAACTATGACAATCGTTGCATACACAATCTTCCACGTGGTTAGCGTGTAAAGTAGGGACGAACATGAAACAATTATCATTTTGGGATCATACCGCAATTTTTCATGCCACTTTCGAGGATTAATTCAAAATAACATAACACGGGACTAAACTACAACTTGGTCTCGTAATTACCTGCGAAGGAGTGATGCCGCCCGCGATGTCCCATTCAACGTTATGCTCAGGAACCATATACTTCGGGACAGCCCCTGATAAAACCAAACCAGCAAAAGCTGAAATATGAGCATTTCTAGTCAAAATAAGAGTGTCTCCAGGAGAACAAGTAGCCATAATAGCTGCCTGAATCCCAGAACTAGTCCCCCCAACAAGAAACCATGTCTCCAAAGCTCCAAACAATTTGGCTGCTTCATTTTTAGCCTCCAAAAGAGGCCCGACCGGAGCGGAAAACGTGTCGAGACTCAGAACCTCAGTGAAGTCATGAATAAATGGTCCCATTCCAATGAGTTGTACCAATGCTGATGGTGCAGCATGGCCTCTGTTATGCCCAGGAAAATGAAATCCCACATAATCTTCATTGATTGAATTCTTTAGTGTAGCAACTAATGGAGGGAGGTTTTGGTCTCGATGATGAGAAATGTTGGAAGTGAGGGATGGATTTTGAGGTTTCTCTATTGTTGTCGTCTCGTTATGATTTCCTAGTTGTGCTTTGATTACACTCCTTTTCTGAAAAGAATATAATGTTTAGGCTCTGCTTTTTATATATAAATAATTCGAGAGATTCGGTAAAGAAAACTTGTTTATAGGTTTCACGACGAGAAAATTGGAAGTATATCTCCTTCTTCATCTTTTTTAAACTTTTACCCCCTTCCCAATTAATTTGATTTTAGTACTCTTTTCCTTTCCAAATTGTCTATTTTGTCCGTAGTGATATTCTTATTCTTTGCTAAGACACCATTTTTTGCATCTAGAGAAGTTTTTCATGATGGTTGGTGGATTAAGGTAGGTGGAGGTGGTGTTGATTGTTGGTAGGTGGTAGTGGTGCTGATTGTTATAGCTTGTGGTTGATGGTTGTGGTGTTGATTATTGGTGGTAGGTGTAGGAGGGTGGTGGGTGTTGGAGGTTGGCGGTGGTGGTGGTAAAGGTTGTTGGTTTGTGATGGTGGTGTTGGTTGTTATAGGTGGTGGTGGTATTGATTGTTTGTTTGTGATGGTGGTGTTGATTGTTATAGATGGTGACGTGGTGTTGATTGTTTGTTGGTGGTGGTTGGTATTGGAGGTTGGTGATGGTGGAGAAAAAGATGAAATTTTGAAGGATATTTTTTGTAAAGAATTTCAGTAAGGGCAAAATAGATAATTTAAGAATAGGAGAAATATTAAAACTAAAAGAAATTAGAAAGGAGGTAAAAAAAGAGAGAAAAGGGCATTTCTCCAATTTTCTCTTTCACGACTATAAAATCAACTAATATTTACTTCATGTTTGGCACATCACAATATACCCCTCCATAAATACGTATGGTTAACTAACAATATTTCTCCTGCATTCCTAGTCCCAAGACAAAAGAACAATACATGTACATGATTGTTTAGATATACAATTATTACTCATTATTCACCATTATTTTGAAAAAAAATTGAAACAATAAAAAAAGTTAAAAGCCCCCTTTCTTTTTGCCACAAACCCTCAAAATGTTATAACCGACCCTACTTTTAACGAATGTATATATAAACCTGATTGTGACAAACACTTTTGAAGGGATAACAGAGGTTGCCATCTTGTGACCTACGATAGCCACCGAGTCCCAGAAGCTGCCAATAAAATACCAAAATTAATTCTGCAAGCGAAATAATACCAAAAATGCTAAAACTATCATATAATAAGCTCCAACAATGATTATATCTTATTTTAAAATAAAACAATAAAATTAGTAAGTGGCTAAACTAGTAAAGTGTTACCATAACATTATTACAAGGTGAAGTGAGACAATCCATATTGTTATCCAAGTGTGTGTAGACCCAAGTACCTTTCCAGAGCTATTTATAGATGGAAAGATAAATTTTACATTTAAAAATATAAAATATTTTTATTAATTTAATGACATTCTTATATGAATTTCAAACTATTATATAATTCTATGTAATGATATATTTATTAATATAATAAAAGAAATTGTAATAATTTAATCATTATTAAAAATAAGACTTATGAGCTATTAATGTATGTATTAATAATTTAATATTAATATTATATAGCTATTATTTAATGATTATACATAATATATAATGAGCTATCAATAAATTTATTACTGTAACTATTAGTTATTTATTGCATTGTAATATAGTTGTTATAGTATACAATGAGCTATCAATAAATGTATTAATATAATAATATACATAACTATGAGCTATTATAGTATATAATGATAGCTATTTATATGAACAGTTTTATGAATTAAATATTTAAGAGTTCTATAATACTCCCTCTATTTCTTTAATGCGTTGTTTATTCTAATGTTTTTTATTTATCATATTGTTTAATATTTCAATGTCCTTTTATCACCACCTTTCTTATTTTATCCTTAATAAAGTAGTAGGCTTTCATTAAATTTATTGATTTTACAACACAACACTTCTGAGTTTCGAAGCATAATCAATAACAAGTCAATACTCCATATATACACCATTTGAGCAAGAGCTCATCACATTTCAAGACATTGCTTTTGTGTTCATATTTTTTATTAACGCCCACAAACTAAGGATAAAATAGTAATGTTTTTCATATTCTTAACAAAGTAAGTTGTTGTTACACAATATATCAAAGAAAAGAAGTAATATTTAAACATGTATTATGTATGTCTAAAATATTATATATGTACATATTATAATATAAGTTAAGTATGATAATATTGTTACACTCTTTATTATAATATAATGTTAGAGAAATATATATATATATATTTAGGTACCTAACTAATATATATATATATATATATATATATGATTTTATACATGTTTTAGTAAGTTATTTGTTGTTATTAATACATACATAAAACCCAAGGTTACATATATGGTAACGTATTAGTATATGCATAATACATAATAATTTATTATTACACTTATAATTATGTATTAATACATTAATACATGTCTTATCACTAATGAATTAATACATGTATATGTATAATACATAATAATTTATTATTACATGTGTAATTAACTAATTTATTAATACATATATATAAATAACTATTATTGTATGTACATAAATATGTAATTGTTAATAAATGAATATACTCATTTAAATATACATGTATTTAATATTTTAATATTGTATTATACTATACTTATATAGGAATAGTTAACTAAAATAATTAATAGCTATTGTAATATATTGTTTGTGCATAGTTTAAACTGTGTCAACATTTTAATATTGTAGTCAAAAAGTTTTTAATAGTTGATACTATAACTAAAATAATATAGTTATGTAAAATGAGAAAATGGAAAAATTATTGTATATAATGCACAATTAAAATGAATGAAAGAAAATTATTGACTAAAAATTAATATACATAATTATAATGTATTGTATCATATGCATTATATATTTATAAATAAAATTTGTGTCTTTAATAAATAAGCTAATTAAGAAAAATTAATGATGATTTTAAAATAGTTACTTAATGAGGGTTTGACGAATATGTTAACGGAGTCACCAAGTGGGATCCATTTTGAAACACAGATGATGAAATGGAACACTTTGAAGGACAGGTGATAGACTGCAAACATTTAGCAAACATATCTGACTGTTGCTGCAATTAACAAACATAGTAGCATATGAAATTACTAAAATACCCCAAAAAAAGTCACATGCAAATCACGTGACTTATTTAACGGTTTATTAACGGAATGGGTGATCACTAGAAACTTTTGAAACATACGTAATCGACTGGAATGTTTTAAATCATAGGTGATCAACTGGAAACATTTGACAAACATAGGTGATCTCCCCTGTCATTAACCCTAATTAAAACATATAGAGCTCGTACAATAATGGTTTATTATACCAACTCAACTATGAAATATTTTGGGAGTTCAACTGAACCACCTTGAATATATTTGTGTCGGCCCTGCCTAAGTTTACTCTCAATCTAAACGCACCATAAATTTCCTCTAACTAGATTTTGAGCACAGTCATGCTTGTACAGTTTTGTTTTACTTATAATATATGTTTTTCGATTCAAACAATTTTTATGTGTTACCCAAATACATTTGTATAATAAAAATCACGAAATAAATATATCAATTTTGTGTGTTGCTATTTAACTCATATTAATTATGTTTAAATATAATATGTAAAATAACACTCATATGATTTTGGCAAAGTTATTTTCAGTTAGATATCTTGATAGGCCAATAAAAATTTTGGGCACTTTGTGCAAAATAATATTCTTTATGCCCCAAAATAGTTGACGTTCTAGAAATTTCACAACTATTAAGAAATATCATTGATTTTTTGTGTGTTTGGTATTGGTGCTAATAACTTAAAAAAGAACTATGATCGTTGTAATATTATATTATTGTCATCTAATATGGTATAATTAAATTCAAGAAATGCCATTTAAGTATAATTTATGATATTTCTAATAACAAGTGAAATACTATTCTTGATATCTGTTTGTTATTCAAACAAATATTTCTAAAATTAATATTATTTTTACAAATATTATACTCCATCCGTCTCTAAAGATCAGTGCATTTTGACTTTTGGTAGTCAACAAAACACAATTTAAAACATAATTACTCTTATTCTACATACGAAAAAATTATAAAAAGTTGATATTTCAAAAATATATAATTACTCTTATTCTACATACGAAAAAATATTATTCCTTATCGTTTAATGAGATTTCTTGATCACATTTTTTAAAGTTTGACCACCAAATGTCAAAATGTACCAATCTTTTAGGGACGGAGGGAGTATTATTTTGATGTAATCACATAATACCATTCACCTTTATCTAAACTATACGAACCCAAGGTTCGAGGGTTTCCTAGGGTTCGAGTCGTAAGTATATTTTGGAGTCCCAGTTCCGTTCAAGTTATGTCCGATTTTTCGCACGGTTCGTAAAATAGTTCAGTCCTATTCGGAAAAAAGTTCGATATGATGAGACATTCGGGCGGATCATTGGCGGATGAGAGAGAAATGACTGATGAGTAATTAGCCAAACTATTTCAAACCGAATAATGCTAGGCGAATCAAACCTTTTACTTACATTCGTTGCCCTGAATATAAATCATACTATGGTTATTTAGCCAAAAATAAATACTTTCCCTACTAAAAATCTCAATCATTTTATGTGACGACTTAGCCCAGAGCATATAAACCTCCACGTGTCAGTCAAGAACCAGCCAAATCGGTCAATCTCTATATATACTCCTCCAAGAACATATATACCCTAGCCTTTTCACCCCAAATCTCCAATCCACCCCACCCACATTAATCTCATCTCAACGACTCTCTCAGGTTCCTCATATAATCCCCTCTCTTTGAAACAACAATCCTTCATATATAATCCACCCCTTTTAAAAAAACTCCATTTCGCGCTTCATACTTCAATATATATTGCATAAACTATTGAAAATATTAATATAAATATCTAATCTTGATTAAGGTTTTTGCTAATTTGGTCTAAATTTATTTTACAATTCATAATATTGGATAAGTTGCCAAAGGGTATTATAAAATTTGGATCTTTGTTGAAAAGATTGGATCTTTATCAAGATTTGGGGTTTAACTGATAAGTAATTGTGATAATATTGGTAAGGAATTTGGGCCTTCTAATTTAGTTAAGTTTGATTGGTGTATTTTAATATTCGTTAAAGGGTATCACAAAGATTAATTTTTTATTAAAAATTTGATCTTGTTAATATTTAGGGTTTAATTAATAAGCATATTTGATAATAATAATAATAAAGAATTGGGGCTTTTAGGAATGGCTGAACAGGGACTTGAGGGTAGCCAACCTGTAGATCTGTCAAAGCACCCATCTGGGATTGTGCCTACCCTTCAGTAAGTCTCCTTAAATTGGGAGTGTGTTTATGTATTGAAGAAAAAGATTGAGAATTATTATACGTATATTGTTAATCCATGTATATTGTTAATCCTCCCCATGTAATCTAAGTGCCCTTTGAGTTCTTCTATGCACTATTGATCGATTTCTTTATGCTTGTGGTGTTCTGTGCCCCCCCCCCCCCCCCTGTAATTAGCTGTCTTGAGTTCGAAAAGTTCCCAATCATGGTAGTATATGTATGTGAATATGTACTACAGTATAATGTCTTTTGTTGTAAGGTTGTTGTTCGTGAGGCAATTTAGTGAAATACAATTATGAGAAATTGTATAGAACGAAAGAAGTGGTGTTTTAGCCGAGAACAAGTTGAGTGTAAAGTGAGAAGCTTATTCCTTTTGGGTCTATTAAGGGTTCATTTGCCCTGTTACTACTTGTATGCATCTAGCTGATTATTGTGCATTTGTCATGGAACTATAATGAAGATAAGAACCTGTTAGGTGTCTTCAATGTTCTAGCTTTTGTGGGGATATCAGTGTTTTCTTTTAGTTAAACTTGAGTTGCTTCCCTTGTTTTAGGAATATAGTTTCTACGGTCAATTTGGACTGCAAGTTGGAACTTAAGGCCATTGCATTGCAAGCTCGTAATGCAGAGTACAATCCGAAGGTATGTGTATTTGCATTGATTTACAGTCCATTTTTGCAGTTCAATGCAAAATAGAATTGGAAATATAATATTTGATGTTCTATTATATGTATTGTCAATTTAGACTGTAAATTGGATATAAATGCAAAGTGATGATGCGGTGGGGGGGATGCGTTGTTCATAATCCACATTTACAGTTTGATGCCTTATGGTAGGTAATTATGTCTTTTCATACGAAAAGGGAATTGAATAACAACTGTCTCTACGAATGTACAAAATCATTACGCACCCGTCGTTTATATTGAGTTTCTCATTGATTGAATCTTTGTCCAATGATACTTCAGCGTTTTGCTGCTGTTATTATGAGGATCAGGGAACCAAAAACAACTGCTTTGATTTTTGCTTCTGGGAAGATGGTTAGTTGTATCTTCTCATTCTATGACCGAAGAATAATTATTTTTATGGGAATTTTAGCTGATGATATGGTGGCAAACAAACCTCTCAGGTTTGTACTGGAGCGAAAAGTGAGCAGCAATCTAAACTTGCAGCGAGGAAGGTGTGTGCTCTTACTTGAACTTAAGTGGATAATTTTATAATCAGGTTTTAATTTTTAGACGTTAGAGGAATGTTTGAAAGCATTTCTCACTAGATCACAATAATAGTTACACATCTTTCCCTGATGCCGTGTTACAGTATGCTCGCATCATCCAAAAGCTTGGGTTCCCTGCCAGATTTAAGGTATTGTCTCTCCCACGATGTTTACTATTGCTAACATAAGCTTTTGTCGCATTTGTTTATCGAGTCAAATATGTAAGGTTCATTATGTTATTGAATTAATTTTCTTTTGCTGATCGTAGGATTTCAAGATTCAGAATATTGTTGGTTCATGCGATGTGAAATTTCCAATCAGGCTTGAAGGTCTTGCTTATGCACATGGTGCCTTTTCAAGTGTAAGCTAAGCTATTTAATTTGATGTTCGATAAATCCACTATCTATGTAATTTTTTGTTTGTCAGAATATTTATGGCGAGTTAATGGGTGAGAGTTAAGATGGAAAGATGGGTAAGGCTGGTAGTTGTACTTGGGGCTTATTTCCTGTTTACTTGAGTACTTTTGTTCGTTCAAGTTACTGATGAGTGTCTTCTTTTGTTTGTGAATCCAGTATGAACCCGAACTGTTTCCAGGTTTGATCTATCGAATGAAACAACCGAAAATTGTACTTCTTATTTTTGTTTCAGGGAAGATTGTCCTCACTGGGGCAAAGGTGATGCACCTTTTTTGCGATGGAATCCTTTAGGCTTCTCTGAGCTTTATCTATTATTAAAACTCAACTTTTTTACACTTTCAGGTTAGAGATGAAACATATACGGCCTTCGAGAATATCTATCCTGTTCTTACAGAGTACCGAAAGAACCAGCAGTAGTATGATTCTTTTGCATTTCACTTGGATTGCTTGGGGTAACCTCTCTGGAAGCCATTCCAATGTTCTGTATCTCATTGTGTTAAGATCATGAAACTGTCACCTTTCAAAGACATGGAGTTCTTGATGTGGTCAAGTGCAGATGTTGGACTTAAATCTAATGCCCATATGACGTCAGATCTGTCGAGCTTGTTTCCCAGCAATTCAGCAATTGTGCTTCTATAATTGTTAGAACGATTGCATCCATTCAATAACTTTCAGCAGAAATCGAAGATTTACAGTCTTCTGTAGCTTATTCTGAATGAAAGTATTATGGTTGTGGTGGTGGTGGGAACTATAGACTGATTTTCGTTCTTCCGGGCATGCTCATTTCCCCTGTTGTAATAAGAAAGGATTACACAAACTGGGACTTCTTTTCCTTTGTACATTCTTCATATCTCATTTATACTTCTTGAAAATGTTACTCCATTTTTTCCTTGTTCCGGTCATACGTGATTTGTATAATTCTGACTTGTATGTTCGTTTATGAACGAACGGACGTAGGAGTTCATCGCTAGGTATTTGATTTTATGATTGCAATGGCTAAGGTGTTGGTTTTGTGAGAGTTTGAGAAACGTGATCATTTTGGTTCCCCCTTGACCGAAAGGCTTTGAGAATTGACAGAGATATTATGCGAACACTTCTCTCAACGTGTCTAAAAAGATCCAAAATATGTGGATGTAATAATACTAGATTGTCCAAAAAACAAGAAAATTAAGTCATTGCTTCATCGTTCTTCTTTCATATACTCCTTTCATTCGATTTAATTTATTTCATTTGACTTTTCACGGTTATAGAGATACTGGGTAAAATGTAAGTATCTTTGATTCTATATGTGTAAAAATTATAAAAAGCTGATTTTTCAAAAATATACATTACAACGAATCTAAGAAGATCCGACATGATTATACTATTTTTTATCGACTGATGAGAATTTATGATCAAAATTTTTAAAGTTCGAAATATAAAAGGGACAAAAAAAATGGGATGGAAGGAGTATTCCATTTTGTGATTCACGATATACCTTCCTGTTGAAATTTCAAGGAATATAGTTTTCTGAAAACAAATGATCAAGAACAGTTATTTCACCTTTTACCCTCACAAAATTAGAAAAATGTCGAAGTTAAAGCCTTCATTAAGTAGTAATGGGTTATATGAAGTCAATGGAAAAGGAAATAGCAGCTACAAATTCATGAACACTGGTATGTGGAGATCATGTGAGTCACCATTGGTGAAGCAGAAGTTTAAGCAATGGAAGATCGGGTGTAGTAGTAGTAGTAATAGTCCATCCTCATCGTCCTCGTCTTCGGAGAAATCGAAGATAAAAGAATCCGACGCTCGTATGGATGAAGATGATATCTTGGATGAGATTGTTGCAGATATGAAATCTGAGTTTGAGGCTGATGAGTTGGCTGCTTTCAGAGGATTGGTTTTAGACATTTCTTATAGGTGTGCTAAAAAGTTATTACAATTTTTAGAAATTATGCTTACACATGATGAGTTCTCAGCTTTCTATCTTTACAGACCTGTAAACGTCGTTTGCTGGAAACGCGCAATTTGTTTGGAGTTCATGGAGAAAGCTGATGTATTAGAATACTATGATCAAACAGTAAGATCTTCTAATGGTTCATTCTACATACCTGCTGTTTTAAGGGTAAGATACCATTAACCAAGTAGCAATCCCTCGCTATTCGAGTAGCTTATATGATTCCATTTTGGTATATGCTTTCTTTGTCACACCCTTGATGTTTGTAGAGACAAAACGGTGCCTGTTATACGACTTGGGTTGTTCTATTTCCAGGTTCCAAATCTGCTCCAAGTCATAAAAAGGAGGAGAAGCGGGAGCACTCTCTGTCGGAAGAATGTATTTCTGAGGGATGATTTCACTTGTCAGTAAGTATTTTAGGAAAGAAAGTTCCATATTGAGTTACAAAGGGTTGTCGAATTTTAACTTGTAGACATCTAGTGAGTAGTGAATGAATCATTTCAGTCTAATCTATCCCGCGAAGAGAAAACAGTAGCTTATAACATGATAATTTAGCTATCGACTATATGTCACTGCATCATGTGACTAAGACTCCCCTCTTAATGAGCAGATACTGTTCTTCCGGGGAGAAATTGACAATAGACCATGTTGTACCTTTAGCTCGCGGTGGAGAATGGACGTGGGAGAATCTGGTGAGATGACTTCAACTTTTTCGACCTCATCATACCATATATCAGCTAGTCTGATACTTCAAGAGATATATGAGCTTTCTATATTCCCCTCAATTTTAAAAGATGACTTCAAGAAGATACCCGCACCGAGCTTCTTGACTATCTAGCTTGACTGTTTCTTTTTCGTTTCTTAATAATCTCTCGGTTACAATTATCTCCTGCAAACAGGTTACTGCCTGTGCTAGTTGCAATTCAAAAAAGGGACACAAAACTTTAGCACAAACAAATATGAAGCTCATGAAGGAACCCAAGGTATACTTCCAACCCTATTAAGCGAAACAGGCTGTGTCTATGTCTCTATACCGAGCCTTCCCCCACTTATATATGTCGAGGCTCGAACTTTTCATTTCAACGCAGGCACCCAAGGATTATGACATCTTTTCCATACCCCTGACAAGCACTACTCTAAGGATGATGAGAATGAGAAATGGGACACCAGAGGAATGGCACCAGTACCTTTCGAAGCCAGCTTCGTAAATGCGCAATTGCATGCTGTACAGACTGATCTCCTAAATTCATGAATGTAAAGCTTATGCAACCTTGCCTCTAGTTTACATATTGGTAAATAGTGTAGTGGTCATATGTTACAATTGGTCCTTGTATGTCAAATTAACACTCCATGACGGGCTTCAACATTCTTAAATAATGCAAACATCATATATGATAGTTCTACCTAAACTATAAACTGGAAAAGAAATTATCTGTTTATATTACCATTAATGTTCAAACATAACTGCTGTTCCACTTGCAAATCATTTCCATAAAAGAATGTATTAATAAATAATAAACATGGGGTACCTACATGAGACTAGATAAAGAAAATAAAAAATGGCATTAGAAATGCCAGAGACCAAGGTAACAGCTTCCAAGAAGAGGAGGTAGCTATCTGAATGGTGAAGTTGCAATTACTTTGCGAGATATTTTGATCTGTCACCATAGCTAGACCTTGGAAGTTACAACTCTTTGGACTTTGATTAGACATCTGAAAGAACATGTGAAACGCATACGAGGCATTCCCCTTGGCATCCAGACCTCCACAAGAAGAACCGTAACCCAGAGCAGTGCAGTCAGAAAATGTGCACGCATAGTTGATATTGTCGGCCAGTTTCTTCGAGTCTGTGAGATCAGCATCTGGCTTTAGCGTGCACCACTTATTTGGTTGATATTGAACGTCCTGAGCGCCCACAAGCCACTTGTTAGGCTGATTCTGACCGGACAGATCCATTGGGAACTTGGGCTGGCCATCATATCTAAAGATTCCCCAGTGACGTTCAAAATTTCCGGGGGCTATGCTCTTTCCATCCTCATTGAGAAGTCCAAATAAGTAGACTTCAATATATGCAGGGCGAAGTGGCGTTCCTTTGTTTTGTGCGAGTTTCGGTAAGAGTCCATTGTAGAACCTTTGAGCATAACCAATATTACCATTTATGTCGCCATCAGTAGGCCACCCTACTTCTCCAACAAAAACAGGCATGTCCCCATAGCCGATTGCTTTCAGGGACGAGAGAAGTGTATCAAAATTGGCATCAAAGACATTTGTGTAAGCAATACTGCCATCCATGATTGGCTGGCTTACCCCATCAAAGAAGGCAAAGTCTATTGGGAAATGTGAATCTGCATAAAGACTCAAGAAAGGGTATATATTGATAGTGAAGGGCGCATTATTCTGATGCAATAACTGCACAATTTGGGTCATTTGGTCGACAACCTCTGGCCTGAACCGGCCAGCAGATGGAATCGGATTGTCTGTTGGCGAACTGTATACATCAGCATTCATGGGCACAGTTGCTTTGATGGAGTCTCCAAGGCCTGCATCATTAAGTGCATTCTGGATATTCCTAAGGGCTGGGAATGTCAAATTAACAAATGAATTGTTGTAAGCCGTGAGAAATGGCTCGTTACCAACTGCGACGTATCTACACAAATAGGGAAAATGTGCACAGATTAAAAACTACTTTAAATGAAAGCACCAGAATGTAGAAAACTTATACTACAATACTTCAAACAGAGGAAACAAACATCACAAATGAAGATTAACATCAAAGAATGTAAAATGAAAAGTCAGCAGATTCTCTTCACAGACTTTTAATATATGTTTATTCTCAGAAGCATAAACTATCAAGGGACCAAAAAGAGTACACTACATTATTGATGATCTATGAAATCATAAAGAAATACATTGTGACACAGATATTCATAAATATTCGATACTTCATTAAACAATCTGATACCTCGGTGATAATGCCTAAATTTAAACTATATTCAGTAACACTCCCAAATCAAAGTCGAATTAAACAACCAACAACAAAATATGAGGAACTACCAAAGCAATTAGAAACATATAACACAACACAAGCAAAATAAACAAAGGAGATAATATGACTACATGGAACCAAGTACATGCTCGACTCAAACCTACAACAGATGCCCCAATGCCTCATAGGAGAGGCTGCCACCTAAATGCGATCAGAGGCATTGGACAGGACGTAACCTTACCCCTGTCACAACAAGGAGCCTGTTTCCAAAGATGCAAACACTATTTACTATTTCCGAGCAATAATAAACTAATTACCAAAGAAGCATAGCTAGTGTAATGAATTAATGATCCAATCTGATTTATGATTTATTCCATCATATCCAACACCGTAGTAATAATAAAATCTTTGACTCCACGTGACACGAAAAAAAGCAACCAAGTACACAGAAAAAAAAACAGAATTAAAACGGATAGATTCTTACTTCACATTAACACCACCCTTAAAATTATATCTAGTAACATTTTTCTTGACCCATTCCTTAGCTCTATCATAATCATTCATAGGAAGAAGTTGGTCATTGGGGATAGCAACCATAACTTCGATATCGGTCCCAGTTAAAGCACTCATAGTTGCTTGATCTGCATCAAAAAGCTTCACTTTTTGAATCCCATTATCCTGCAACATCTTCACAACTGTCTTGGGTGGCAGCTTGTGAGCAGCCATAGTACCCCAATTCACACCCAACCCATCAACAAACATCTTCATACAACCATCATCCAACAAGCTCAAACATAAAAATACTGATAAATAATTCAACAACCCAAATGGCTTCATCTTCTTAACCAAAAACCAATAACAAAATATCAAAAAATTGGATCTTTATGACTTTCTCCAAAACTTCTATAGATTAAAGCAAAAGGGCATGTAACAAATACGGTTTATTTTCTTTTTTCTAACTTCTATGCTGATATGATGGATTGGTTTACTGTAAATAATTCAAGAACCAAAATGGGACCAAAAAGCAATAAAAAAATTGGGTCTTTTTTTATTTCCAGCAAAAAATATTGAAATTGTTCAAACCTTGTGTTGATGAAGCAAAAGGGTACACAAAAGACGTGATCTTTTTTCTTTTTTTCAAGTTCTATGGCGATTTTATGGATTGTATTATTGTAAAAAGAAACAGTTTCAGAAAATCAATTGAATGTGAATAATGAATAATGAATGCAATAGAGGAATCAATTGAGGAGAACGTGGTGGTTTCCAGCTCCCCTCGAAGATAACTGTAACTGTTCTATATTTTCAAAATTTTGTAACTTCATTTTAGGAAACGCCGGACATGTTTTTATAATCTTAAGTTGGTCGGTTTATTTGAAATTGTGCGATAGGTTCTATTCTATTACTCCCCGTCCTAAATGATTAACACAGTTTGACTTTTATAGTTAAATTTTAAAAAGTTTGATCATAAATTCTTATTAAATGATAATAAATAATATTGTCATATGAAATCTTGTTAGATTCATCTCAATATATATTTTTGAAATATCAACTTCTTATAATTTTCTTCCATATAGAACAAAAGATATTTACGTTTTAAATCGTATTCTGTTGACTATGAAAAGTCAAAATGTATCAATTAATTTAGAGATGGAGGGAGTACAATAAATCAGAAGATTTTATTATTGCTATAAATATGTGATAGTAATTATCGTAATAACTTGACTATCAAGTTTATTGTTACTCCCTCCATCCCAATTTCTTTGTCCACTTTCTATTTTAGGAGTCAAATTTTAAAAATTTTGACCATGAATTTCTATTAACCTATAAGAAATAATATAGTCATATGAGATGTTGTTAGGCTCGTTTCAATGTATATTTTTGAAATATCAAATTTTTATAATTTTTGCGCGTGTAGAATTCGAGATATTTACGTTTTAAATTGTGTCTCGACGACCGTGCAAGTCAAAACAACCCAAACAAAATGGGAAGGAGGGAGTATTATCATAATGACTGTATATTGTAGTTTAAATATGGGATTAATACTATAACTAATATGATAATAGTAATATTTTTTTGGATTTAGTTTTAATACTTTGATACATATTTAATTTTTTTTTATTTTAAATCAACTTTCAAAATCAAAGAGGAGACATGTGTTACAGAATGACAATGAAATGTCATACAAATATAAAGCGTAACAAATGATGTATTTGCAATTGTGTCAAATATGTTGGTTGTTTATAAAATTTTATTAAAAGATAAGAGATGTAACATAATAATAGTGAAGTGGCATAATCTTAATTTGAATTCGTAGTTATTGACGAATCGCCGACATACCTAACATAACGTGATATGTTTTTTCATCGAGTGTAAGTGTGTAACGTGATATGTTGAAATAGATTTGAAATTTAGGTTGGAGACAGAGAAAAATATGAATGGCATTCGAAAAAGAATAATAGTTGATGATTGTGATGAAGAACTTGTTTTTTAGGTGATGGTGCTGCACTAACGGCTATTTCTGGTGAAGATCAATAAAAGGGGAACAACTTTATAAATAATTCAAGAATTTGAGGCCTCCAATTGAAAGCAACTCCTCAAAATAATCTCAAATTTGGATATATACGGACAATTTTTGTTATCCCACACACAATCTCTCTCTACCACACTTGTCTAGGAATATATTCTTTTCCATACACAAGATTTTTTGTTTTTGGATCGACTCTAGGGTACATGCACTACCCAAGGAATAATATAAGAAGCGATTAGTTCCGTCATAGCTTAATTAGTTAAGAATTTGGGTAATAAATCAATAAAATACATATCGCAATTCACCTCATCCTGAAGACTAGTTATGATTAAATTTACTATAGTTGTCAATATATTTAGTGAGTACAAATTCATGTACAATCCTATCCTTTACTAAAACGACTTTTTTAAATGTGTACAATCCTATCATTTTTAAAAATGATTTTTTAAATGTGTATTTAAGACACATGTTAAACTTATTAATTGATATTTTGTAAATTAATAATACTACCTATCATGCACAAGAATTTTTTGAAAATATATCCTTAAAAGGCAGGTTAAAATTATCAATCAACATCTTCATAAATTAATAATACTACCTACCATGCTCAATTAAGTGGTTAAACATAACATGGTGTACATCAACCATTTATATTGAGTAAGTGCCCACAATAGTAAGTAATATTGGCATCCCTACAAGAATCTAGCACCGAAGTTACCTAAAAACCAGTCCAATTTATTTTGATAACCGATAGTTATTGCATATTCACGGTTGATATTAAGCATTGCAAAGCTTGTGGTAATGTATAGGGCTGTTAAATGATCGGGTAATTTAGAACCGTTCGTTACTTGATTCGAGAAATCCGAGTCCATTATAGTTTGTGTCTTTATCGAGCAATATTCGAGTAATTTTTTTTTATTCGAGCAAGTTAATTTCAAATGACCAATATGAAATTAGTAATGAAAAGAATTTTCAAATTTGCATTTCAACAATTAAATATTGTTGGAGAGAACCCTAACATAAACAAATTTAAATAGAAACTCGGGGCTAACCCGGAACCCGCTCGTCACCTAATAAAAAATCCGGCTCGATACCCGCTCGTGTCCTTATCGAGCGATACGAGGGTAATACATTTGCTACCCGACTCGTTAGAATCAGGTAATCGTCCGGCTCGGTAAGATTAAAACCAGGCCGGGTAACCCGTTACCCGCTCGAACCCGGCTCGTTAACAACACTATTTATGCAAAAGGATTTTCCGAAACGCGGAATGGTAAAAAGAAGTTGGTTCATGATGACATGTCTCCATACCTCCGGTATTTAAGCACAAAACTAGGGTTCTTTTGCTTTTAAGCACATGGATTTTTTTTATCTCGCCAAATTGACATTTAAAGTATTTTTATTGTCAAATAGTCATCTGGACCTTAAACTTGGCACTTGAGCTTTCGTGTTTCAATATTTTTGAATTTTTTTAACATTTAATTTCTTTTAAGAAGGGTAAACAGTAAAACAACATTAAAAACTAACTCAACCTCAAGATATACTAACATACTTCATAATCTAATATATACTTTAATAATTTTGAATTTTAATTAATTAAATTGAACACATATCTTTATATGCTCATCTTTCACGGTGACTACAGGTGGTGTTGCCCCGACAGTTGTTCTCCTAAGAGGAAGTGAAGAAATGAAATGACATGAAAACAACAATTTTAAATATGATTAGTTGGGTGAAGGTGGGGGGTTGGGCGTAATCATAAATTAAAATTTCTAAATATTTCATATAAATTATAATTTCTGAACATTTCATACGAAACATTCGAAATGTTTCTATTTTTGAAATTATGAAAACGAAATGTTACTATAATTTCAAAATCAATTTTTTTTTGTAGGAAAAACTAAAGAAAATTCAGTAATTTTGTCTAAGAGATACATATTTGAATAAAGAAAAAATATGACTTTTGTATTGATTTAATATATAATTACTTAATAATTTTTTGCCATATTCATATATATAGCATATTTCTCACACTTTCAACGTGTTAGATGATAACAATTGTTTATCCATTTTCTAGATCAAACTTTTACATATTTTTATAAATAATGTAAATGTTCTACATAAATTTTTTAATTTTTTGTTAAAATCTTATTTCAAGCTTCTACATAGCATTGATTTCTAAATATTTTATTTTATTTTTTCTTTTAACATGTACTGACTTTGTTTCAATTTATTTGATTGTTCATAACTTTTTACTTTTTCAAAATATTTGATTGTTTATAGTTTCAATGAGATTTGAAATGTGTTTTTTCAATCTTTTTTACCCCTAATGAATATTAGACTTAACAACTTCAATAAAGTAATAGTAATCCAAAATATATTATATACTATTGAAGGGCATATTAGTAAACTCTTCCTTCCTTAATTCTGTCCAAACAATCAAATAAATGGAATTGGAGGGAGTATAACTTATCTTGATTTTAAATTTTTTAAATCGTTTCTTAAATTTTTCTATAATGATTTCCTAACATTTCTTATTTTAAAGTATGTTGAAAAAAGATTCTTCGAACTTTGAACCATGGGTGTAAGGTTGAAGATGACGGTGACCGGTTTTTTTTTTTCTGTGCGACCTCAACTTTTTCCAATGATTGGCGCTTAAAATGTTTTTTCTTTGGACGGACACCTGCACTTTTTTTAGAATTTTTTTCTCCAAAAAATCATATTTTTAATATGACTAACTTGTCCCTAGGTTAAACATTATTCTGAAGTCAAAATGTTGACAAAGTCCGAACATATTGCGACATGCAAGTTCTGGTGCCAATTTTAGAATCCAAGTGTCTATTTGACAAGATGGATACTTTAGATGCCAATTTGACAAGATAAAGAAGTTGAAGTGCCTAAATGCAAAAAAGCCAAAAACTTATCCACAACTGTTCGGAGAAGATAAATGCAGATAGATGATAGCTAGATTAATGATATAGACCATGCAGCATACTCAAGCCATTAAGAAAGATGTGGTGCAATGAAACAGTCTGTTGAATACAGACTAGAATTTAATGGCAGATCCGAAACAGGATTTACACGTATCTATACGATAAGCTCGCCTTCAAGATAATTGTACTCGAATGTAAAGTCGTTCTTCAATCTCCGACACCTGAATGAATACAAATAAACTAGAACTCATAACTTGAGACTTTTAACAAGTCAAAGACTACTCCGTGCATAAACGAATTATCCAAGTTGCGAAATACTGGGGAAAGAATTCACTGTTACAAGAGAGATATTTGTACGAATGAAAAAGAAAGTCATATTAGAGAATTTAAGAAGTAGGCGTCAAGATTATCGATGCATGATCACAACAGCCGTATGCATGTGTACAGAAATAGAGATCAGGAATTAGTGATATTTAAGATGCAAGCAAGCTAAAACAACTTAAACGTCTCTAAAAGATGAAGATTATAAATTGGATATTTTCAAATACAGGTGTTCACATATAAATTTAAATTAAGATTTAGACATATAGCCATACCATCCATTTTGTTCGTCTTCGGTTAGACGAAAGTCGAAGTATAGATACTTCCCTCGTTCAAAATCATCAGTTGCAACTATTGGCTCCTCATGCCGCTGAAACCAAGTGTTGAACTTCCAGTGATATCTCCATGATTGTTTCTTCAATTCTTTAGCAGCTAAATACTGCTGGTAAGTGTTCTGTGGACAAGAAATTGGATATGTAATGTGATCTCACTGGATAATTCTATATAAAACAGGAAAGATAATCTGTTTCTCCTTATTACAGGTTGGTAATAGAATGCGAAGAAGAAGCTATCAACTGCACAGTTATCTCGTCCAATCCTCTCCCAGAAAGCAGGATCCCTGATAATTGGTGCTTGTACTTGAGGATAGCTTGCAAGTGTTACAGCAGGATGCTTCTACAAAATTCAAATTTACCTTCATAATAAATTCTAAAATGAAAGAAAAATGCAGTGTTAAGATTCATACTGGACTATAACTCTTTGTACGGTCAGAATCTTTGGGCTGAGGGAGCTTGTGGAATGCAGCCTCAAGCATGTGGAGATTATATACATTGTCCTGCACTCCAGAATTTGCAACGGATGCACCAAGATTATCATTTGCAACACTCTTACGTGCATTCACACCAAGAGTACCAATAGGTTGACTTGATTGTAACGACTGCCCAGATGTGAGATCCTTCTCCCTTGGTAAAAGGGATGCCTCTGTGAAGGACCCCACTCCAAAAACCTGCAACAATATAATTAATGAATTATAGAGGCAGTACTAACATAATTAAAAGAGATGCAGAAACAACTTCAGTCACATGACAAGAAAGTATGTGCTCTGGTACATTCAAAGTTTATTAGAAAACGATGGAATTTCTTATGTTACAATACATCCCATAAATAAATTAAGTTATGTATAGGTCTGTCTTATCTAAAATTTGTCTCCAGATGTCTGTCTTCTAAGACTTAAGTTATGGAGCATAGGCTTAGTTACCAGTTCTCCAAGCACAAAATAGCGGCTTAACGACTAAGATATAGTTAAAACATCACCAAAGCTAGGGGTGTCGTCCAAATGTGTCCACTTGATTGGCGATGCATAAATTTCATTCAACCTCCCCTCATAGAACCATTTCAAGTTAAATTTTGATATACTAAGTCACATGGATTCACTTCTATATCTAGATCAACAACCCTTGCAGCGGAAGCACAATTACTAAAACACTGCATCTTTTTTCCAAGATTAGGTGTTTCTTTGTCCTCATGTACTCGAGTCATGAACATTTCAGTTGAGCAGAACCGACGCTCATTTAAATAAAGCATGTTATAGAATAGAAACGTAGATGTTCATGATTAAGCTCCACCAAATTTTCATTGTGTTACAAGCCTACAATGGTATCCAAGTATTAGCCACTAACTCTTCTACTTTTGTTCTTTTTGTAGTTTTGTGGTCTCTGCAAGGCTCATTTATCACTGGATCACTGTCGCACTTAGAAGTAGATTACTAGTACCTTGATTCTATAAGTATGTAACAGCTTAAACTCAAAAGAAGGATAGAGGCATCATATGGGCTATAAAGAAAAATACAGCAAAGATGCAGAACTGGTGGCATCAACCATAGAACATAGATGTTGACATACTGGTGAATCCAATGCACGGGAAGCCTTTGTATTATCTTCCTTCTTAGAGCTAGAATCCGGGGTAACATTTGATAGTGAATCTCTTGATGTCTGTTGTATTTTTATCTCATCAGCATTTCCATGGCCAACCCCTGCTGAATAAAACATTTTAACTTATCATAATATCAAGATATTGCAAGTAAATAGTAATAAATTCACATTGATAATGGACTTAGTAAAGATTCCTAGTGGCTTTCATTATCATAATTTGAGAAAATGGAATTATACAAATTCACCGCATCAAAGTTGAGTAGCAGAAACTAGTCATACCTGACTCTCTAGATCCCATATGCTGATTAGATGGTTGAACTGCAGTTGGCTGTGACTGCAACGAGGCATCAAAATTAGGACCAACTGGTTAGATTCCAATTCTGAACCCATGTTAATGGATAAGCTTTGAGAACTAAACTAGAGATTTCATCCCATGTCAAACAAGATTAGAGTACACAAAAGTGACATAATTATGAAAAAAGATTTAAAATCGATCATAACAATAAATATTGGATTAAACGTGCTTGCCTCCCAAGTACTCTTTTCTTTTAATAGTGTCACGATAAGTGATGCAAGGAAAATGGCGTGGCACGTCCACAAAGAAATGCAATTTCAGCAAACGATGTCCTATCAAAATGTAAACAAACAATTTAGTTTGTGGAAAGATAACCTGCTGAAACAGTAAATTTTGTTGCTGTACAGAAAACTGATGTTGATTCACCCCAGCACTTGTAGCCATACTTAAAAGGTTGTTTTGACCTTGCTGCTGTACTTGCTGATATCGCTGCAAATATTTCTCCCGCTGGTCGAGAGCAATTTTGGTTCTTCCATGGAACTGACATCAAAGAAGTATGTTAGCATTCACTTGCCCAAACAATTAATTTGGTAGAGATTCGCAACACCATACTTGGAATAATCACAAGTTCCAGAATTGTTTTAACAAACATTTTACTTGGAAGAGGTACAAAATACTAACTCACTCGAGAGGCGAGACTATGACTACAATAAAGAGATCTACCATGGAGCTGTAAAGTATGATATATTTCTAAAAGATAGTCACATAAATAGCAAAAGATTATGACAGTCCTAAATGCTCACAAGAAGAACCAGTGGCTTCCTATGACATGAAGGTGACAATGAATGCCCACAGATCATGTAAGTGCAATTGGTGGACACACACAAACATATATATATAGCATATCTAAGTGGAGGGAGACTGGCTGGAAAAGACGGGGAAAACAAAAAAAGATCGAATGCATACCAATTCACTCTGGTTCTCAAAGGAGCTTCCAGGCCTCCATTGCACACCAGGTACTGCAGAGGTTGAGGATCCCTGGTTAGACACTACTGTAGGCTCGCTAGAATCACCCACATCAACTGAACTAATTCCATCAACGTCCCTGGTAGCTTGACGAACCATCACTTTGTTAGCCAAAGGCAAGACAAGAGGCTGCACCATGCCATGACTCCCAACTCTATCTTCAGCACCCAATATGTTCCTTTTGGTCACATAAGAGGCTGGCATAATGCCGCCAAGAGCATCATTTGTAGAGCTTGAACGGCCTGAACCAAGTTGAATACTAGAGGCTGGTTGCGTGGATAGGCCACCTCGGCCACTTCCCTTCAGACTAGGGTCAGCAGGCATTTGATTCAATTTCACAACAGCAGCGCTTGCATTTTCCTCTTCATTGACGGAAATTGATATACCAATAAAAGATGAGGTTACAGCAACTCCTACAAATTCCAAGAAAATACTTTGGTTTGATTAAATGACTTCAAGAAATATATAAGATGAACTTGTAAGATAGCATAAGAAATGAAATATCAACCACTTGAGATCACAGTAGCAGCAATGAATACAAAAAAATCACAATACCTGAAGTTTCAACCCCTCCTGTGGGTGTTGGAGGAGCTAACGAACCAATTGCAGGAGTCCTTGCAACAACCTCAACATTACAATCCTGTCGAGACATTTCCTTGGGTTGTTCTAAAGTGGAGCCATCATGTTGCATAGAAGACGTCACTGTCATCTAGAAGATAGAGCTCATATCATTAGAAGCATTCTCTAATAAAGTAATTGTGATTTATCACTTATATTATTTAATCAAGCAAAAAGACTATGTATAAACGACACAACGGCCACTGAAGAAGAGAACACATTTTAAGCAATAAAATGAAGGAACCGATAATTAGATTGATATATGTAAGTTCAAGGAAACACTTTTCTTTTGGGCACAGAACAATAATAATGACAAATTGCCAGCACTAGTATGTATATAGTTACAGAGAAAACATTAAAATACAAATTCCATAACAATTTATAAAACCATGGCAAGTAAAGGCTAAGATGTTTTATGAAATAGAGTAGCTTTCTAGTAGATGCCAATTGCCAAGCATTTGAACCTTGTAATCTATCCTCATATACTCAATTGTCATTCAATGTTACAACTAATGTGGAACTAAATCAATAAGTCACTCCCATAATGCATCCCTATCTGCTATTTCTATATATATATCTTGTCAAGAACAGCTTTTAATTGTTGTTATGTTGATGATTAATCAAGTAAACCTAAATCCCCCTTCTGATAATTGAATTTGTTAAACCTCTTTTATCTGCTCCCTGACATGCAAGATTTAAGCAGTTGGGCCCTAACATAATCAATGAAAAAAAGAAAATTCAAATAATAAAAACCTTCCCGCCAATTTGAACTATAGGTTTGCTCTACGATCTCACTCTTGTATGCTAAAACAAAATTATAAATTGAAAAGGAAAATAAAAGATATGCATCATAAGATATGGCACAACCACTTTCCAACTGGGATGATAAACTTTACCTTCTCAAAATATAGGCAGGCTCAGCAACATAAATTTAGCATGCTAAACTAGTGACGAAGATAAAAAAAATATAGAGACAGTATCTAATGTAAGGAATTTAATCTAATATGTAATCTCACTGCAACTTCAAGGAAGAAGACATACCATTGCAGGTGCAGGTACTGGGGCAACATGATTTTTCATGCTTAAAACTGTACTAGTTCCCTAAGAATGGCATATGGAGGAGACAACAAGATTACAACTTTTGCACACTCACTGAAAACGATACATAGCATGAGTGCTAGAGAAAAACAGTAGGGAAAATGGTTGGTGGTGAACCTCACCTTAACAAGACCGGAAGGGACAACTGTAACTAAATCTTCAAGTGACTCCACCTTGTCTAATGGTAGCGCACTATAAAGATCATCGACGTCACTAAATTCATCAAAGTCTTCCTACAAGATTTAAACAAAGCAAAACTTTATCATAGAAGTATGCTTGAAGCTGTCAAATATCTACGAACGAAGAAAAAGGAACTCATTCTGATAGAAGACCTGATTGCGGTCGACATAATCGTCCAAGAAATCTTTAACATCATTGACCTGCTCAGAACTCAATCCATCATTGTCTAATAGCCTCAAAATCAACTCCAACTTGATTATATGTGCCTTGTGGCGTACTATCGATGTTTCCAAATGGATCTATAAACATCAATCATGCAAACTTAAGCAATATATGGCAGCAAAACGAAGATAACAAGATATAATCCATACCAACATCACATAAAAATACATATAGACACTAGCGTATGTATGGTTTATATGTATATTCCGCTTGTTCCAGAAAAGCATTAGTAATTAAAAAGTTATAATATCACATCAAGGGGCACCATGTAACTAAACAAATCATGATCTCCCATATAAGCTAGGAGCAATAGCAAAATTAGTAAGTTCTATAGACTAAGAACTGTTCCACCTACCAATCTTGGTGGCCTGGTTTTGCCTTTCTTTACAGTCAATCCTTCCATTTCAGCTTCGAATATGTCAATTTGATTTTCCAGCTCACTAACCTATTCGAGGACATATGAACTTCTCAGAAATTACTAGAAACAAGAAAAAGGTAACGGTTGTAAGGTAGCAAGGAGGAGGAGGGGGGAGTGGGACAAGAATGTTTAGTAACAAAATAAGACTAGGAAAAGGAATAACTCAAAAATTACACAGAGAAAGAGATAGAATAATCAACAAAATTTGACTTCAAGTAAATGATTTGTAACTTTATAAGTACAACTAAAAGTTTGACTTGCCACATTGTTCAACCAATCCCTGGTCTCAGATTTGGCTTTCTCTTTCGGATCCTGCACCAAGAAGAAAGATACCATATCTGTTAAACCTAATAATAAGAAAGATATAATAAAGTTCCAAGAGACCAGCTAAAATGGCAGTATTTAAGGGAGTAAGACAATGAAAAAAACTAACTAAAACCAAACACTTACTTATAAATCTAAGCTAAACTCATTTGATGTCATAGATCGATTTAAGATAAAATATGCAATTATTGACACAGTCAAAACTCCTCAATTTATCCATGCAGGCTTAATATTAACATTTGGTGTTCTTGTCATATAAAAGGTCTAACAAACTACAAAGCACATATTTTTTTGACAGTTGAAAAGTATCTAACACTTCCATCTCACTCCTAAGAATATCTGTTCGATAATAATTCTATCTTATAGGGAATCAACGTCGAATAACATTTCAAAGGAAAAGGGAAAGAATGCTACTGTTTTCGGCTGTTGGCCCAAGCCTTCTTTAGAAAATGCCTTAGTTTTGGCCTCCTTTTCACATATTTTGAAGCGTTCCATTTCACGTTCAATACTCCTACGAGCATCCATCAGATCTTTCTCATAAACAGCACTCACCTATAACACCACGTAATAGAGGAGACTCATCATCAAGTTCTGAATAGACAATCAAATGTTAAGAAGAAATTGAAAACAACATTTAGTGAAACAATATTGCATTTGACGCAAGGAAAATGCACTTATGACAAGCATCAGTATTATCAATTCTAAACTAAATTACTTAACAGTCGGTAGTTCAACCAAGATGTGGTTGAGCCTCAAATATACCAATATTTGATGAAGCAACTGCTATGTTATAACGAAATACGCTACCTTCACTTTGGTGAAGCAACTTAAAAGTGTATATTACGTAATAAATACAAATTTGCTCAATAAGATATTGGCTTTTATTAAACTTACAAATCTCAAGAGCTAGTAGTACGTGGTTGCAATGTTAGTTATTGCTCATATTAGAATGTGCTAGCTGAGGTTAGTAATCGACCATACCAGCAAGTTGTTCTTGGAAAATCTATTTTTTACCATCACTTTCCAAGTTATATTACAATTCTAGTCTTCTATTGTTTTCTTTTGAAAAAATCACTAACTTATTCTCCATGCAGCAACAATGGGGACACCGCATTTAAATTACAATATATATTAAAACTCATACCAATCGTATTCTATATCCCAAATTCAGCACAAATAATTCAGTTACGAACTCAAAAGATGTTACCATATCCTACAGATTTAAATATTGTATATTATATGGCACATTACACCACCTACACTTCTTATATTTGTGAAGCTTCTCATGTGAAGTAGTCGATTTTCTTTTCAGTTCATGTTTGATCAATTTGTAAACAACCTTCCCCCAGCATAAAACCTGAACCTCTTACCCCGCTTAGGCCGGAGCCTACTTCGAGGCATTGGGGCATGGAGTTATTGTAATAAACTAAAAAGAAATAACAACAGCGATAACAATCGAATGTATGGACCTTCTTGTCCTTAATCTCACTAAACTGTATCCATGTCTTAATTTGGTCCCTGTATCTCTGCAACTTCTTAATCTCTTTCTTCAAATCAGCCTCAAACTTTTCCTTTTGATTGGCATTGTCCGTATCATACACCTGGAATAAAAACAACGGAACCAAAATGGCAAAATTAACGATACTCCCTCAATCCCACAAAGATAGTTTACTTTCGATTTCCAGTAGTCGAAAGTAACAAGTTTTACGGTCTTTCTTAACACTCGTAATTTCAAATTCTAAAACTATCAACTACCAAAAGTCGAACCTGGACAATCTTTTTGGGATATTGGGAGTATTACAAAGCAGATAAACACAACCCACATTATCATACTAAAAGTTCAAATATCAAAATCCAACACTAGACCACCTTTGGAGATGGGGTACAATTAAAAAGCAAATAAAAACAACCTAACAAATGAAAAAAATTATTAAGCACAAGCGAATAAATATTTAACTCCAACTCAAAAAATTCAACCATCAAAAATCAAAAGTGGACAATCTTTTTGAAATTTCCATAATTCAAAAACAAATGAACATAACCCAATAAAAAATAATATGAAATTTAAGCACATACACACAAGCCAGCAAATACAATTATGAAAAATATTCAAAATTTCAAATGATAAACCTTATTCCAAATACTATCGAAGACTTCAACGCCTTCTTGAACCTTCTTCAACACTCTATCAATCTCTCCTTGGAGCTTTCTACTGGCTCCCATTTTGGGTTTCTTGATTAATCAAGCTGATAAAAAAAATTATGGGGTTTTTCAAATTATGGGGGAGGTTTTGAGTTGAATTTTGGGTTACGTGAGAACTTGTGGGCCAGTTGGAGTAGTGAATGAGAAATAATTCGTATCAATTCGAGTCGGGCAACACTATACACACCATGATAGTGTTTTTATTTTAGTTGAAATTACTATTACACCCCCAACTTAACTTCCTCACATACTTTCAAATAAAGAGAGGGCGAAATGGTAATTCACTCCTAACAGACCATTGTTTTGGCGTGTGTCTAACAGATCAGATCGAGTCGAATGTCTATCGGAACTTTTGAAAGGAATTTGCACCTCTAATATATTTAATACTTCGAAAAGTTGGAGAAAAAATTAATAAATAAAATAGTTTTACAGAATAAATAGGATTTGATGAATACGTTTTCTAAGAAATGTGTGCAATACAAAACAGAACCGGTTTGATTCGTCTTATTAGTTTTGGTTCGTCTCATACAAAATAAATATCTTCCAAATAAATGCGAGAATTACAATGAATTCCTAAATCGAATATTGAAATAAAAAGTATTAATTAGTAGGTGGTCTCTACATTGAGAATACTCATACATCGATCTATTAGTGAACCATCAATCCAACTTTACTAGTGAGCATAAAAAGACAACTGAAAATCTTGTTACTTGAATATGATGATCTTTATTTTATCATCTACTCATACTATCGCCCCAGAGAAGTAGAAATACAAAAGGTGGAATACTCCTAAACTGTGTAGACACCTGAGGAACCCTTCCTCTTTGAACTTCACAACAACATTATTTGGTGTTGCAGAAGTCGAGCACAAATGCCGGGCGAAAAACCGGTAAAAAGAGGGCTAATACCACTCAACATGAGCCACAATAATAAGGCTCTTGTTGATGAAAACACCACTTCTATTGCACTATTATTACAGTAATACTATATATGTTAGCAACTAGCGACGTTGCAGGTAAGAGTTGAGGAGAATTTGCTGAGTTCCAGGAAGATTAAAATCCTAGAACTGTGCCCCTTTGTAAGTTTGGCCAAAAGACCAATTTGGAGGAGTTACATTGTTGGATGTTACAGTGCGGCCATCACTCGTTGTCACCTTGAAAGAGAGCGCTTGACCATTTAGGTTAGCGCCGTTTTGCCAGTTTTGGCCCCAATTGCGAGACATGCTCTGCCAGTTGGTTTTCGAGCCCTTGATCGATACAGATACAACATCACCTGCTCCACCAACATTAGTTATCAGTACCAGATTGAAGTATGAATGTCCGTTTATGGTGAAACGAAGGCCATCGCTCTTCTTGCAAGCCACCCTGCATGTCAAAGAGGGGAACCAATGAGATTCAAACATTACAAAATATGTCTCAGTGTCTCTAAAGAGGCTCACGTTTAAGTGGTATGCGTTCTTCTCTTTTCTTACTTTCGGAGGGGGGGGGGGGGGGGGGGGGGGGGGGGGGGGGGCGGGGGATTAGTTGTATGCAGCCTTAGCCCGTAACAGCAGGGAGGCTCTACTAATGCTTGCAGAGATGACAGCACTTACCTTCTATATTGAACAGGGACTATTCCTGCTTTGTACTGAGCGATGTGTAGGAATGTCGGTTGAGCTAGATCGAAGTGCTTTTGAGGAGGATTACACCACCCTCCAGCGTTACCAGGGAGAGCGAAATTGGGAGGACAGAAATTTGTTGCCGTGATCTGAATGGTGCCAGGGAGACACCATTTTGCATTCACACATTTGATCTCAAAACAAGCTCCACAGGTCACTCCACCGTTGAAAAGTGCAGTACTCAATGCACCAGTATTTGTCCCAAAACCTTGGCTCAATAAATTCCCATAGCCACAAGCTCCACCTGAATAAGTTCAGCATTTTAGTGATCAATTTAAAAGCACAGAGATACGTTAAAATTAACATACTATGTCTCAATGCCTTCGACACAGCCCCTGCCTAAGCATGGCAAGGGGGTCGGTCAATACACATAATCATTAACATTAAAAGCACAGTGACATATTTGTATCAACATCAACATGCCTAATGCATCCGAATAGGCTCCCACCTGAGCGAGATAACAGGGTCAGTTATTTGTACAAATGTGGTATGAATTCTTACCCATTGTACCAGAAGCATCACCTCCCCCATAGAATGTTGCGTGAGCATCCGACCACCCACTACTAAAGCCTTGGACACATTTGAACATGGCCAACAAGAACACTACGCAATAATACCCTAGGCACTTCATGTCGACGTATATAATCGCCGTTTTAGGAAGGACTTAGATGTAATACTGGAAAAAAGGGCTAAGAGGTTGAAGATGAGTAAGTAGGTGATGTTACAATGAGTCTATGATATGCATATATAGGCATCAAGAAGACTGAAGTTGAGACCCTACTTTCTAAACAATACAAGTTGAATATTAATTAGTATAGTTTTAAATAATATGATTACTTGAAGTTTGTATGCAAAAAGGTTCTCAGGAACCTAGACCTCACCTAGTTCTAACATGGTGTAATCAAGTCCCATGTGATCAAGATTTTCTAGTTAAAATCTTTCAATTTTTTTATAGTTTGTCCATCGTCTTCGATCTTTAACTACCTTCAGATGAAAGTCGTGAATAGTGGTGCAATCATGGTACAATGGCGTGTCCCGAGATATCGCGAAAAATAACTAATAACGTAAACGGTAAATAACGTCGTAATAATGAACTTTTAGAGTTTCGCCGTTAAGGACCGTTAAATGCTATTTACAACTTTGCTTTAGATGCAAAGAGTATAAATTTCGTGCCGAACATTTGACAAATGATTAGTCCCTCCAATCTATTTTAATTGATATTTTGATTTTCTTCAGTTCAACCTTTGACAAATTATTAGTCTCTCCAGCCCATTTTAGTTGATATTCCTTGAATAAACAAATATAAATTTCATATGATTGGATCATGTTTCGAAAAAAAGTTCACAATATTGTTTCCTTACAATTTTTTGAATATAATTACTAAGTAACTAATGATTGAAAAAGTAAAGTTCAGTTGAATGAATACAAATATTTCTAACTAATAGACAGTCACATGAAACATGAGATAAATTACCTCCAACAATGTTCGTACTCAGGAACTTTTAACTAAAAATTTGAGTCAGATGAAATCAGACTATTGAGCCATCAACACCGTCCGAGAACTTTTAGTATCAAAATTGCATTTGAGTATCAACTATGAGAATTTTCAATGTCATGTTTGCACATGGGGAATGGACATGTGAAAGCCTGAAAATTCTTGTTTAATGGATTGATAATAGGGATGCTACTAGAGAAAATGCTTAGTCAATGTGTGAATGTACTTATGTTGACTTTGTTGATTGATTATGTATTGTAGTTGCATAGATTAGTGAGTTAGTTTAATTGCAAATATATTACTCCCTCATGTCACATTTTAATTTTTCGTGGTCAATAAAACTCGATTTAAAACATAAATATTTCTTATTCTATATGCGAAAAATTATAAAAAGATAATATTTTAAAATTATATATTGAGACGAATCTAATAAGATCTCATATGACTATTATTTCTTATCGTTTAATGAGAATTTATAATCCATTATTTTATAAATTTACCACAAAAAGTCAAAATTTGTCAATTATTTAGGAACGTAAAGAGTAATATAATTTAGTACCAAGTAGTTTGTTACTTAAGTCTTCCTTATTTCAGGTGTTGACTAGCATGTGGTAATTAGACAACATATTCTTGAAAAGAGAGCCATATGCCACCATCTCTGCTCTTGCAAAATACTTAAACCTCATTTACCATTACTAAGCACATGGGGTTATTATTTAACATCATGGGTACACTTAATTGCAATTTGTAAGGTTTTTATGAGGAAAATGGAGAATGCAATTAAGAAGTCAAAAGATACTTCCTCCATCTTTTTTTAGTTGTCATTTCAATTACTTCTACATAAATTAAGAAAAGTTAAAAACAGTCAAATAGTATATTGAAAATCTAGAAATACAATTATTTAAAATTATATCATTGGTTGGCGGCTAATTTCAAGAAAAAAAAGTAGTCAAAAAATTTATTGAAAATGTAAAAGTACAACTTTCAATGTTAGAACAACAACTATATTAAGACAAAAAAATGTCATGACGTCAACTAAAAAGAAACGGGAGCATAGACGGATGCAGGGTGTGGCAAGTGTTGCCATAACAAAAATCTAAAAATAACAAATATATCTTATGTAATTTATTTTTTTCGAAAAATTTGACAACCTGAAGAATTACCTCCTAGATCCGCCTATGAACAGGAGTATTATAATTACTGAGTTTAGTAGTGAGTAGTGGCCAATTAAGGAGGCATTTTAGGGAGTTTCCTGGATATTTGTTGTGTCTTTAAAAAAATGCATAGAACAAAGATGACTTACTTGCATGTGGGTAAGCATACAACTAGGAAGTCATTAATGATGTTGAATGCAATTGCTTGATTTATAATCTAATCTTTTCTCCTTTTCCTTGATCTTAGCTGTTCCATCTAAGTCACAAGTGAACAGGAATACCCACTAGAGCTCTTCAAACCACAAAACTTGTCCACTTTTCACTTTACAGCCTCTACATAAGATCAATCAAAAGGAGTAATTATGCATCATCTTTTGGAGGGCCTAGTTTATCAACAATTTTGCTTTCAATTATTCTGTTTCTCAAGAATATGAATCCCAAATGACCCATAATCAATGAGTTCAATGACCTGGAATTCGGAAAAGGTCATCGATGCTCTTGTTCACAGATGCTTCAATTCTCAGAATACTCATTCCTAATGGGGACAGTTTCTTGTATTCAATTGTGGCATACCTGTAGAAGAATCTCATCTACGAATGAAGCCGTTTGCCATACTTGGATGTTGTGTTGGAACTTGTCTGCTCATATAGTCGCAATATATGTGAAAAATAACATAGACATTGCATCAATTTATCGACAAAATTGAATAAAACGTTGAAATTATTGACTTCAGAAATGAGTGAGTCACATTGAAAAGATAAGACATAGTTTACAGTGTTTAAGGACACTAGGGTTGGAAGAGGGGGAAAAATAGAATTATTGGCAATTTGGCATAGGTGATGGGAACACTAATTATTCACTAAACAACTCTTCATAGCCACAAGAAAGATTGAAAGGATATGTTTCTGCCAACAGTGTTCTTGAAACGTAACAAATGCATCTACCAATTTCAAGCTTTTGACGACCCCCCAATTCCACAACTTCTCAGTTGTGGATCATGTATGAACCTTGCTCACCATCCACTTTTGTCTTGATAGAAATGTTAAAGTATCGATTTTGTTAACTTAATTGGAGTTACTATAAAACGTAAGACTAAGCATTTGATGTAAACAGCAAGCCAATTCCACTGCAACTGCTGGCTACTGCATTGTTCTTTCTTGGTCCCAGCGAACACATGGGTCATCGACTGTAGAAATAAGCACTAGATGTAAAACAAAAGTCAATAAAAAGAAGAAAAAAATGTGTATGAGTTGAGAAAATCTCTTATTTTCTAGCTTTATTGAAGGAAGAGACCAGCCACCAATTTGAAAAAATGATAATGGAAAGAATTAATACATTGGAAGCCAGTTAGATGACCTTTCAATTCGCTTTTGCAGGTGCAGTATTTCTTCCGAATTGGATGACAATTGGCTTGCCCTTGAACACATAACCATTCACCAAATTCTGCAACCAGAACAATACATGACACTCTTATAAAATACATTTGAAGTAAGGTGAGAAGATGTTAGGCAGCTCAAACTTGTTGATTGTATTAATTCATACTTCGTAGAACCACCATTTAGGTAGTTTAAGTATAGTACGTCAAACTAAATTATCAATAACAACTTCACTACGTTTAGTGTTTCCAGAATCAATATACAAATGCGTACTGTTAATAGCATTTTACGTTTCTTGCAAGTGAGTTGACATACAAGGAATTTCCATCTAGTCTCCAATAAGTAAATTAGACGCCTAACTCATACTAATAATGATTCACAACCTGACTTGAATTTGCCAACTACAATCTAATTGGAAGGTGAAAAGTATTGAAGAAATTATTAGCGCTTGGTTACATTATCTAACCCCGGGTGACAAGAACTGGAATCACAGTGTTAAGACAACATTTGGCAACATACCAGAGCGTTCTGAGCAAGTTCAACTGATGGGAATGTGATAAAGGCTTGGCCCTTCATTCTTCCTTCCTACACAAGAGCACATTGGTGTTGAGGACTTCAGTGGATACTTCGGGCAAGATTCTCAATTCAAATATTTCATAAAAGATCATTGATGCCACAGAACAGTTGAGACAACAAAAATACTTTTAATTGCTTGCTTATGCACACAGATTTTTGTTCGGGATATCAAGGCGCCAGATGAAGCCTATGTGTTAACTCGTATAACTAAGACATGGTGCTGTTAATTCGCCCTTTGCTCTTCCAGTGCCCCATCAATCCTATCATTTATAGAAATTTAGATGCAAGACATTCCAACATGTCAGTGTGACCTCGTCAAAGACTTCAAGCATAGAGTAGCTGCATCTCTTATTACATCTCTCTTTTATGGACTTCTCTAACCTACCTCACATTTATGATTGAAATAATTCGGAAAGTTTAAACAACCAAGCCTAGAAGGCCAAGATGTTTCAGTTTGAGATCAAAAGTTGATATTCAAATCCTACCTTCATTAACTTCACATTAATACAAGATTTTGCCGAATCAATGTTTCCGAATAATGATCCTGCACAACAACAAGCATAATAATTATTTCATAAGAAGATGCAAATGTGTGCGCCTACTTATTCACACTCATCTATATATGAATGTCAATACTTAGAATATAACACAATAACGAATATAGATCATCGCAATACAATTGACGGTCTGGAGCATGAAAATTCTAGCAGAAAATAGCACTACATTATTGTTTATTCTATATTTCTATTGACTTCCTTTTTTAGTATTGTAATTGACTCCATATCCTGCTCATTGAATAAACTTAATGCCTGAAGTTACGTTTAAGATAGAAAATTAAGATTTTACTACCGAAGCTGCAATATATACTCATCACCAGTATATCGCAGGCTTCATTATGACAGGAGCTTTTGCTCATCGAGCTATACTTGTTAAAAATATTAATTTATCTATTTCAACAAGATAAAAAAATTACTAATCTGATCTATTAGATAAGTCAAGTTCGATGAAGAAATCGAATTTCAATTGGTTTGTGCAAATAGAAGGTCCTTATTGATGCAGCAAATTCGTACACTTGGAGTTTACATATGGACTATATATTCGGTTGCCCTGTTGTAAAAAAAAATTCTCTTGCTACATGAAAAAACAGATACACACTGCATCATTACCAACTGCTACACCATATTGCTCTATACTTAAGTAGTCTGCATATCATGATAGCATAAATAAGTAGATTAAATCATTAAGACAAAAAAGAACTCGGAGATATTAAGTACTCGCCAAATAAATAGTAGAAGTCCTCAGCAACCACATCCTTCGCTAAGTTTTTTACATATAAAACTGGTGTAGGATTGCCTGCAGTATAATTCTGCATCAAATAACAGAACTATTAGTCCATAACTTTAAAGAAAAAAAAAATACTATATCAAAGTTTCTACATTAAGACAGAAATGCACCTTAAGAAAAGATTGATAAACTTGTCTATGAGAAACAGGCCAAAGAACACTCTCCGTGTCTAACTGGTATTTTCAAACTCAACAATATACATGTACACTTATCAGAACTAGCTTGCATCTGAATCAGAACTCGCGCTTGCGCCTTTTTTAATAGTTTGTTTTATACAAATTACTCAATTAAATAAGAGATATGAACTTAAATTTGTCTTTAGAAATTCTTCCACTGTATTGTTTACTTATAGTTTTCTATAATAAAATTACAAAATAACTACAAGCAATTATACTTTTCTCTGAGTGAGCTCCAGGGTAGCAAAGCTAGCTCTTCGTATCATTGGTATTGGGCAGGTTCACCTAATTTAGTTGCCCAAGTTTTTTCTAGAAAAAGTGAGATGCCTTGTACTAAGAAACGTAAAAAGCAACTACAGGTGCAGGAAATGAATAACATCCATCAATTCAATTTTGTTTTAAATGTCAATTTGATGCATCAAACACTTGAGCAGCTACTTAAAGAGCAATTTGAAAACTTGTTTACCTAATCAAGCATCTCTGGAGGCTTACTAAAAAAAGGAAAACTCTAAAACAATTAAAAAGTTCAAAGTGGCAACTTTAAGTTTAATTTTCATGAAGATAAGCGTAGCTAAATCATACAACCTTGATGGTTAATGAATCATTAAAAAAGAAGTAATACGTTAGTTAAAGATCCAAGTAGCTTGACAAGTATCTACCAGGAATAATGGTAAGTATCTCAATACTTCATCAAACAACATCTGATACCTTGAACATTGGCAGCGACAAGATTTCCTCAGGGGGCATCCTTCCACTTTTCAATTCTTCTGGTGTTATAATAGTTTGGTTCGGACATGCACCATCTGATATAGGTAAATCCATTGTGCCAATATCATCCATTTGTTCATTATGAATCTTTTTAGGAGCTATTTTGATCTGTCGACGGGAGGAAAAAAAGTTAAGAAAGTGTAAATGTTTGAATTGTGGAGGGCATCCCATGGAAAATTATATCAAGAACACAACCATTACCTGCAGCACGGAGTTTTTCTTTTTAATAACCGGAATCTCTTTCGGAACGAGTGCAGCAGATCTTAAGCCAACAGCCTCATGAGCCACACCTTTGTCAACTGCAGGACCAACAATAGCCTCTCGTTTCATACGCTTTGATCTATGGCCTGCAGCATCCTGCAAAGTAGATCCATATATTCAATAACCATTTTCTACAAGGAAAAATATATGTACTGCAGAAACATAAATGGAAAAAACAAAGTCAATTTCATCAAAGGTAGATGTGAAATATGATTTTTAAGTTATTACTACAAAAAAGTCCCATACCCATGGTTATTTCAGGCATACGTTATAACAAACATGAAATTACCTCCTCTGAAGATTCCATTTCTGATTCACTTGTCGATATATGTTCCATACTAGTCTTTTGAGTTTCTGGGTAAGGAGCTAATGGTGCTGGTGGAGGTGAAACTGGCACTTGAGTTGGAAGAGGTGGTGTGGGCAGTGCTATACGGAATGGAGCAGGAATATTCATTTTGTTCATCAAGTGTAATACCTGCAGATCTGCTGTTCATTACCAAACTGAAAGGGGCCGAAACGCTTTTTCCCCGAGAAGAATAACTGAAAATGTTCAGAATTTGTATTTTACCTGAGTGTAGAACCGGGGGACTGCAATTAGAGCATTTACAATGTTAGTGAGGATATTTCCATCTGGTGGGGGGTATGCATACCTACATCAGGAAAAACAAATCACAGTTGAACTTCATAAAAAAGATCATTTTGAAATGAAATGACAGAACTCATAATTCATTGGGGTCTGGAAAGACGTTCATTAGTTTTTCCAACGAAAAGTTAATAGAAATACGACGTTCTGCAGGAGTAAACACTGACAAGTTCATGATTCTACTTATCAATAATTAGTTGTGCAACTAACAGTCTCAAGTCATACTCACACCACATACAAAATGTTTATTGAAGTGCATATCTAGATGCTCATTTGAGCTACTGTCTCAATCAGTTTTCTTCCTCAATCACTTGATCCACAAGATTGGCGTTTCCTATTCTGGGGAGCTGAGCCCAACTTTTAGATGAATACCAAGATGCGGTAGACAAGTAAAATTGACAAAGCCTACTTAAGGATTCTCTTCTAGTAAACATGTACAATGACAAAGAAGTGTGAGAATGAATTTTATCTTAAGAAACAATAAGAACTCACTCAAGGTGTGGAGGGAATGGATAATCCACACCAAGTCTTTCAGCAATTGGTTCATGAGAAGGGTAGGACCCCGATTTTAGTACTTCAGTACTATTGTTGAGGATTCCAGTACCTGGTAGCCCACCACCTGGCTGAGTTTCACCTTTCTGATTTGATTTATTCTGCATCCCTTTACTAGCTATCTCCACTGACAAGACCTTTCCTAAAAAGCGCAGCCTAAAGACCATTGCAACACAATCGAATACGAAGATTGGAAATCATGTGCCAAAATCACACGCGAGGCTGGCAAAAAATGATAATATATTTACCCATTTAACTGATGTTGCGCTTGGGATGCACCAACTTCACTCTGGAAATCAACAAAAGCACAGTTTCGAACTCTGTTTATAAGATTAAAGTAGATAAATATTTCATATTTTCTTCAGTAGTCACTACAAATGGCATTAAACAAGTAATGAATCCAGAATGGACCACAAGTAATGAAGTTCATATTTAATGCTTTATATCTTACGTTTTTTTTAAGCTTTATATCATACGTTGAAGGAAAAGAAGGAAGATTCCGAGAGACTCTGCTTGGTAAACGGGTGGATTGAGTTCAAATTTAGCATAAAGTGAATAGTCCCCCTATTCTGATATCATCCATAAATTTGTTGCTGAACAAAACCTTAATGCTCTAGAGTTAAGGAATATGTACTGCTCAATCATGTAAAGGAAACTCAATGCACCTAACAACCACATCAATTTTCATCTTCGTTTCACTGACACAGCCTATAACCTATATCTAAGAGCCTTATTATTTACTAAAATTGAATTACACTATAATTAATCCATAAACTCTAATAGTTGCAAATACTTGTAGCTCTACCTAAAGCTTATAACTCTCGGTCCAAAAAGGATAGGCACACGACAAGTTACCCATAGATTAACTTGGTCAAAAGCAACAACAAAATAAGGAAAAAATCAGGCAGTAGCTCCATTTCAAAACTATTATATAGTTTGATTTTTAATAGTTAGAATTAAGAAACTTTGTAACTTCAATCAACAACCCAACCTTATTTTCAATTTAAACTATACTCTAATAATAATTACACTAAAAAAAATATAATTTACTAGTAATTGCACTAAAAAAGTTCTATCTTTTCATATAATTTGACCAAATAATTACCTTCAAAACTTTGACCATCAATTAATCTTAGTTAAAAAATTTAATAATAACTCCAAACATGAAAAAAACACAAGTATGTAGCATTGTAGTGTGTATTATATAATTTAATTAATATTTTGACATAAATAGCAATTTAAAATCGATTGAAATGGAGGAAGTACTAAATTACACTACAAAAATTCTAGCTTTCACATATTTCCCCCTAATATTACACTATCACATACAATTTAAAACTAAAAAAGTCAAAAATTAAAACTTGGAGGATGATAAATTGATAATATTGAAAGCACATTAAAATGTAGAATGACAACTAACCGAAACTATATCATTGCCCAGTTGATAATTTATACTCCTATACAAGAAATGATCAAAAAAGTAAAGTACAATTCATTTGTCTAGAATGACAACTATTTTGAAACAAAAAATTGGAGGCTAGAACGACAACTAAAAATTTGAGGGTGTAACAATTTTGTTGATTACCTTCCATGAGAACAAGGTCGAACAGAGGAGGCGCCATAGTGAGAGAAGAGTCTCGAAAGCGTATCCAACGGAATCGCTTCAGGTAGATGCCGAACCAATAACGTCCTCGCACCATTTCCACCACCAAATTCCGATTCCGGCGGAGTCGGAGGCACCGCTTGCTGTGATGGTGGTGGTGGCGGTGGAAGTGGTTGAGATTGAGTGTGGTAAGGGAAATTGTATGGTGGTTGTGGTTGAATTTGAGGATTCATTTGTAATACGAGTAATTAATTTCCAAAAATGTTTTAATTTTGACTGAACATTAGTCAAGAAAAAGTCAATGATTTTGACTATTTGAGGTACGTAAAACTGTAAATAGATAGAGAAGGAAGAGGATTGAGTTCTGCTTTTGTTTCTGAGTTGGGCTGATGGATTACGAGTAGATTTATTGATTAATGGACTTCACTATTTGGGCCTAAAAAATTTGAACGTGAAACAGCCCACATGGGTGTAGACTTAAATTAATGTGGCGAATTTCACAATGCCCCCTGAACTATTGTCACGTGATCAAATCAAGCATTGAACTTCTGAGTCGGTCAATGTGCCCCTAAACTTTTAAATCGGTCAAGTTGCCCCCTAAACTATGACGAAATGGTCATTTTTGGGGATTTCACCATAAAATTGATAGTTGCTGGGTTTAGAGAAGTGTGGGTGCGGTTCGGGGGGAAGACGAAAGGGAAATGGGGGAGGAATTAGTTTATTTTTAAGGAG